>CAUYUJ010016262.1:225654-233154 GCA_963575745.1 Prorocentrum cordatum
CGGGACAGCATGCGATTTCCCCAGATCTTTCGGGCTCGATTTTCGGGCCCGATGAGTGTTCGCTGCCGCCCACCCTCGGAAGGATGAGATCCCCCCAAATCCTTCGGGCTCGATTTTCAGGCCCGATTGGTTTTCGCTGCCGCCGACCCTTCGAAAGCGATTTCGGAACGCAAAAAAGCAACACATTCTCCCAGATCAGTCGGGCTCGATTTTCAGGCCCGATGGGTTTTCGCTGCTGCCCACCATCCGAAACCGAATTCTGGGCACGTGAAAGCTTGAAACTCCCCCAATGAGTTCGGGCTCGATTTTCAGGCCCGATGGGTTTTCGCTGCCGTCGCCGTCGCCGTCGCCGCCACCCTCAATCCCCGTCGCCCCACCGTCGTCTCATCGTCTCACTCAACCAACCGCCGTCGTCTCACCCCCTAACCACCGTCGTCTCACCGCCCAACCACCTTCGTCCCACTATCGTCTCACCCCCCACCCACCGCCGTCTCACCCCCTAGCCACCGTCTGCCCTCGCTCAGGCATTATGTAAGCGTATGGTAGGATATGGTATGGTACTGTGGGGTGGTGAAGTTTTGTGTGGTAGGTATGGTTTGGCATGAGATGGTAAAGTATGGATTGGAGGGATGGGTGCGGTGTGGTGTGGTATTGCGTGGTGTGTATGAATGTATGGCATGGCTGGTACGATGAGTACCTTGGAAAAAAAGGGGGGAAGGAACAAATTCCGAGCACGGGACAGCATGCGATTTCCCCAGATCTTTCGGTCTCGATTTTCGGGCCCGACGAGTGTTCGCTGCCGCCCACCCTCGAGGGGGCCCTAAGGATTCTTAAGGATCCTTAGGAACCCAGGGGGGTCTTCGGAGCCCTTAGGAATTCTTGAGAATCCTCCCGCTCAGGCGGGGCCTCCCTGGAGGGGTGTGAAAAACACGAAACCATGTAAATAGCATGGGTTTCCGATACAATCCTCGCTCAGGCGGGTCCCCTGTGGAGGGGCAGGAAAGACACGAAACCATGTAAATGGCATGGGTTTCCGATACGGGAGGGGCACGAAACCATGTAAATGGTATGGGTTGCCGATATTGTCCTCGCTTAGGCGGGGGCCCCCCTGGACGAGTGGGGGGGGGGCACGAAACCATGTAAATAGTATGGGTTTCCGGTGCTGTCCTCGCTCAGGCGGGGCATCACTGGAGGGGTGGGAATGGCACGAAACCATGTGAATAGCATGAATTTCCGATGCTGTCCTTGCTCAAGTGGGGCCTCCATGTAAGGACGGGAAACGCACGAAACCATGTAAACAGTATAGGTGTCCGATATGGACGGTGCACGAAACCATGTAATTAACATGGGTGTCCGATACTGTCCTCGCCGAGGCGGGGCCTCCCTGGAGGGGTGGGAATGGCACGAAACAGTGTAAATAGCATGGATTTCCGATGTTGTCCTTGCGCTGGCGTGGCCTCCCTGGAAGGACGGGAAACGCACGAAACCATGTAAATAATTTAGGTGTCCGATATGGGCGGTGCACGGAACCATGTAAATAGCATGGGTGTCCGATACTGTCCTCGCCGAGGCGGGGGCCTCCCTGGAAGGGGTGGGCGGGGCACGAAACCATGTAGATAGTATGGGTTTCCGATGCTGTTCTCGCTCAGGCGGTGTGTAAGTGTATGGTAGGACATGGCATCGTACGGTGGGATGGTGAGGTTTTGTGTGGCAGGTATGGTATGGCATGATATGGTAAGGTATGGTATGGAGGGGTATGTACGGTGCGGTATGGTATTGCATGGTATGTATGGCACGGTTGGTATGATGAGCACCTTGGAAAAAAAGAGGGGGAAGGAACAAATTCCGAGCACGGGACAACATGCGATTTCCCCAGATCTTTCGGGCTCGATTTTCGGGCCCGATGAGTGTTCGCTGCCGCCCACCCTCCGAAGGATGAGATCCCCCCAAATCCTTCGGGCTCGATTTTCAGGCCCGATTGGTTTTCGCTGCCGCCGACCCTCCGAAGGCGAATTCGGAACGCAGCAAAAACAACAAATTCTCCCAGATCAGTCGGGCTCGATTTTCAGGCCCGACGGGTTTTCGCTGCTGCCCGCCCTCCGAAACCGAATTCTGGGCACGTGAAAACTTGAAACTCCCCCAATGCGTTCGGGCTCGATTTTCAGGCCCGATGGGTTTTCGCTGCCGTCGCCGTCGCCGTCGCCGCCACCCTCAACCCCCGTCGTCCCACCGTCGTCTCATCGTCTCATTAACCCAACCACCGTCGTCTCACCGTCCAACCACCTTCGCCCCACCGTCTCAACCCCTAGCCACCGCCTGTTCTCGCTCAGGCGGCATGTAAGTGTATGATAGGATATGGTATGGCACGGTGGGATGATGGGGTTTTGTATGGTAGGTATGGTATGGCATGCTACGGTGAGGTATGGTATGGATGGGTAGGTATGGTGTGGTATGGTATTGCATGGTATGTATGGTGTGGTTGGCACGATGAGTACCCTGGGAAAAAAAGGAAGAAGGGAGGAGGGAACGAATTCCGATCACGGGAAAGCATGCGATTTCCACAGATCTTTCGGGCTCGACTTTCGGATCCGATGAGTGTTCGCTGCCGCCCACCCTCCGAAGGATGAGATCCCCCCAAATCCTTCGGGCTCGATTTTCAGGCCCGATGGGTTTTCGCTGCTGCCCACCCTCCGAAACCGAATTCTGGGCACGTGAAAGCTTGAAATCCCCCAATGCATTCGGGCTCGATTTTCAGGCCCGATGGGTTTTCGCTGCCGCCCACCCTCCGAAGGATGAGATCCCACCAAATCCTTCGGGCTCGATTTTCAGGCCCGATTGGTTTTCGCTGCCGCCGACCCTCCGAAAGCGATTTCGGAACGCAACAAAAACACAAATTCTCCCAGATCAGTCGGGCTCGATTTTCAGGCCCGATGGGTTTTCGCTGCTGCCCGCCCTCCGAAACCGAATTCTGGGCACGTGAAAGCTTGAAACTCCCCCAATGCATTCGGGCTCGATTTTCAGGCCCGATGGGTTTTCGCTGCCGCCCACCCTCCGAAGGATGAGATCCCCCAAAATCCTTCGGGCTCGATTTTCAGGCCCGATTGGTTTTCGCTGCCGCCGACCCTCCGAAAGCGATTTCGGAATGCAAAAAAACTACAAATTCTCCCAGATCAGTCGGGCTCGATTTTCAGGCCCGATGGGTTTTCGCTGCTGCCAACCCTCCGAAACCGAATTCCGGGCACGTGAAAGCTTGAAACTCCCCTAGTGCATTCGGGCTCGATTTTCAGGCCCGATGGGTTTTCGCTGCCGCCGGCCCTCCGAAACCGAATTCTGGGCACGTGAAAGCTTGAAACTCCCCCAATGCATTCGGGCTCGATTTTCAGGCCCGATGGGTTTTCGCTGCCGCCCACCCTCCGAAGGATGAGATCTCCCCAAATCCTTCGGGCTCGATTTTCAGGCCCGATTGGTTTTCGCTGCCGCCGACCCTCCGAAAGCGATTTCGGAACGCAGCAAAAACAACAAATTCTCCCAGATCAGTCGGGCTCGATTTTCAGGCCCGATGGGTTTTCGCTGCTGCCCGCCCTCCGAAACCGAATTCTGGGCACGTGAAAGCTTGAAACTCCCCCAGTGCATTCGGGCTCGATTTTCAGGCCCGATGGGTTTTCGCTGCCGCCCACCCTCCGAAGGATGAGATCCCCCCAAATCCTTCGGGCTCGATTTTCAGGCCCGATTGGTTTTCGCTGCCGCCGACCCTCCGAAAGCGATTTCGGAATGCAAAAAAACTACAAATTCTCCCAGATCAGTCGGGCTCGATTTTCAGGCCCGATGGGTTTTCGCTGCTGCCAACCCTCCGAAACCGAATTCTGGGCACGTGAAAGCTTGAAACTCCCCCAGTGCATTCGGGCTCGATTTTCAGGCCCGATGGGTTTTCGCTGCCGCCGACCATCCGAAAGCGAATTCTGGGCACGTGAAAGCTTGAAACTCCCCCAGTGCATTCGGGCTCGATTTTCAGGCCCGATGGGTTTTCGCTGCCGCCCACCCTCCGAAGGATGAGATCCCCCCAAATCCTTCGGGCTCGATTTTCAGGCCCGATTGGTTTTCGCTGCCGCCGACCCTCCGAAAGCGATTCGGAATGCAAGAAAACAACAAATTCTCCCAGATCAGTCGGGCTCGATTTTCAGGCCCGATGGGTTTTCGCTGCTGCCCACCCTCCGAAACCGAATTCTGGGCACGTGAAAGCTTGAAACTCCCCCAATGCATTCGGGCTCGATTTTCAGGCCCGATGGGTTTTCGCTGCCGCCCACCCTCCGAAGGATGAGATCTCCCCAAATCCTTCGGGCTCGATTTTCAGGCCCGATTGGTTTTCGCTGCCGCCGACCCTCCGAAAGCGATTTCGGAACGCAGAACAACTACAAATTCTCCCAGATCAGTCGGGCTCGATTTTCAGGCCCGATGGGTGTTCGCTGCTGCCAACCCTCCGAAACCGAATTCTGGGCACGTGAAAGCTTGAAACTCCCCCAGTGCATTCGGGCTCGATTTTCAGGCCCGATGGGTTTTCGCTGCCGCCGACCCTCCGAAAGCGAACTCCGAACGCAAAAAAGAACAAAACGGCTGGCGCGACTGCGGCTTGCGACACAGATGCACACGCACACACACACACAAACACACACACACACACACACACACGCGCGCGCGCGCAAACACGCACCGCGTTACTAGTAGCTTGTAAAAGTCCTGGAACGCATAGGGACGGCGCGGGCCCGTCAGACCTACGCACAGAGAGGCGATCTCTTACTCCTCCCCCTCCACCTCACTCCTCCTGTCCCCCAGAGGAGCCATCGAAGGCCCAGCCGAACAGGAAAAGAGCAAACCAAAACGTCGACCACCCGGCCTTGTAAGACCACGCCCGGCAATGTTTTGTCGACCCGCAAACTCGTGAAGGAATTCAGAACTGCGAGGCCTGGGAACGCTGCCAAGCACCTCGATCAGAATCAGGCGATGGGCAATGGCAATTCTGAAAATATCCGAGGTGACGCTACTGTGCCGGGGGCTGCGTCGTGCTCCCATGCGCTGTGCCGCGCCGCACTGGGACGTGGCAAGGAACGCGCAACGTAGTGTGTTTGCGCACTGTATCCGCGTAGTGTACTTAGGTAGTGTCTTTACGTAGTGTTTTTGCGTAGCGTACTTGCGTGGTGTGTTTACGTAGTGTTTTTGGTATAATGTATTTACGTAGTGTGTTTGCGCAGTGTGTGTGTACGTAGTGTTCTTACATCGCATATTCTGCGTAATGTATTCGCGTCGTGTATATATGTAGTGCATATACGAAGTGCATCTCTGCAATATAGTTACGTAGTGTCTATGCGTAGTGTGTACATGTATTGCATTTGCGTAGTGAATTCGCATGTCGTAATTTTCGTAGTGCGTTTGCTTAGTGCTTTCGCGTCGTGTGCTGGGCCTATGTGTTGTGTTGGCTTAGTGTGTCGGCGCAGAGCTCTTGCGTGGTGTATTTGCGTAATTGCTTCGTGTATGGTATTAGCGTCGCCGTTTGGCGTGCAGTGCTTGCGTGGAATGTTTGCGTAGTGTATTTCGCGGAGTGCATTTCCTCGCGTGGGGTAAGCTTTCCGCGTAATGCTGTCGCGTAGAATTTTCGCGTCATGCATTCCCGTGGCCGACCCGCAAACTCGGGAAGGGATCCAGAACTGCGAGGCCTGGGGACGCTGCCAAGCACCTCGATCGGGCGATGAGCAGTGGCAATGCTGGAGATGTCCGCGGTGACGCTACTGTGCCGGGGGCTGCGTCGTGCTCCCATGCGCTGGGCCGCGCCGCACTGGGACATGACAGGGAACGCGCCACGCAGTGTTTTCTTCGTACTGTACTTGCGTAGTGTATTTACGTAGTGTATTGACGTAGTGTACATGTGTAGGACATATTTACGTAGTGTGTATTTGCGCAGTGTATTTACGTTATGTATTTGCGCAGTGCATTCGCGTAGTGAATTTTACGTCAGGAGTATTCTACAAAATGTATTATACGTAGTGCGTTTGCGTAGCGTGCTGACGCAGTGTGTTGGCGTAGTATGTTGGCGTAGTGCTCCTGCGTGCTGCATTTGCGTAGTGCTTTCTCGTATGGTGTTTGCGTCGCTGTTTGGCGTGCAATGCTTGCGTGGAATATTTGCGTAGTGTATTTCGCGGAGTGCCTGGCGCCGCGTGAAGGTAGCTTTCCGCGCAATGTTGTCGCGTAATGTTTGCGCGTCGTGCGTTTCGGTCGACCCGCAAACTCGGGAAGGGATTCAGAACTGCGAGGCCTGGGGACGCTGCCAAGCACCTCAATCGGGCAATGGGAAGTGGCAGTGCTGGAGATGCCCGTGGTGACGCTACTGTGCCGAAGGCTGTGTCGTGCGTGCGCCTGAGTGTGAAGTAATATACGTAGTGTATGGTGTAGTGTTTCACGAAGTGTGTTTGCGTAGTGTATGTACGTAGTGTATTCACGTAGTGCCTATGTCACGTTTGAGCTGCTTGCTGGTGTAACATAATCTAAGCCATGTGCTTACGTAGTGTCAATTTCACGTTTGAGCTTCGAGCTGGTTTAAACGAATCTACGTGTTTGTTCTTACGTAGTGTCTATTTCACGTTTGAGCTTCATGATGCTGTGACATGATATTCGTAGTGTATTTACGTAGTGTATTGACGTAGTGTATGTGCGTAGTGTATTTGCGTAGTGTGTTTGCGTAGTGTATTTGCGTAATGTATGCACGTAGTGTATGTGCGTAGTGTGTTTGCGTAGTGCCTATTTCATGTTTAAGCGTTTTTTTTTGTCACCGTCAAAATCTCTATCCCACCGATAAGCATAACCATCCGCAGGGAACCGTCTGGCTCCCAACTTCGCGCTTCGCGCTCCGCGAAGCGCCAATAACTTCGCGCTCTCGCGCCGTCCCCCCCCCAGGGGAGAAAAGGAGGGCGAGGAGGAAAGGGGAGAAGGAACGAGGACCGCGAAGAGCGCGACAAACTCCGCGCCCTCGCGGGAACCCTCGGCACCCTCTGGCTCCACTTGCCGCGCCCCTCGGTGGCCGCGCCTGGGCTGCGCGGCGGCAGCGGGCGCCCGATCCCGCCTGCCGAGGGGAACGTCGCCGTCGTGGCCGCCGCCGCCGCCGCCGTCATACAACACTCGTCGAAAAGAAGCAGAAGTATCATGTTTTCGGCACTTGTGTGGTCAGCGCTACGCCAATGCTGACACCAGATAAGTGACTTGGACGCGAGGGTGTCAAACATCCGGCACACCCCTCGCAGCATTGAAGAGCGCAGTTTCTAACAACCGCTCGAAAATATCGATCGCCGTGATTTCCAATTGCATTCCTGAATATTTTTGACGAGGCTTGTAGGCAGAAGGCGTCTGTACACCACCACCGTGCTTGGCCAGGGCCGTCCTGGGCACCGGCCAGGCACGGTGGCGCCGAAGCCCGGAGGGCCCAAGGCACCGCGCTGGGGGCCCCGGCCACAGAGC
>CAUYUJ010016262.1:240654-248154 GCA_963575745.1 Prorocentrum cordatum
CACCAGTCTGCCGGGCTGCGTCCAGACGTGGCGACGAGGGCCCCCCCGCGAAGACCAACTACCATTCAGTCGGGCCTGTCCCCCTACAGGGGGATTTTCGACGAAAAAAAATATCCCTAAAATAATACAAAAATGCTCCAAAAATAGTCTGGGGACTATTTTTTGAATACTTTTTGACCTTTTGGGGTTATTTTTGGGGTATTATTTATTTTTCGTCGAAAATCCCCCTGTAGGGGGACACGCCCGACATAAAACTACCTCTCTCTCAACTCGCCCTCCTCTGATTGACTGCACGAAGGACAAACAACGGCACAAACAGAAACTTTCGGAGGTTCGCGCGGATTTCTCAAAATCTGCGCCGGACCCGACATCCGCGCGGACCGTCGAAAGTTTATCTGTATGCAGCTTTTTCTTCGACTCCTCTGATTGACTGTGCTCCTCCTGCCGGGCTGCCTGTTGAGCAGCCCTCGCCGCACGGGCCCCTGCGCGGCGTCCCCGCCCTCGCCGCCTGCACGGCCGCGTGCAGCAAGGCGGCCGCTTCGTTCCGCCTCCCTCCTTCCCTCCCTCCAAGGCACCGACTCCTCCCAAGCTCGGTGCGATCGACATCAGCACGGAAAGAGTGGTGACGAAGCCCGGCAGCAGTTCCCCCCATTTTGAAAAGGACTCGCAGTCGGTGTCGCCGCAGACGTTGTCCATTTGCGACCTGTCGCCTGCCCAACAACGGCTGTGCTGGGTTTGGACAACATTTGCTTTTGGGCATCGTGCCTAGTTTTCCGTGCTCATTTCGGGCGTGCCAGCAAATCCCCGTCACATCCCCTTCCCTCGATGTAATTACCCTGAGACCCGGGCGACGCATTTCTTCACACCGGACGTTTTCGCTGCGTTTTTCGGGCACCAGGACCATCACACATCGGTCTGGCTCGAGAAATGCTCGAGGAAGATCGTGTCTGGGGCTCCAGTCGTGATGTTTCACGGCGTTGCAATGTTGTTCGCAACGCTTGATCCCAGAGCCCCTCGATGTAGGAGGCAACTCCTTGGAGGTCGTGGGAACGATGGAGAAGGGCTATGAAGCCCGATTCAAAGGCAATGGGGCCAGACTGGGCCAGATGGGCTCAGGACTAGAACGGATTTAGCTGGACTAAGCGGGACTGGGGGCCAGGGCAAGAAATTGTATCCCTCCTTGCACACAGAGCCGGTGCCCAAAGAGAAAGCCGATCTCAAGTAAGGTTTTCCACGGCGCGAGCTCATGTAACAAAAACAATCGGAGGTTGGGGTGTGAGATCGAAATGGAACGGAGAGCCCCCCACCGGGAAATCGGTTTCGGTTTCGCGTTCGTGCGTGCCGTGCGTGCGGGCGAGGCGAAGCTGCGTGGGCGGGCGAGAAGAAAGTCTCCTGTGGATGAGGCGCGGCTGGACCAAATGATTCTCCCTCCGGCAAGCGGTGGCCCGCGGTGTCCCGCCAGTGTCCCGCCGGTGTCCCGCTTGTGGCTGGGTCCCGGCCGGACCAAATGACTCTCCCTCTGGCAAGCAGTGACCCGCGGTGTCCCGCCGGTGTCCCGCCAATGTCCCGCCTGTCCGGTGTCCCGGTGTCCCGCTGGTGCGAAAACGATAGTGAGACCGATGACGAAATCGATTGCGAGATCGATAGTGAGATCGATAGTGAGACCGAGAGTTAGATCGATCGTGAGATCGATAGTGAGATCGATTGAAAGATCGAGTGATATCGATAGGGAGATCGATAGTGGGATCGATAGCGATATCCAGAGTGAGATCGATAGTGAAATCGATCGAGTGAGATCGATAGTGAGATCGATCGAGTGAGATCGATAGTGGGATCGATGGTCCCAAGAGCGAGCGCCAACGCAACAAGCACCACTGTTGCCCATTGCTGGCCCCCCTCCCCCCCAACCTCCTTATCACCCGCAGGGTGGTCGTATAGGTATTAAGTAACTCCTCGGCCAGGCACACCGCACTGTTGCGGCATCCACAATTTAGTCTGGCATAAGCCATCCAAGCACTACTCTGACAAACTCCCACGCCACTGCAACAGCAGGATGCTGTCTTGTGAGGAGGCGAAGCCTCGCCTCGAAATTTTGCAGCGGAGTGCCTGGGAGCCACAGGCCGGAACAGTGGTGGGCGTGCAAGAACGCATCGCACGTGCAAGCACACAGCAGCGAAACCTCCTGAGGGAAGGGAAAGATTAGAGAGAGCGCGCCCACAGCGCCGGAGCAAAGGGGGGGTCCCCCCTTGGCTATTCCCCCCTCCCGCGTCCCCTGCTGGAAGCTCCCCCCCCTCCCCCCCTTTTTCGCCTCCCCCCTGAAGCTACCCCCCCCTCCCCCCCTTTCGCCACTCCGAAGCTACCCTGCCCCACCTCCCCCCCTTGCCAAAGGGAGGGGAGGCTTAGCTACCCCCCCCCCCCCCCCTCCCCTTGATCCCCCTCTGCCGGAAGCTACCCCCCCCCTTCCCCCTTTGGTTCCAAAGGGGGGGGGGCTTAGCACCCCCCCCCTCCCCCCCTTTTCGGCACCCGGGAAGCTACCGGCACCTTCCCCCCTACCCACCCCTTCCCCCCCTTAAGAAAGGGGAGGGGTCTTTGACCCCCCCAGTGGAAGCCCCCCCAGCCCCTCCCTCCATTTTTCTCCCCTCTGCCGGAAGCTCCCCTCCCCTCCCCCCTTTCCAAAATGAGAGGGGCGGCTTGGCTACCACCCCCCTCCCTTGAACTCCCCCTGCCGGACGATCCTCCCCCGTCGCCGTCGTCGTTGCCGTCGCCGTCGCCCGACGTCTTCGTACGACGCCGTCGTCGTCCTCGTCGCCGTCGTCGCCGCCGTCGCCGTCATTGTCGCCGTCTTCGTAAGACCTCGTCGTGGTCGTCACGACGAGGACGAGGTCATACGAAGACGTCGGCGGACGACGGACGACGCACGACCGACGACCGACGACGACCCAGGGTCAGAGAAAACGAGACCACGGCCCAGGGGCCAAGAAAACGAGAAAACGAACCAGGGTCGAAAAAACGAGCCAGGGTCCGACAAAACGAGACCACGGCCCAGGGGCAGACAAAACGCGAAAACGAACCAGGGCCCGAGAAAACGAGACCACGACACAGGGGCCGATAAAACGAGACAACGAGAAAGCAGACCAATGCCAGAGAAAACGAAAGCACGACCCAGGGTCCGAGAAAACGAGAAAACGAGAAAACGAACCAGGGCCCGAGAAAACGAGAACACGACCCAAGGGCCGAGAAAACGAGAAAACGAACCAGGGCCCGAGAAAACGAAACACAAACCCAGAAGCCGAGAAGCCGAGAAAACGAGACAATTAACCTGGGTCCGAGAAAACGAGAAAACGACCCAGGGGCCGAGAACACGCGAAAACGAGAAAACGAACCAAGGTCGGAGTAAACGAGACCACGACCCAGGCCGAGAAAACGCGAATATCCGTCCGAGAAGACGAGACTCACCCAGGGGCCGACAAAACGAGAAAACGAACCAGGGTCAGAGAAAACGAAACTACGACCCAGGGGCCGAGAAAACAAGAAAACGAGAAAACAAACCAGCGTCTGAGAAAACCAGACCACGACCCAGGGGCCGAGAAAACAAGAAACGAGAACACGAACCAAGGTCAGAGAAAACGAGACCACGACTCAGGGGCCGAGAACAAGAAAGCGAGAAAACGAACCAGGGTCAGAGAAAACAAAACCACGACCCAGGGGCAGAGAAAACGAGACAACGAGAAAACGAATCAAGGTCTGAGAAAACACGACCGCAATCCATGGGCCGAGAAACGGAGACCACGAGAAACCGAACCAGGGCCCGAGGAAACGAGTGAGGGGGGAAGGGGGGGGAAGGGGGGGACGCCATTCCAGACGCCAATCCCGACGCATTTCGTGCTCGGGGGCGGATGGGCCCACACCATTAAGGGGGAAGGGGGGGGGAAGGGGGGGACGCCATTCCCGACGCCACTCCCGACGCATTTAATGCTCGGGGGCGGAGGGGCCCACACCATTAAGAAGGGAGGGGGGGGGACGCCATTCCCGACGCCACTCCCGACGCATTTAGTGCTCGGGGGCGGGGGGGCCCACACCGTTCCCGACGCCGTTCCGACGCTCTGACCATGGAGGGGGAGGGGGCCGACGCCATTCTAAACGCCATTCCCGACGCATGTCGTGCTCGCAAAACGCCTCCAAGACGCCCCAATAGGTAACCAACCACCTGCGAAGAGAGACCCACGAGGTCCAAATCGTCCAATTCCTACGGGAAACGTACATTTTATCTTGTACGACATACTGGCCTTCAAAGGGGTTGCCAACGGTCCCAGAGGCCCCCGAGACCGCGTCAAGACGGCTCAAGAGGCTCCCAAGACGACCCCAAAACGGCCCAAGAGAGCGCCAACACGGCCCAAGAAGCGCCCAAGCTGGCCCAAGAGGGCTGCAAGACGGCCCCACGAGAGGCCCAAGAGGGGGAGCCCGAGCCGAAAATCCCAGCCTTTCCCCTCGCGAGGTTCTCAAGAGGCTCCAAGAAGCCCCCGCAAGGCCCCAACAGGCCACCAAGAAGTCCCCAGGAGGCCCCAGAAGGCCCGAAAGAGGCCCGAAAGAGGCCCCAAGAGGCCCCAAAACGACCCCCAAGAGGCTTCCCCTGGTCCCTTGCTCAATCCCCTGAGCATCAGTCCTCAAGCCTGAGGATTCTCAATGGGCCCGGTCCTCATCCCCTGAGCCTCAGTCCTCATCCCTCCCTCCCTCCCTTCCTCCCCTTCTCCTTTCTCCCTCCTCCCTCCTCCCTCCTCCCCCCTACCTCTTGCTTTCTCCTCCCTCCTCCCTCGTCCTCCCTCCTCCATCCTCTTCCTCCCTCCTCACAACAAGCAAAAACAGGCCCAACATGGCCCCTATGAGCTCCACAAGAAGTGGAGACGGAAGATGCAGCAAATGATGGCCGACCTCTTCCTGTTCATCAGCTTCATCATAATCGTCGTCATCAACATCCCCACCACCATCACCATGGTCAACGTCATCATCATCATCATCATCATCATCATCATCATCATCATCATCATCATCAACAACAACAACAACATCATCCGCAGCAGCATCACCATCACCATCGCCGTCCTCACCAACTGCACCACCCGTAGTACCCTGAGAATTCACATCATCAACATCAACACCACCGTCACCATTATCAGCAACATTGTGGGCACACCACTATCGTCATCACAACCATCATCACCATCAAAATCCTGATTCTCGTCGTCGTCATCACCATCTTCATGCTCTTCACCATGGGCGTTACCATGATAAACATCATCATAATCATCATCGCCGTCATAATCATCATCATCATCATCATCATCATCATCATCATCATCATCATCATCATCATCATCATCATCATCAACATCACCATCATCATAATCATCATCATTATCCGGAGCGCCACGGATCAGCGGCATTCGCCGGCTGCCGGCACAATATGAAAGACAATCCGGGAGGTGTCAAAAGGCCCCCCGAAGAAAGTACACCTTCCTCACAAGCAGAGATGAGACAGTTAACTCCAGTCGACTGTCATCACATCGGTGAAGATCAAGGACAGCTGCGAGCCGCGATCACAGCATGGCGAAAAATGAAGCACTCGAGGAATACTTGGCTGAGAAAAATCAAGAGTTAAAGAGTGTCGAGGCCAGAGCAAACACGAAGTTGGAAGAGCGTGCTGCTGTTGGCCTGAAAAAAATTGGGCAATTCTCGCGCTTGAAAATGCGAACAGACAGATACGCAATCTCGAATAATGCTGGAGAGCAGTAGCGATGCTGAACGCGACCAGGTTAAGACAAGATGGAAAGAAGATTTCAACGCAATGGCCTACGATACGACAGCGTACCTAGCTGACTCAACCAGGACAGCTCAGGAGCTCATAAGACAAATAGCTCTCGCCGTGTTTGCTAGAACCAAAGAGGAAAGAGAAAATAAGCTCGCAGATAATCTTCGTCTATTCGGAGAGCTGCGCGGGAGGGAACGCGTTACGGATGCCTCTCGAGCCGAGGGGAATGAGAAAACGAAATGCGATGCGAACGATCCAGAGAAGGCGCTTGCCAATGGCGACGGAGCAGGGGTGCCTGCTGCGGCAGGCGCGTCTGCAAGTGGCGCCGCCCAGAAGTAAGAATGATCGGATGCCACGATTGAGGCCGTGGATCCCGAGGAGTTTCACCAAGAGACGCCGGACGAACTCTGGGCTAGCCAGAAAGAAACAGAAAACTACGAAACGAGCCAAAACTAATTGAGGTCATTGTTCGGGCAAATAAGAAAAGTCGAGAAAACTCGAAGTTGGACGGTTCTGGTTTTACCCAGTTAGGAGGGCTGTTCGTTGGAGAAGGGATATCGAACGAGATCGACGCATTAGGGAAGACATTGAGCAAGACTGAAGACGTTCGGAAATCAAAAAACATACCTGAGACCAGCGGCTTTCCATGCGGGAAATAGCCCCGCTGCGGTTAAGGCGGCCGTCACCAGGGGACTACAGACAACGTGCAGGCAATTGGAATCGTTTGCGTTTGCATATACCTATACGAGAGACTATGCATTCCAGGAACGCATGGGAGCGGCCCAAGCCCCTCTACCGACCAGTGGTCCACAGGTCGGTAGAAGTGGTTGTGCGTGTTGTTTTAACGTCGTCTCAACTGATGACCCTCAAGCTGGAAAATCCCCGAATCTACAAAGGTGGACAGCGGCTCCTATTCAAACCCGGGCTCTCGCCGTAGTGCCGCGCACAGTCGCCTCGCCGTCTCGCAAGACTCCAATAGCTACCTGGACGCAGGGCAGCTCCTTGACAAAATTGGTCGCTCGCTTGGGGCGTCTTCACATGTTATGGGCAGCAATGCAAAACATGTGCACCAGTCTTTGTGGGAACGGAGGGGGTGTCATTTTCAAAATGGGGCTCTCGCCTGTCGCTTGAGACTTCCCCAATGATGTAAAAGCCGGAAATGCGAACTTCGTCAATACTTACACCGCTCGAGGGCGATTCCTTTTCAAACCAGAGCTCGTGCTGGACACATCCTTGAACTTGCTGGTTCTACTTCTTCGCACTATTCCACTTCAAAACGAGGCTCTTGCCTGAAGGGCAGGCCAGTTGTGCGCTCGTCGTTCAGGGGAGCGCTTCCCGTAGTGAAAAAATTGAAGGGACTGATGAGACGGGAGGATGAATTTCCAGTACGAGCCCCAAGCTGACCGCTATTCTCAGGGATTCCTGGAATGGTTGGAATTGCGGGCTTTTCTTGAATTTCTGGAATTTCTGAAATTTCTGAAGATTCCTTGGGATTTCTGGAATACCAGGAAGCCGAAATCAATGAAGGCTGACATCAAAATGAACACAGTGATCGGAGACGGGGCAAAATGGAACACTGGGCGGACCAGCGGTATCTGGAATCTCTGGACTTTCTTGATTTCCTTATGAGTTCCTGGAAGTAATAGTAGTAGTAGTAGTAGTAGTAGTAGTAGTAGTAGTAGTAGTAGTAGTAG
>CAUYUJ010016262.1:253814-287630 GCA_963575745.1 Prorocentrum cordatum
TGCGTGCGTGCGTGCGTGCGTGCGTGCGTGCGTGCGTGCGTGCGTGCGTGCGTGCGTGCGTGCGTGCGTGGGTGTGTGCGTGCGTGCGTGCGTGCGTGCGTGCGTGCGTGCGTGCGTGCGTGCGTGCGTGCGTGCGTGCGTGCGTGCGTGCGTGCGTGCGTGCGTGCGTGCGTGCGTGCGTGCGTGCGTGTGTGGGTGTGTGTGTGTGTGTGTGTGTGTGTGTGTGTGTGTGTGTGTGTGTGTGTGTGTGTGTGTGTGTGTGTGTGTGTGTGTGTGTGTGTGTGTGTGTGTGTGTGTGTGTGTGTGTGTGTGTGTGTGTGTGTGTGTGTGTGTGCGTGCGTGTGTGTGTGTGTGTGTGTGTGTGCTTCCCTCCTGACAGATGCGGAGCAGTCGCCGACCACCTTCACCACCGCCATCCGGAGTGAGGCAGCACCCAGAAAGTCTGGCTCCTCAGCGCTGGAGTTTTGCACGGCTTCTACCCTCTAGTCTGCAGGCGTCCTGCCCTCACTCTGGACGGGGAGCCCTGCCGTGCGAAGGCCCTGGACCACCTGGGGTGCTCTGGGCCGCAAGCCGAGCGACAGACAAGGCTACGGCAAACTCATCTGCGAGTCCTGACGAGTAACTGCCTTCTTTGGACGCCCGAGTTATCCGGGGTAAGTCGGGTCCGGGGTAACTCGGGTTCGGGTTCCCGAAAAAGGAACCCGAGTTGGCCCTGACCCGAGTTACCCCTGATGATTCGGGGCTCTAGACGCCCGAACTATCCAGGGTAAGTCGGGTCCGGGGTAACTCGGGTTCGGATTCCCGAAAAACGAACCCGAGTTAGCCCTGACCCGAGTTACCCCTGATGATTCGGGGCTCTGACTCCTCGCTGTCAGGAGAGCACGCCGGAGGCGAAAAAACTTCCACGACCAGGAACCGCGGGTGTGTCCCCCCCCCCAAACGCGTTGCCTGGCGAAGCCCCATCACTCCCACTTCGTCGCTGCCCCGCCGCACACTCGCGCAGGATCCGCCTCGACGACCCCCGCCCTGGTTCCTGACCCTGCGCGGGCCGTGCGCTCAGCCACGGGCAGCCTCCGCTCCCCGAGCTCTCAGGGGCTGCCCCCCCCTCGCTCGCGCGGGCGCCGTGGGCGCCCCACCGGAGCGCTGCGGGGACGGACCCTGCGGCGACCTCCGCCAGGCCGCGCCCGGGGGGCGCCGCGGGCCCCCATGCCGTCCCCAGACCCCCTCGAGTTATGAAAAAATCACGACGGCAGGTTTTTCATTATTTTTGGCCTCTGGGAGCCCTTACCGGCCCTCGGGACCGTCAAAAAACGACTCAGGACGAAAAACCGGTCCCGGGGAATGGGTCGAGACCTCGGGGGGTCGACGTCATGAAAAAATCATGACGTCGGGGGTCTGGGTCGGCATCGAGGACACGCGGCAGCCAGCACGGCCCCTCTTCGCGGTGCAAGCGCTGCACGAGCGCAGGCAAGTCGGGGCCGCGGCCTTTCGGTGTCCTGGTGCGGGCTTTACTCAGGCACCCCCCTTCCTATCCTTAAGTCGGGCCTGTCCCCCTACAGGGGGATTTTCGACGAAAAATAAAAAAATACCCCAAGGACAATTCAACAATAATCCGAAAATGGTCTGGGGACTACCCTTGGGGTATTTTTTTACCTTTTCGGGGTATTTTTAAAGCATTTTTTATTTGTCGTCGACAATCCCTCCTGTAGGGGGACACGCCCGACGTAATCTTATCCTGCTTACCCATGTCGCCCCTCCGCCCTTCCCCGTGCTAAAACAGGGCTAGGATCGGGATAAATCGCTCCAGAACGTTCCGGAGCGCTCTCAGAGCGTTCCAGAACGCTCTGGAGCGGCCGCGGCGCCCAATACGTCCTCCAAACCCGCCGATTCTCAGAGATTTCGAATTGTCCCGATCCGATTTTGTCCCGATCTTCGCGTCGTTTTACGTATCTTTTGCCCTTTTTTTGAGTATCTTTTGCCCTTTTTGGAACATTTTGGGGGTCTTTTTTATTTGTTTCGCCCAAAATCCCTCTGTAGGGGGACAGGCCCGACTTACCCTTCCCCGTGCTCCTCCTCCCTCCGCGCACGCGGGCGGGGGCGCCGAGGGGCGCGCGGCGCCGGCCCCCCGAGGGGCGCGGGGGGGCCGCGTGCTGCTGCTGGCCCCGCCGCCGCCGCCCCCGTCGGCCCGCTGCGGGAGGCCCGGCGCGCCGGCGGCCCACCTGCGCAGCGGGCGGCAGCGGCGGCGCAGGCGGGCGGCCGGCGGCGGCGTGGCGCCTGCGGCCCCGGACCACGACGGCGTCGTCGACGGAAGGTTTTTCGCCCTCGGGAGGGCCTCGCCCTCGGGAAGGCTTTTCGCTCCCTTCGCCCTCTGGAGGTCCTCGCCGGGCCTCGGGGCCGGCGAAGAGCGACTCGGGATGAAAAACCGGTCCTGGGGCGGAAGGTTTTTCGCTGTGTTCGCCCTCGGGAGGGCCTCGCCGGGCCTCGGGGCCGTCAGAAAACGACTCGGGACGAGAAACCGGTCCCGGGGAGAGGGTCCAGGCCTCTACAGGGCGTGTCCCCCTACAGGGAGATTTTCGACGATAAATAAAACATATACTCCAAAAATGCTCCCAAAAGGTCCAAAAAGTATTCAAAAATACTGCCCCGGACTACTTTTGGACTATTTTTGGGTTACTTTTTGATTATTTTGGGGTTATTTCTTATTTTTCGTACAAGAAAATCCCCCTGTAGGGGCACAGGCCCGACCTAGGGCTGGCGGTGCCTCCGAGCCAAAAGGCGGCGGCCGCGGCGGCGGGCAAGGGACGCGGCGGAGCCGCCGAGCGCCGGCGCGCCGACACGGAGGAGGGCGTCGGCGGCGCGGCTCGGTGGAGAGGCCCCATCGCCGGCGATGTGGCTTTTCCCCACCCTGCATTGGTTGGGTTCCCAGAGATCCAACGCATTGAAAAAATCAGGACGGAGGTTTTTCTTATTTTTCGGCCTCGAGGGGCCCTCGCCGGGCCCCGGGACCGTCAAAAAACGACGCAGGATGAGAAACGGGTCCCGGGGGAATGGGTCGAGACTTCTGGGGACCCCGTATTGAAAAAATCACGACGTCGGATCTCTGCGTTCCCGTTTTGATGCGCGAGCCTTGCTCCCGCCTCCCTCCTCCTCCTGCCGCTCCTCCTCCTCCTCCTCCTCCTCCTCCTCCTCCTCCTCCTCCTCCTCCTCCTCCTCCCCTTCTCCTCCCCTCTCGTCCTCCTCCTTCTTCTCCTCCTCCTTCTCCATCATTCCCATTGTCATGTTTATCCTATTCCTCCTCCCCCTCCTCCTCATCCACCACCACCTCCTTTTTTTCTTTTCCTCTTCTCTCTCTCCTCACCCTGCACTGGTTGGGTTCTCGTTTTGATGCGCGAGCCTTCCTCCCGCCTCCCTCCTCCTGCCGCTCCTCCTCCTGCTCCTGCTCCTGCTCCTCCTCCTCCTCCTCCTCCTCCGCCTCCTCCTCCTAGCGGCTCCCTGGGAGGCCCACCCTGACTTTGGATCCGCCGTGGTTTGCGCGATTTCGCAAGTAGGGCAGAAATTCCCGCCCCAGTGTTCAAGCTCATTCGATGACGATATCCTCCCTATTCTGCCGTCGCTGTATTCGCCATCCCTTTGCGAAAATGGTCGCCCTACTTTCCTGAAGCGGAAATTCCCGCCCTAGTTCTCTCGCATCGTATTGGGTGTATGTCCGATACAAGTTCAATGGAGTCGAGATTGGGCTGGATCGAATCGCGAAATCGGATCGGATTGGAAAAGCATCGGATCTCCAGCGAATCGTCCCAACTCGAATCGAAATTGGATCGCCGCGCCCTGCTTCAACGGATGCTGGTGGATCGAATCGAACCGACACGAATCGAATCAGAATCGCGGCCCCGGCTGGCGAATCGAATCGCATCGAATCGGACCGCAGACGGCCCTGGAAACCCAAATCTCTGACGATACGATCTTTCCAACCAGCGCTTTTTCTTGGATTTCGGTCCTCGGGGGCTGTTTTAGGGCCCTGGGACCCTCAAACATGGTTCTGGGAAGCAGAACTCCCCTAGGGTTAAGTCGGGCCTGTCCCCCTACAGGGGGATTTTCGACGAAAAATAAGCAATAGTTTAAGAATAATCCAAACATAATCCATACGTAGTCTGGGAACTATTTTTTAGTATGTTCAATTACCTTTTTGGTGCATTTTTGGGGTATCTGGCATTTTTCGTCGAAAATCCCCCTGTAGGGGGACAGGCCCGACTTAACCCTAGGGACAATACCAGGGTCCCTGGGGCCGCGGATTGGGAGAACACGGATCGGATGATGCCCAGGAAAGGGCTGTGCAATCCTCGCGCGGCCATGGGCAGCTTGTCCGGCCACGGCGAGCCTACAGGGCAGTTTTTGTATACATCGGATGTTCAGAAATATATTGGATTTTAATGCGCGATTAATTCTATATTTTTGGAAATAGACTAAATTTTTATCCATCTATATTGAATTCTAATACACGATTAATTCTATATTTTTATATATTGGATTTTGTATACATCGGATGTTTAGAAATAGACTAAATGTTTGCATGAACTCATCGTGGTTTGTAATACTAAATCCCTGCATCTTCAATACGCAGTCAATCCCCCGCGACGAGCGGAAGCTTCCGTGCCTTTGCCATCTGAGTGGTGCGGTGCCGGGCGGGCGGCCCCCAGCGGCGGCGGCGGCGGCGGCCACGGGCGGCCGGCGGCGGCGGCCAGCGGCGGCGGCCAGCGGCGGCGGTCAGCCGCAGCGGCGGCGGCCATCTGCGGCGGCGGCGGCGGGCAGTGGCCAACGGCGGTTAGCGGCGGCCGCGGCGGCGGTTAGCGGCGGCGGTTAGCGGCTGCCGCGGCGCCGCCGAGGGGCGCCCGCGGCAGCCGCGCCGCACGGCCACGCGGCGGGCGCGGGGAGGCGCGCGCGGCGCCCGCGCGGCGCGGGCGCCGCCAGCGCGGGGGCCGCGGCGGCGAGGGCGCGGACCGCGCCTGGCGCCACGGGCTTTTTCTTCGAGGGGCCCTCCCTGACGGTGCCGCCGCCTCCTCGTCCTCCTCGTCCTCCTCGTCCTCGTCCTCGCCCTCGTCCTCGTCCTTCTCGTCTTCCCTTCCTTGTCGTTACAAATACTTCCTCCCGGTCGCACCCCGAGGCCAGTCGGAAGGGCGGGCTGGGTATTTTACCTGAAACGTCCTTTCCCTTTATGATCCTGAAGGTTTAGCGCTGGGCGCACTCGTTTTAAACATCCCCAAGAACTTCACACATTGAAAGTGGGTGGCTTTCGAAATGTGGCTCTCGCCTTAGCGCCGCGCACGCTCGTCTTTAAAACTGGCAAGAGCTTCGCGAATTGAGGGCGGGTCGTTTTCAAAATGCGGCGCTCGCCTCAGCGCCGCGCAGGTTCGATTTAAACATGTGCAGAAGCTTCACGGATCGAGGGCATCTTCAAAATGTGGCTCTCGCATCCGCGCCGCGCACATTCGTTTAAACATAGTGTAAGGGTTGCACGGCTTCGCATAGTTAACTTATTAGAAGTGGCGTTTGGACGGATGCAAGATTGTCAGGGCGCAACAGTTACATTGATCTGCGGTGGTAAAGTCCCAGGAACAGCGTTCTCGCACGATTCAGGGGCGTCAGAAACGCAACAACCAAGTTGTTTCGTGGCGTTGGAGTCCCGAGGATGGTGCTTTGGCACGTTTCAAGATCTCTAAACGGTTGCCTCCCAACGGGGCACTTCCCTCAGTGGAAATGAATCCTTGTAGGGGCCTATAAAGAGGGAGCCTGGAGGGAAGGTTTATCCATTGTAGTTGGAAGCGCTATGGGCAATTTGGTGCCAGACGATAGCAAGCGACAGCAGACGATAGCTGCGGATAACAGACGATAGCAGGCGATAACAATCGTGGGCTACTTGGTGCTAGACGATAGCAGACGGTAGCAGACGATAAGTGTTGATAACAGTCGGTAACATCGGCCACCAGACGATAGCAGCCAATAGCACGGGATCGCAGACGCAAGAAACCGCAGGGGGCCCATGGGAGATGAAATCCTGTGCCTAATCCCCATCATCTGCTCTCGTCTGGTAACGACTGCTATCGTCTGCTATCGTCTGCGATCGAGTCTGTCGGCACCTATCGTCTGGTAGCGACTGCTATCGGCTATCGTCTGCTACCGACTATCGGTACCTATCGTCTACTATCGTTTGCTGCCGTCTGGTCTAACGACTGCTGTCGTCTACGATCGACTCTGTCGGCGCCTATCGCCTGCTATCGTCTGGTAACGACTGCTATCGACGATCGTCTGCTACCGACAATCGGCACTTATCGTATGATATTGTCTGGTCGACGACTATCGTCTTGTAACGACTGACATCGTCACCTATCGTCTGCCATCGTCTGCTACCGTCTGGTAACGACGGCTATCGTCTGCTGTCGACTGGTATCGACTCTGTCGGCACCTGCCGTCTGCTATCGTCTGCTATCGTCTGCTGTGGGTTTCCATATTTTGCTATCGTTTGCTAACCATCTGCTATCGTCTGCCATCGACACTATTGGTACCTCTCGACTGTTAACGACTGGTATCGTCTGCTATCGACACCTATCGTCTGGTATCGCCTGGTAGCCGCTGTTATCGTCTGCTATCGTCTGGTAATGATTGCTATAATATTCTGCCGTTTGCTATCGACCCCATCGGCATATGCCATCTGTTATCGTCACCTATCGTCTGCTTTGGGTTCCTGTCGTTTGCTATAGCCTGTTAACCGTCTGCTATCGTCTGCTATCGATTCAATCGGTACCTATCGTCTGCTATCTTCTGATAACGACTGTTCTCGTCTGCTATCGGCACTGATCGTCTGCTGTCGTCTGGTAACCACTGCTATCGTGTGCTATCGTGTGCTATCGACTCTACCATCACCTGTGGACGACTCTATCGTCTGCTATCGTCTGGTAACGATTGTGATAGACTGCTATCGGCACGTATCGTCTGCTAGCATCTGGTAACGATTGCTATCGTCTGCTACCGTTTGCTAACGGCTCTATCAACACCTGTCGAATGCTATCGTCGGCTATCGTCTACTATCATATGCTTTTGGGCTCAAGTGTCTGCTAACTGTCTGCTATCGTTACTATAGATCCTATCGGTACCTTCTGTCTGATATCGTCTTGTAACGACTGCTAACCTCTGCTGTCGGATAGAATAGTCTGTTATCGTCTGCTCTTGTCTGCTATCTGTTAACCTCGTCTGTTATCGTCTGCTATCGGTCAAGATCGTTTGGTACTGTCTGCTTCTATCATCGGATATCGGCTGATATCGGCTCCTAGTTGTTGTGTCGATTTCTGTCGTCTACTATCCTCTGCTGCCGGCTGCTTTCGTCTGCTCTAGTCTGCTATCATCTGCTATCGTCTTGTAGCATCTGCTATCGTCTGGCATCGGTTGCAATCGTCTGCTATCGCCTGCCACCGGATGCTATTGCCTGTAATCGTCAGCTATCGTCTGCCATCGCCAGCTATCGTCTGCCATCGGCCGAGATCGTCTGCTACTGTCTGCTGCAATCGTGAGATCTCAGCTGCTATCAGCTGCTAGGTGTTGTGTCGGTTTCTTTCGTCTGCTATCTCCAAGGGCCTCCAAGGGTTAAGTCGGGCGCGTCCCCCTACAGGGGGATTTTCGACGAAAAATCAAAAATACTCCAAACATGCTCAAAATATTCTCAACAATACTCAAAAAGTAGTCCCCTGCCAATTTTCTTTTACTATTTTTGAATATTCCCCCTGTAGAGGGACAGGCCCGAAATAATCCAAACATGCTCAAAATATGCCCAAAAATACTCAAAAAATACCCCCCAGACTATTTCTTTTACTATTTTTGAATATTCCCCCTGTGGAGGGACAAGCCCGACGTAATCCAAGGGCGAGCCTGGGACGCTCCGGGGCGGCCCCCGTGCCGGCAGCGCCACTCGTTGACACCCGGTGGCCCCGGGGGTCTGCGGCCCTGGGCCCCCCTGGGGCGGCGCCTCCGTGGTATGATTCGATAGAATGTACGCACATTCGTCGGAGGCATTTGATACCCATATCTCTCTGTCTATATCTCCATCTATATCTATATATAAATATAAGTACGCATCGGAGGCATTCAACACCTATATCTATACCAATATCTATATCTAGATCGATCTATCTGGATCTGTCGATATCTCTCTCTCTATATATATATGTATGAGGTTGGCCCCCCCCCTCCCGCCAAAGATCATACATTTTATCTTGAATCGTATTCGCGTTCATCATCTTCTTATTCGTCCTTCCCTTCTCTTCTTCCGTCCTCCCCCTTCTCCAAACACGATTCCTCCTCCTCCTCCTCGCCCATCCTCCTCCTCCGCATTCTCCTTTCCGTGTCCTCCTCTTTGTAGTAACGCAAGAACAAGAATACACAGTGTTTGGCGCAGTCGATGCAAGGAAACGCTGTGTATGTGTTTGGTTTTTCTGTTTGTTTGGCCTGGGATGCAAGGAAACATGGTGTACTTTTTGTTATGTTGGTTTTGTGGGTTTGGGAAGCTCGAGTGCTCCCCGCGGCCTCCACCTCAGCAGCTCCTCCTTTCCTTTTCTCCCCCTTGTTGCAAAGCAAGAAAACCAACAATACACTGTGCCTGGCGCCCTCGGTGCAAGGAAACGCTGTGTATGTTTGGTTGTTCTGGCTTTGGGGGTATAGGATGCAAGGAAACATGGTGTATGTTTGGTTATTTGGGTTTTGGGGGGCTTGGGAAGCTCAAGTGCTCCCCGCGCCTCCCCCCCAGCACCTCCTCCTTTCCTTTCCTCCTCCTTGTTGTAAAGCAAGAAAACCAGCAATACACAGTGTTTGGCGCCCTCGGTGCAAGGAAACGCTGTGTATGCTTGGTTGTTATGTTTTTTTTGGTTTCGGATGCCAGGAAACACTGTATTTCAGGTTATGTTGTGTTTTTGTGTTGGAAGCTCACGTGCTCCCCGCGGCCTCCCCCCAGCACCTCCTCCTTCTCGTCCGCAGCTCCCAAACCCAAGAAACACACAATTACCAAACATACACTATGTGCCCTTGCATCCTAAAGCAAAAAAAACCCAACAAACCAATCATACACAGCGTTTCCTTGCACCAAGAGCGCCACACACAGTAAATGTTTGGTTGTCTTGCTTTGCAATAAGGAGGAGGAAAGGAAAGGAGGAGGTGCTGGGAGGAGGCCGCGAGGAGCACTTGAGCTTCCAAAGCCCAAAAACACAAAATACATAAAGAGACACTGTCTTTCCTTGCATCAAAAAGCATTAAAAAACATACTAACCAACCATACACAGCGTTTCCTTGCACCGAGGGCGCTAAACACTGTGAAGTGTTGCTTTGCTTGCTTTGCAACAAGGAGGAGGAAAGGAAAGGAGGTGCTGGGGGGGGGGGGGGGGGGGGAGGCTGATGGGAGCACTTAAACTCCCCAGGCCCCCAAACCAACATAACCAAACATACGCAGTGTTTCCTTGCATCCTAAACACAAAACAGAAACACAAAACATACACAGCGTGTCCTTGCACCGAGCGCGCCAACACCCAGTGTATTGGTGGTTGTCTTGCTCTGCAGCAGGGAGGAAGTGCTGGGGGAGAGGCCGCGGGGGAGCACTTGAGCTTCCAAAACAAAGCAACAAAAACCCAAAAAAAAACAAACAATCATACATACTGTTTCCTTACGTCCCAAAGCCCGAACACCAGAAACACCAAACACACACAGCGTTTCCTTGCATCGAAGGCGCCAAACACTGTGCGTGTTTGGCTTTCTCGCTTTGCAGCAAGGAGAGGAAAGGAATGGAGGAGCTGCTGGGGGGGAGGCCGCGGGGGGCACTCGAGCTTCCAACCCCCCCCCCCCCCAAAAAAAACACATACCAATTGTTCCCTGGCATCCTAAACCAAAAAGCAACAGAACAAACGAAACAAAACCAAAGCGTTTCCTTGCATCGAGGGCGCCAAACACTGTGTATTCTTGTTTTGTGTCACTACACAGAGGAGGACACGGAAAGGAGAATGAGGAGGAGGAGGAGGATGGGCGAGGAGGAGGAGGAGGAATTGTGTTTGGAGAAGGGGGCGGACGGAAGAAGAAACGACAAGGATGAATACGAAGATGACCAATGTAAGTACGGTTCATAATGAAATGTATGATCTTGGGGGGCAACCATATATTTGTATATATATAAATATGACAGATATGTATACATATATATATATATATATATATATATTCGGATATATATATATATACACACATATATATATACACATATGTATATACGTATACGTATACATATATATATATATGTAGTGTGAGAGTGAGAGAGAGAGAGAGTGAGAGACAGACAGACAGACAGACAGACAGACAGACAGACAGACAGGCAGGCAGGCAGGCAGGCAGGCAGGCAGGCAGAGAGAGAGAGAGAGAGAGAGCGATCTCTTCTTATATCTTATGACATAGACAACCCCTCCCACGGATGGCCCACACACAATTCCGAATGACCTGGGGTTCCCCCGCCTTCGTCGCGAACGCCTCCGAGCACTTCTGGGAGAGCCATCACAGGCCCCGAGAGGCTACCAGAGAGCCCCAGAGAGATCCCGAAGGCACCCCCAGAATTGGCAAGACGGGCCAAAGACGGTCCGATACAAGATACCCCCTAAGAGGGCCCCAAATAGCACCACGACGGCCCTGGATGGCACCAAGGCGGCTCAAGAGGCCCCCGATCTGGCCCCAAAAAGGCTCAAGGAAGCCGCCCAGGAGGGACGAGGATGCAATCTCATATGCTTCGAGTGATTTTGAACAATTTTCGGATTCTCCTATTTCTTGCCTTCCAGCAGCTCACGAGAGCCCCAGGGGCGTCCAAGATAGCCCCAAGACGGGCCAGGAGGCCCCCAAGGAGACGAGTCACAAGAGCCCGCGGCAGTCCAGGAGGCCAAGGCGAAACCTCGACCCAACCAGCCAGCGCACGGGGCACTCAACAAGGCGCCCATGGGCGTGCACCGAACCCCCGAAATTCAAGTGAGACCCCCTTTCCACTCGGCTGCACCCTGCGAGTCGCAAGACGTGTCTCACATTGTACGCATTTCCAACACATATGCTATCTAAGACGATGAAGGACGGTGGTCTGCCATACCGCCATACCTGCAGCAAGCGATGCACAACAATCTGGGAGAGTTGATGCGAATGCGACAAACAGCCTGGACTTGCCAGCAGCGAAGACGGCGGCGCAAAGACTGCCGGCAGCCGCTGGGCCATGTCGGCGAGAACCTGCGGCGAAGAAGTCCGCAAAAAGCCTGAGCCAGGTCTGTTGACCGAACGGTGGCGTGTGTGCTGTCAAGCACGTCTTGCGCAACTCGATCGTTCTGGACATGTGCGGATTGCAGGACCTGCAGGGCATCAGCTACAGCACACGCATCGGCGCAAAGATACGACATATAGATGCTTGAGAGACTCCGCGGGGCTCCATCCTGAACTGCACCTGCATCTGCATCGTGCGTGCCGTGCCAGCGCCCGCGCGCGCGCGCCTCGAAAGTGTTCACGCGCTGCGCGAATCCCGAAAGTGCCTTTCGCATGCCGCCGCTGCGCGAGATGCACGACCAAGCGCGTGCAGAGCACAGGGCGCGCAGGAACTCTCCCCGACAACACCCGGCGTGCCGGGAGCCGCCGGGCCCTCCCCCCCCACCACCCGAGACGCCGTCGAGATCCCCGTGCACCCAGACCTACGATGTCTTGCTCTCTTCAGCGCGGGGTCCCCTGGAGCGCGTTTCTGCATGTTCGGCGATGACGGGCGTCATACAGTCGAGGCGTTGACCTAAGGAACCCTAAATAAGGAACGAGGCCCCTTTTTTCCATAAGTTGAACTTCGATTTCCCATGCAAAAACCTAACGGAAACCCGAGGCAAACTGCAAAAAACAATCAAGGAACACCGAGCCCCGCCAAGGTTTCGGGCCCGCGAGGCCCGGAGCGGTCGCACACCCTTCGCACTTCCCGAGGTGGCTCGGCTTGGGGAGGGAGCGGGTCCTTGCGCGGGAGGTGTGCGGTGGAGGGGGAGGAGGAGGAGGAGGGGGAGGAGGCGGAGGAGGAGGAGGAGTAGGTGGGGAGGAGGAGGAGGAGGAGGAGGAGGAGGAGGAGGGAGGAGGACGAGGAGGGGGAGGAGGAGGAGGAGGAGGAGGAGGAGGAGGAGGAGGAGGGAGGAGGAGGAGGAGGGAGGAGGAGGAGGAGGAGAGGAGGGAGGAGAGGAGGAGGAGGAGGGGAGGAGGAGGAGGAGGAGGAGGAGGAGGAGGGAGGAGAGGAGGAGGAGGAGGAGGAGGAGGAGGAGGAGGAGGAGGAGGAGGGAGGAGGAGGAGGAGGAGGAGGAGGAGGAGGAGGAGGAGGAGGAGGAGGAGGAGGAGGAGGAGGAGGAGAGGCCCCACCCATGTCAGGGTCGAGGGAAAGCTCCTCGAGCAGTGCCGTCCTGCGGCCGGCACAGGACGGCTCCATCTCGGCTGGCTGGCCCAGGGACTGGCTGTGCGACCCTCTGGGGGTGCCGCAAGAGCCAGCGAAGGGACCGCCTGATCTCACTCTCGGCTGATCGGCGCCTCGCTCTGCGAATACGCCTCCTCCTCCTCCTCCTCCTCCTCTCCTCCTCCTCCTCCTCCTCCTCCACCACAACCCGCCGTCTCCCTGCTCACCAGCCTCCAGCCTGCTGGTGCGGTTTGTCCGTCTCCCCTGCTTCTCCTCCTGCTCCTCCCGTTCTTGCTCATCCTGCTCCCGCTCCTGTGCTCGCTGAACGCTTCTCCCCCTCCGCCCCAGCCCTCTCCCTTCCTCCCCTCTCTATCCATCACCCCTCCAACGCCCCTCCTCGTCGCTTCGCGCCTCCTGCTCCCTCGCCCCGACTCGCAACCTCCTCCATCCTCCCTCCTCCCTCCCCTCCGGCTTCCCCCATCACATCCCCCTCCCCTCCCCCTCCCCTCCCTCCCTCCTTTCCTTGTCTGGTCCTGCTCCTGGTCCTGCTCCACCTGCTCCTCCACATGAGAGGGGCCTCTAAGCTATTCAAGTTACATCGCATGAAAAACGACGAACAATCTCAAAGATCGTGATACTTAAGTCCCTGAATAAACGACAAACAACAAACCTCGTGGATACATACCTACCCTCTCCGAAAAACGAACGACAAAATCAAATTCCAGAACCAACTACTTTGCTTCAACGACGAACGAACAGCCAACGAAACCCAAACTACTAACTTCAAACGGGTGAGCAATTAAATAAATATTGGATTACACTTCGCTACAAACACATCACTCCCCTTTATATACATCTAACCCATGAATCAAACAAAACCAACGCAGAAAAAAAACAATCACTTACCCACTGATACGAAAAAACGGCGACGCGAACCAACCCACACAAACCAACTCCGGCAACAAAAACAGCGAAAAGCAATTCGCAACATCTCAACCACATTTAAAAAATAGCGACGGCACTGTTCCAAAACACTTACCGGACAATTACAAGCACTAGTAGTAGTAGTAGTAGTAGTAGTAGTAGTAGTAGTAGTAGTAGTAGTAGTAGTAGTAGTAGTAGTAGTAGTAGTAGTAGTAGTAGTAGTAGTAGTAGTAGTCGTCGTGTCGTCGTCGTCGTCGTCGTCGTCGTCGTCGTCGTCGTCGTCGTCGTCGTCGTCGTCGTCGTCGTCGTCGTCGTCGTCGTCGTCGTCGTCGTCGTCGTCGTCGTCGTCGTAATAGTCGTAAAACGAATAGCAGTAGTAACATCAGTATCCGTAGAAGTAGCTGTCGTGGTAGTCCTGGTGGTAATAACAGTGGTGGTCTTTTTTGACTCCTTGGAGGGCTAAAAAACGACGACCCTCACGAGGATTCTGGCCCCGACGGGGGGGCCCAGTTTGGCCCCTCTGCTCTTCTTTCAAGCCAAAAACATTGATTTTACGACGGTTTCGGCCCCATTTTGGCGTTCTGAGGGGGCCGCGCTCATCTTCCTTCATAGCAAAATCATTGCTTTTACGAAGGTTTTGGGCTCATTTTGTTCTTCTCAAGGGGGCAGCTCTCATTGGCGCTTCTGAGGAGGTCGCAAGAGGCCCCAAGATGGCCCCAAGAGGCCCCCAGGAGGCCCCAAGAGGCCTCCAAGAGGCCCCCAAGAGGCCCCCAAGAGGCCCCAAGAGGCCCCCAAGAGGCCCCCAAGAGGCCCCCAAGAGGCCCCAGGAGGCCCCAAGAGGCCCCCCAGAGGCTCCCAAGAAGCCCCCAAGAGGCCCCCAAGAGGCCCCAAGAGGCTCCAAGAGGCCCCCAAGAGGCCCCACGAGGAGCCCGAACGACTCACACCAGGACGAGGGGCCCGAACGACTCACACCACGAAGAGCCCGAACGACTCACACCACAAGGAGGGGCCCGAACGACTCACACCAGGACGAGGCGCCCGAACGACTCACACCACGAGGAGCCCGAACGACTCACACCACGACGCGGGCCCCGAACGACTCACACCACGAGGAGCCCGAACGAGTCACACCAGGAGGAGGGGCCCGAACGACTCACACCAGGATGAGGGGCCCGAACAACTCACACCACGAGAAGCCCGAACGACTCACACCAGGACGAAGAGCCCGAACGACTCACACCACGAAGAGCCCGAACGACTCACACCAGGAAGAAGGGCCCGAACGACTCACACCAGGACGAGAAACCCCAAACGACTCAAATCACGAGGAGCGCTTTCTCTGCCTCCTCCTCCGCCTCGTCCTTCTCCCGCTCCCCCCACAAGGAGGATGTGCAAGGAGGCGGGAGGAAGGAGGAACAGGGGAGATATGCGGCGCCAAGCGGACACACGCCTGAAACACACGACTGTCGACATGCTTCGCAAGAGTTGCTGCTGTGAGATGGACTGGTGGGGATACGCGAAGCGTAAAGAATTACAAGCACTAGTAGTAGTAGTAGTAGTAGTAGTAGTAGTAGTAGTAGTAGTAGTAGTAGTAGTAGTAGTAGTAGTAGTAGTAGTAGTAGTAGTAGTAGTAGTAGTAGTAGTAGTAGTAGTAGTAGTAGTAGTAGTAGTCGTAGTAGTAGTAGTAGTAGTAGTAGTAGTAGTAGTAGTAGTAGTAGTAGTAGTAGTAGTAGTAGTAGTAGTAGTAGTAGTAGTAGTAGTAGTAGTAGTAGTAGTAGTAGTAGTAGTAGTAGTAGTAGTAGTAGTAGTAGTAGTAGTAGTAGTAGTAGTAGTAGTAGTAGTAATAGTAGTAGTCGTCGTCGTCGTCGCCGTCGTCGTCGTCGTCGTCGTCGTAATAGTCGTAAAACGAATAGCAGTAGTAGCATCAGTATCCGTAGAAGTAGCTGTCGTGGTAGTCCTAGTGGTAATAACAGTGGTGGTAGTACGAGGGGCGCCAGTAGTAGACGGGTAGTAGCACCAGTAGTGGTAATATTAATACTTGTCGTCGGGGTAGCAATAACATTGAGCTCCCTACTGGAACCGTACTTCGGGCCCTCTCGCCATCATTGGGAGCACATGAGGTTCATGTTTGCGCGATACTTGAAACCTACTCCAACGTTTCCGTCTTCTACCAATATCATACTGGAATCTGAGGGACGTCCGATTGGGTCCCGCGAGGAGAACTCTTGCATCCACTTGGAATTCGATGAGGGCGTTTCGGAATTATGGGGTCCTATTCCATCCGATTGGAACCCCAATAGAGGTCCTATTGGAGGTCTATGGGGATCCCATTGGAATCCGATTCGCCCGAGCGACGACAAACGACGGAAAACGCGCGCCACGACTGGTTGACTTCGAGGAACGACGAGTGGCGCGCCCCCAGGACAAGTGGTGTCCGCGACGAACGACGGCGCGGGCCTGGGCGACTTACCCACTAGCGCCGCACGACGGACGAACGACGGGCGACCCTCATGCGGCTTACCTACTTGTAGCCGATTAAACCCCCCTCATTCCTCCACAGGCACCTTTTCCTTCTCGCTGACCTTTTGTAACATAACTCATTGTACTAATCTGTGTAATGGTGCTATTACTACAACGAGTGAGATTCCCAACCATCCTGTGGTGTTGGGTCCTCGTTTTGACGAGAAGGTGCCCCGCGTTCCTTCCTCCTATCCCTCCTCTCCTCCCAGTGGCGCAGTTCGCATGTAGGCGTCACGCAGGTTTCGGCGTCACGCATGTAGGCGTCACGCAGGCCGACCCCCCCCCGTCGTGATGTCTGCCACGGCGCCAGCACGTCCGGGCTCCGCCCGCCCACGGGCGTGCTGCCTCTCAGCGCCGCGCGGGCTGCACGCGCGGGGCGCCGGCCAGGGGTGCCGCCCGGCCCTCGGAGATGCCCCCCGCAGAGGCGCCGTGCAACTCCCGCCCCCCCGCTGGGGGGGGGGCCCTTTTGGGGAGGCCTCGCGGGGCGCGCCTCCCCTGCGAGGGGTCACCTGGGGACCCTCTTCGGGCGCGGCCTGGCCGGCCTCTCCCGCGACGGGCCCTGGCTGCACAAGGACGAGCCTCTGCTTCCTGGGGGCGGAAATTTCTGCCCTACTCTTTCGGTGTCCCGGAGATGGATTTCCGATACAGTTTTAAGTTTGGAACAAAGCCAAAGTAGGGCGGATCCGTAGTCAGGGTGGCTGCACAAAGACAGGCCTCCCCCCCAGGCAGTCCCGACTGGCCCCCACAGGCCCCCCCCAGTAGCCTGGGGCAATCTCGTCCCCCCCAGCCCTGGAGCGCGAAGGGCCCGAGGCGGCGCCAGGGCGTGGAGACCGCCTCGGGCTGCTCTGAGGGCCTGCTGGGGTCAGCCCCAGCCGGGACTGCCTGTGGGGGGGCCCTCCGTGCGCAATCCGAGGCCCCACTGGCGAGCCCCCTGTCGCCCTTCCGACCGCCCGCCCTCGCCTTGGAGCTCGCAGCGAGGGGTCAGCGCCCCGTAGACGGGGACCCTGATGAAGCAGGACGGCGGCGCGCCCGAGAAAGCTGCAGCCGCGGGCCGAGACATTACCATCCTTCGGTCTCCAACTGGGCCTGGCAGTGTCCTGGCCTGCAATGTCCTGGTCATGGGGGCCCCGACGGGAGGAGGAGGAGGAGGAGGAGGAGGAGGAGGAGGAGGAGGAGGAGGAGGAGGAGGAGGAGGAGGAGGAGGAGGAGGAGGAGGAGGAGGAGGAGGAGGAGGAGGAGGAGGAGGAAGGAGGAGGGAGGAGGAGGAGGAGGAGGAGGAGGAGGAGGAGGAGGAGGAGGAGGAGGAGGAGGAGGATATAGGCTACAGGGGCCGGCCGCCCCTGGCCGGAGGGCACCCCTGGCAGGCACCCGGATGCATAAGAAGAAAGCGCGGCATGCACATAAGCTTTTTCGGAGGCCCGCGAGGGTTTTTACGGTAGAGGGGACAATTAGTGAACACCCCCCCTGCCCCCCAAACTCAAAGTTGGCACGCGCGGGGGAGACTGCGGTCGAGGTGCAACTCATCAGACCCACCGCCAACTCTGAACATTGGGAGGAGGGGGAGGCGTTCACAGATGAATGTGGCATGAGTGTTCGCTATTTTTTTCCGAGGTCGGTGCTGAACCCCCTGGCTCCCTGGCGCGCAGGGCGCGCCAGAGGTGGCGCCAGGGGACCAGGTCCGAGGGATCCGAGCGAACCTCCAATGTACCATAGCCCCTGCAGTTGCGAATAAGGGTGAGGGGGCGGCGGGGCCGTCGGCAGCCTGCAAGGCTCTGAAGAAGCCCGCCGCAGACGCCGATTTACACATTACACGAGCGCCGATTTCTCGTCAAGGCAATGCGGGTGAGTCGCGCGGGTGGGTCGCGGGTTGTTCGCGGGTGGGTTGCGGGCAAATCACGGGTGGGTCGCAGGTGGCGTCGCGGGCGAGGACGACGACACCAACAACAATCATCCTCACCGCGAAAACCACTTCAGGCACACACTCAGGGATGGTGTGGTGGAAGACCGCTCGGCCCCCTGGCTCTGATGCTTGTGCAGACGTTTCCTTCTTCTTCGATGGGAGCCAGCAGCAGCTGCGCACCCGGGAACGCCTTCTGCAGCTCCTCCAGGCCGACGACTGCGACTGCGATTGCGACGGCGACGACGACGCCGACGCGGCGGCGACTGCGCCGGCGCCGGCGACGGCGACGGCGACGGCAACGACGACGACGCCGACGCCGACGCCGACGGCGACGACGACGCCGACGGCGACGACGACGCCGACGACGACGACGACGACGACGACGACGACGACGACGACGACGACGACGACGACGACGACGACGACGGCGCCGACGCGCTCCGCGACTCCTGACTACCTACCAGACCACCACATCCCAACCCGAAGACCCGAATTTCGGTTTGGGTGGGGGGTACGGGTTCCATGTGTGTTTTCTCGATGTTCCCCGACCCCCCCCCACTGGAAATGGAAGTCAATTTGAGGCCTTCGGGTTGGGTTGGGGTGGTTTGCCGACGCCGACGCCGACGGCGACTGCGACGGCGACGGCGACGGCGACGGCGACGGCGACGACGACGCCGACGGCGACGGCGACTGCCACTGCGACGGCGACGCCGACGGCGACGGCGACGGCGACGGCGACGACAACGACGACGACGCCGACGACGACGGCGCCGACGCGCTCCGCGACTCCTCCAGGCCGAGCAGCGCGCCGGCCTCCGCCGGGGGGCCGCGCGCCGGCGAGCCGCCCGCGGGCGCGGGGCCCGGCGCGGGGGCCTGGCGGCGCGCGCGGGGGCTGCGGCTGTGTGCAGGCTCTCTCCATCCAGCTCCTCTTCCATCGAGCTCCTCCTCCTCCTCCTCCTCCTCTCCTCCTCCCCTCCTCCCCTCCTCCTCTCCTCCCCCTCCTCCCCCTCCTCCTCCTCCTCCTCCTCTCCTCCCTCCTCCTCCTCCCTCCCCTTCTCCTCCTCCTCCTCCTCCTCCTCCTCCTCCGCTCCTACTGCAGCCGGGCGGGGACTGCAGCTCGGGCGCGGACGCCCACGACGGCGGCGGCGGCGGCGACCACGGCGACGACGACGGACGCCCACGACGACGACGACGGACGGCGGCGGCGGCCCGGGCGTCGACGGACGCACGTCGACGACGAAGACGGCGGCGGCGGCGGCGGCGGCAGCGACGACGACGGGCGGCGACGACGAAGACGGCAGCGGCGGCCCCCCGCGCGCGGCGCGGCAAGCCGCCGCCGCGAGCTCAAGACGCGCCGAATGCGCGCGAGCAGCGCTGCGGCCGCCGGCCCTCCCAGTGGGGCTCTGCGGAGGTCTCCCTTCGCTCGGCGCCGCCCGCGGATTGGGGCCCCTTGGTGCGGGGAGCCGCAGGCCGATTGGGGCCACCTCGAGGACCCCATCGAAGGCCGCGCTCGGACGGCCACCTCTACTGCCTCTCCTCGTTCCTGCTGCCTCCGCCCTTCTTCACGGTGCGCCTCGTCATGCGCTCTCCTCCTCCTCCTCCTCCTCCTCCTCCTCCTCCTCCTCCTCCTCCTCCTCCTCCTCCTCCTCCTCTCCTCCTCCTCCTCTCCCCCTCTCCTCCTCCTCCTCCCCCCCCTCTCCTCCATTCCCTGCTGCCTCCGTTTCCTGCTCCTCGTGTTGCTCTACTCCAGGGCTGCCCATCCCCCCCCACCCCACCCAACCAAAAACAGCCGACTCAGACGAGAAAAGAGGACAAGATGACGTAGACGAAACAAAGGGGACCAGAAACAGGGGACAAAGAACTGCAAAAAGGAGAAACGGCCCATATTCCTGCTTTTGAGAGGACCATGCGCGCTTTTGTAGATCCCTCACCAGACCCCCGATGCTCGTGAAGAAACGGACGGACGACACAACCGAGAAAAAAAGAGACAGGACAACGCAGAGGAAGCAAAGTGAGACAAATATTCACTGCGTGGAGCTCCCCATACACAGCCGTGGCAAAAGTTTCCTCAATTTGCTATGATGAAGATCTCTCCAATCCCTCTCAAGATTCCTAACATGACATGATGCTGGGTCATTCGGCGGAGTAATTTCCGATCCCGGGGACGTTAATTCGCCGGCGGGCCAGGGCGTGCTAAGATCTCCGGTAACAGGTAAACAGTATTTCTAGTTCGCGCGCGCGGGGCGGCCCCTAGGAGTCCCCGGGCGAAAAATACCCCGGCATGTACCCGGGAGGGTGGGGGTCAGAGATGCCGGACCGGGCAATTTTTCGACACCCCTCACGAGGATCGTGGCCTCCGAGGGGGGGGGCGCAATCGACTACCCCCGCCCCTGCCCCAAGAGGCCCCCGAGAGCCCCCCAAGAGGCCCTGGGGGCCCCCAAGACGCCGCCAAGGAGCCCCAAGAGACTCCCAAGAGGTCCCCAAGAGGCCCCCAAGAGGCCCTGAAGAGGGCTCCAGGGCCGGCGGAATGAGCGAAGCGATTAAATAACTCTGTTACCCCAAAACGGGCTCGGAAACTACTCCGCGCCAAACCATATAAATTACCGAGCGGGATGCGATTGCGCGCGGAGTAGTTTTAGGAAAACTACTCCGAACTACTCCGCACGAGCGCGTCATTCCAAAAGGCAAAATGGAAGAAACTTTCGCCACGGCGATGTATGTGCATCTCATATTCCTGTCGCTTCTCGCTGAAGAACTCTGTCTGTGAGTATCTGGGTGTGGGAGCGAGTCGGCGTGGACGACGGGCCCGACAACGACGACGGCGACAGCGACGACTTCATTGACGTCCTCCTCCTCCTCCTCTGGGCATCTTCCATGAGAGGTGAGGGAAGCACAGTGGAAGAGCAAAGGGGGCATGGGACCACCAAAGGGGAGAAGAATGAGTGAATCCGAGCACGAGTGAGCATGAGTGATCTGAGCGTGAGTGAGTCTGTGTGTGAGTGAACCTGGATATGGTTGAGTGCGAGTGTCAGTGAGTCTAGGTAAAGAAAGTCTGAGTACGAGTGGGCCTGAAAACGCGTAAGTTTGAGTACGAATGAGTCTGAGTGAATGTGAATCTGAATGTGAGTAAGTCTGGGTGTGGGTATGATGAGTACGAGTGGGAATCCTAATGGGTCTGAGTACGAGTGGATCTGAGTACGAGTGAATATGAGGGTGGGTGGGTCTGAGAGCTAGTGATTCTGAGTGTGGGTAAGTCTGAGTGTGAGTGAGTCTGAGTACCAGTATAGGTCTGAGCCTGAGTGGATCCGAATACAGGTGAGTCAGACCACGACGGAGTCTGAGGGTTGGTGGATCTAAGTGTGAGTGAGTCTGAATGTGCGTAAGCCTGGGTGTGAGTGAATATGATTATGAGGATGATGAGTACGAGTCTGAGTATGAGTGAGTCTACGCACGAGTGAATTTGAGCATAAGTGAATCTGGGGCATCCTCGCAATCTGGGCACCCTGGGGTGCGGAAACCAACGCCTCGCCCGAGACATCCTCAGAATGTGCTCTGAACACAGACGAGTCTGGCCAGCAAAACAAGCAAACCTTCGAGACGCCGTCGCAATCTGTGCCCCCAGAGGTGCGACAACCAGCGCCTCGCCCGTGACATTCTCAGAATGTGCTCTGAACGCAGACGAGGCTGGCCAACAAAACAAGCAAACCGCTCGAGACGTCCTCGCAATCTGTGCCCCCAGGGGTGCGACAACCAACGCCTCGCCCGAGACATCCTCAGAATGTGCGCTGAACGCAAACGAGCCTGGCCAGCAAAACAAGCAAACCGCTCGAGACGTCCTCGCAATATGTGCCTCCAAGGGTGCGACAACCAACGCCTCGCCCGAGACGTCTTCTGAATCTGCTCCGATAGCGGAGGATGTTGACCACGCAAACAAGCAAACCGCTCAGGTATTCCCCACAATCTGGGCGCGACTGGTGGAATAAGATACCCCCTGGCTGCCCCCCCCCCCCCCCTGGGTGCGAAAACCAGCGCCTCGCCTGGAGACATCCTCAGAATGTGCACCGACAGCGGAGGATGTCGAGCACGCAAACAAGCAAACCGCCAGAGATATCCCTGCACTCTGGGCACGAACGGAAGAGTGGGATACCCCCTGGTGGCCCCCCCTTGGGGGCGAAAGCCAGCGCTTCCTCCTCCTCCTCCTCCTCCTCCTCCTCCTCCTCTTCCTCCTCCTCCTCCTCATCATCAGCAGCAGCAGCAACATCATCGTCATCACTATCATCATCAGCAGCATCAGCATCAGCATCAGCATCATCATCACCAGCAGCAGCAGCGGCATCGTCGGCATCATCAGCCTCGTCATCGTCATCATCCGCATCATCATCAGCGTCATCATCATCAGCATCAGAATTCTGAACATCATCCCCATCATCATCATCATCAGCATCATCATCATCGTCATCATCATCATCAGCATCATCATCATCATCATCACCCCCATCATCATAACCGTCATCATCATCATCATCATCATCATCATCATCATCATCAGCATCATCATCATCATCATCATCATCATCATCATCATCATCATCGGCATCAATATCATTATTATTATCGACATCCTTGTTGTCGTCACCATCATCATCAACACCGTCATCATCATCATCATCAGCATCATCATCAGCATCATCATCATCAGCAGCATCGGTATTATCAGCATCATCATCACTACCATCATCATCATCACCAGCAGCAGCATCGTCAGCATCAGCAGCATCATCAGCACCACCATCATCAGCATCATCATCAGCACTAGCATCCTAATTATCATCATCATCATCATCATCATCATCATCATCATCATCATCATCATCATCATCATCATCATCAATCATCATCAGCATCAGTGCGAGGCGGGGATTTATCCATATCCACCGCCTGGGAACCGACGTCCTGGTGCCCCAGCGGGCGTGGATATGGATATCTTTCGGCCCCCAGGAGCCCGAATATGTGCATATCCACCGCCTGGATCTGCCGAGGCTCCGAAAACTGACCCTCCAGGCGGTGGATATGGATAAATTCCCACCTTGGAATCAGCATCAGCATCATCAGCATCACCATCATCATTATCATCATTATCATCATTATCATCATTATCATCATTATCATCATTATCATCATTATCATCAGTATCATCATTATCATCATTATCATCACCATCACCATCACCATCACCATCACCATCACCATCACCATCACCATCACCATCATCATCATCATCATCATCATCATCATCATCATCATCATCATCATCATCATCATCACCATCACCATCACCATCATCATCACCATCATCAGTCGCATCATCATCATCACCATCACCATCACCATCACCATCACCATCACCATCATCATCATCATCATCATCATCATCATCAGCAGCATCATCAGCATCATCATTATCATTATCACCAACACCATCATCACCATCACCTGAGTAGCGATCATGAGTGTGGCCCAGAGTATGAGTAACCCTGAGTGGGGAAGAGGGGGAGGGAGGGGAGGTGCGAAGACGAGTCGGCGCGGTCGGAGTAATCCGCCGGACCAGCGGGCCGGAGGCGCGCTGAGATCTCCGGCCACAGGTTCGCAGTATGTCCAGTTCGCGAGCGCGTGGCGGCCCCTGGGGACCCCTGGACGGAAGCCACCCTGACCGATGCCCGGGCGATGCCATGGGGCGATGTCCAGGCGATGCCCGGGCGATGCCCAGGGGAGGAGGAGGAGGGAGATGCCCAGGAGGAGGAGGAGGAGGCGGAGGAGGAGGAGGGAGGAGGAGGAGGAGGAGGAGGAGGAGGAGGAGGAGGAGAGGAGGAGGAGTAGGAGGGGAGAAGGAGGGGGACGAGGGGGGGGGGAGGAGGAGGGGGAGGAGGAGGAGGAGGGAGAGAGAGAGAGAGATAGAGAGAAGGAGGAGGAGGAGGAGGAACAAGAGGAGGAGGAGGAGGAGGAGGAGGAGGAGGAGGAGGAGGAGGAGGAGGAGGAGGAGGAGGAGGAGGAGGAGGAGGAGGATGCCCCCAAGGCGCTCCAGCAGCGCGCCAACAGGGTGCCTGGACGCGCCCTACACGGCCCAAGGGGCCCCGAGTCGCCGAAAGATCGTGCCAAGACGCTCAAGATGGTCTCCAGATGAACCCAAAGGCAGCGAGAAAGCCCCAAGAGAGCCTCAAGAGGCTCCCCAAGAGGGCCCCAACACTCAAACATCGTCCCATTCCTTTCGGAAAATACGCATGTTTCGCATGTGCGACGTTTAGGGGGTCACAGCGTCCAGAACTGCCCCAGAGGCCTCCAATATTTTCCCCTGTGTTCGACACGCTCCCAAGACGGGCCCAAGAGAGCCCAAGATGGTCCTAAGACGGCCCAAGACGACCCAAGGAGCTTCCAAGAGTGTTCCAAGACGGCCCAAGATGGCCCCAAGACAGCCCAAGAGGCGCCCAAGACGGCCCAAGGGGGCCCCAAAACGGCCCCAAAAAGGTCCCAAGAAGGGGACCAGGAACCGAAAAGTCCAGTCTTCAGCCCCAAGAGGCCCCCAGGAGGCCCCAAGAGGCCCCCAAGAGACCCCAAGGGCCCCCAAGAGGCACCCCAAGAAGCCCCAAAAGGCCCCCAAGATGCCCCAACCAACACGGCCCCCCAGAGGCCTCAAAACTGCCTTCGAGGGGCCCCAGAGGGGCCAATCGCGAGAGCCCTAGCAACATCCATGAAGCCTCTGACCCACCACCCAGGCACGGTCAGAGGCGTGCTAAGATCTCGGGCAACTGCTTCACAATATTTCTGCTTCGCGCGCGCGGGGCGGCCCCTTGGGGTCCCCGAGCGCAGAGTACCTCGGCCAGGTCCCCGGCAGGGTCGGGCCAGAGATGGTTTTCCTCCTGGGCGCGGCTTTCAGGCGCCCCAGAGCGATCCAAGAGGGCCCCAAGAGGCGCCCAAGACGGTCCAAGAGGGCTCCGAGTCGTCGATCGGCACCGCATTGGCAACACCCTGACAAACGCAAGCGGCGAGGCAATATGGGCCGGCGGAGTGAGCGAAGCGATTACATAACAAGGACCCCATCCTTTGGATGTGGGGAACAACAGGACGAAGCAAAGGGGGACAGAAAAAAGAGCAAGGAAAGACAATCCGCCGACCCCTTGGGGATCATCGGCGTGTGAGATGCTTCCCCCTCCCCAAACCCCTCCCCCGGGAGCCCGGTCCGGTCGATTTGGAGGGGGGGGGGGGGTCCGGCGCGAGCGGGGGGGGTCCGGGACGAGCGACTCACGGGGCTTTTCCGGGCCCAAGAGGGCCTCAAGACGGGCCAAGAAGCCCCCAAGAGGCCTCCAAGACGGCCCACGAAGGCTCCGAGACGCCAAACGACCGGTCCAAGACGCCCACGATGGCCCCAAGACGGGCCAAGAGGTCTCCAAGACGGCCTCCGAGGTCCCAAACAAGCCTCCCAAGAGGGCCCAAAGAGTCTAAAATTGTTGATTTTCCCGAGTGTTTTTCGACGTTTCTTGCTTTCCCGCCTTTCCGGCTTCCCGACGCTCCAAGACGGCCAAAGAGGCCCCAAAGATAGCCCCAAGATGGCCCAAGAGGCCCCCAAGACGGCCTCCAGACGGCCCAAGACGGCCCCAAGACGGCCCAAGAGGTCCCCAAGACGGCCCAAGAGGGCTCCAAGACGGCACCAAGAGGGGCCCAAGAGGGCGACCAAACATGTTGAAACTCTAGCTTTCTGCCCCCAGGAGCCCCAGGGGGCCCCAAGAGTGCCCCAGGAGGCCCCCAGAGGCCCTCACGAGGCCGCCCAGACGCCCCAAGGAACCCCCAAGAAGCACCCCAGAGGCTCCGAAACGGCCCCCAAGTGGCTCCAAAACTCGCGGTGTCGCCGTCCGCTCGGACCCCCCCGCGGAATTGCCCGAGACCCTCTGGCGGTGGCGGCGAACAGACACCAAACAAATATCACTCGCCTTTTCACCCCTTCGCAGCTTCTACTACCCCCAGATTGGCATAAACAAGGGGTCGGCGGTGTGGCGTAAGCCTAAGAATAACGGTGTTACCTCAGGGACGTTCCATCCTACCGTGTACAAAAGCAACCATACAAAGTCAACAGTCTGCCCTCCATATGGACCCTTTGTCGTCCACGACGCAACATGCTTGGCAGGAATGGGGTGCGGCGCACGTCGCGCGCGACACAATGAAATGCCGCAATCGCCGTAGCATCGCTCACATTCTGTTGGTGAATTCCACTCAGCATTTGGCGCTCCCATCCCACTTCCGTATACAGCACAGGTGTATGCAACATGTATACGGAAATTATACGCTGACGCGTCTGCACATGCACAATGTTGCATCTATGCATTATATATATATACATACATATGTTTTATGTGTATGTATGTATATGTATCACATACGGTATAGTAAAATACAATGTAGTATGAATAATGTAATGATAGTCATACTCATACATATCATACCATACCATACCATACGCACATACATACATTCATACATACATAGTTGTATACATATAGATGTAGGTACTTGTCCAGTAGCTTCTACAGACATGACGTATTTTTATATAGACGTGTCTACGCATATCTGCATATGTATGGATATGTATCCGCCACCGTACCTCGAGGCACGCAGTGGTGGATAGTTCCCCAGGCTTCTAGGGTTCTCTGTACTCTGTACCCAGTTTTGAAATACATGTATTAGAGCGGGGGGGGCACAATCTCAAATCGGTCCCGCGCGCTCCCGAGCGTTGTCGGGCTTCCTCGCGTGACTTTTCCAAAGGCCCGAAGGCCCCCATGACGGACCAAGAGGGCGCCAATAAGTGCCCAAGAGGCTCCCAAGACTGTCCCAAGACGGCCCAAAAGTCCCCCCAAAGCGCCCCCAAACGGCCCAAGTCAGCCCAAGAAGCCCCCTAAGACTGCCTGTTAGGGTTCCAAGAAGGCCTCAAGAGAGGCCACAGGGGGGAAACATGAAAAGGGATTTCGAGTCCTTCGCCCCAGGATGGCCCCCGAGACCGCCCGCAGGCCCCCAAGCGGCCCCCCACAAGCTCGAGGAGGCCTCAAAGAGGCCCAACCCAGGCGGCCCCCAAGAAACCCGAGAGGCCCCCAGGACATTCGAAAACCGAATGCAAGAGGCTTCTGGGAGGCCTTCCAAGAGGTCCTCAAAAGCATCCCGCAGGCCTCTGATCTTCAGCCCAGGCGCGGTGATGGGATGGGCCGAATCCCACTACAACATGTACGATGAAACATATGAGCAAATGTACCCATACATAGATTCACATGCATAAGCACACACACATACCTATACCTATGTGATATTTCACATATCTATATGTGTGTATATATACATATATATATATATATAGGAAAATACTAGAACCACGCGCGCTTCGCGCGCGCTTAGGTTCTAGCAGGCCCCAGGCCTTGACGAATTCACTGCTCCACTAAAGTAGTGAACCACAGATGGTTTGAACGGAAAGTGAAGAAATGCCCATAACGCTGAGCGCATTATGGGCAGTGAGAAGTCCACGCATGTCAATCCGTATGCCGGAAGATTTTCGAGGAAAATCGTTGCGTGGGGGGGCGCAGGCCTGATGAATCGGGTTCCCAGAAGGCCCTCTGGGAACATGGTTTTGGGGGGCGTCTTGGGGAGCCTGTTGGGGCGTGCCGTCGTCGTCGTCGTCGTCGTCGTCGTCGTCGTCGTCGTCGTAATGTCGTCGTCGCCTCTTGGGGCGCGCCGCCGTCGTCGTCGTCGTCGTCGTCGTCGTCGTCGTCGTCGTTGTCGTCGTTGTCGTCGTCGTCGTCGTCGTCGTCGTCGTCGTCGTCGTCGTCGTCGTCGTCGTCGTCGTCGTCGTCGTCCTCGTCTTCGTCGTTTCGTCGTCGTCGTTGTCGTCGGATGGACCCTTTCCCAGGATCTGTCCAGCACAGTCTTCCAGTCCAGTTCGAAGCCCGACGACCCCAGGGCCCGAGAACGGCCCCCGAAGGCAGAACTCGCCGAACAACCGTTTCGAACATCGAAACTCGAAGTTGGTCGTCGTCTTCGTCGCCGCCGCCGCCGTCGTCGTCCTCGTCGGCAGAGAAGGCGATCAGCCATGCTCCCAGTCAACTTCCCAGACAGCTCTCTGGTAGCGCGATGGTGCTTCGGAGACTCCGGAGACTCTCGGGCCCATGATGAATCGTGTCCCTGACAGGCTTTCTGGGGACATGATTTGTTGGGGTGTGTTGGGGGGCCTCTTGGCCGTTCCCTCGAAGCCCCTCGGGGGCCTCTTAGGGTTTCCTAGGGGCCTCTTGGGGGCTTCACGGGGATTCTTGGGAGCCTCTTGGATCCTCTTGGTGGCCTCCAGGGGCTTACTTGGGGCCTGTAGGGCCAGGGACCTTGAAATGTGGGTTCGTGGTCCGCCTCATGTGCCCCCTCTTCGGGCGCTCTTGGGGCACACTTGGGTTGTCTGGGGAGCCTCCTGGGTCGTCTTGGGACCTTCTTCGGGGCCTCGTGGGCCGTCTTGGAGCGATATGAAGGGCCTCCGAGACCGTGAGGGAGCGCTGGGAGGCGGGAAAGGCGAGAACGCCCAAATCCCAATCCTCCAAAAACCATAGGAAATATATAAATTTTGCCTCCCAAGGCCCTCTTGGGGAGCCTCTTGAGGTCGTCCTGGAGCGTGTTGGGGTCCCCGTCGGCGGTCTTGAAGGCATCTTGGGCGTCTTCGGGGCCTCTTGGGACCTTCTTGGGCCGTTTTGAAGCCCCCTTAGCCTGTCGTGGCCCGTTTCGGGGCGTGCCCGGGCCGTCTCGGGAGCTCCGAGACCCCCCTAGGACCCCCGGTGGGCGCCCATAGAGGGTACCGGCGCCGGCCGGCCCCCCCCCCCCCCTATATCTATCTATATGTCTATATATATATATATATATGAAACGCCCAGTCCATTTTCCGCCAGGCGTGCGAAGCGATGCTATCTCTGGTGTCGACAAGTCTTCCGACTTTGCAATCACAGATCATACAGACTCGAGCTCGAGGCAACGCTTAACTTCAAGCTAAGCGGGCACCTGATCACTTTGTTCGTTCTGCAATTTTAAAAAGGAGAGGGCGGCGGTGGGGCTGACGGTTGGCCAGGAAAAACTACGGATCGGTGTTGACGGCGTGTTTCGGTCTTCAGCATATCATTAATCAGCAAGCTTATACAAATGAAACGCCCAGTCCATTTTCCGCCAGGCGTGCGAAGCGATGCTATCTCTGGTGTCGACAAGTCTTCCGACTTTGCAATCACAGATCATACAGACTCGAGCTCGAGGCAACGCTTAACTTCAAGCTAAGCGGGCACCAACTCTTTTTGCATAGAACGACTTCTCCCCAAAAACGCCACTGGCTTCAGCCGCACCAAATTCTCTGTACTCGCTGAACTTTCTTTTCTGCAAGCGCCAGCTGGAAGCAACGGACGATGCTAGTGCACAAATCAACTGGGTAAGCTCCGGCCAAGAGCGTGCGAAAAATGCCGTCTGCATTTTTGCCCTGCAACTGATCATGAGGGCGGCCCGTGCGGGAGCAGATCCCGCGGGGGCCACGACAGAGGCGATGTAAAGGTTGGAGGTCCACATGATCGTATATGATGCGAGTGCGCTTTCGGCACGACTGGCCGAATTGACAGAAGTCTAACACGACAGAGCGGCATTCTCTTTGCAATCTCATGAATTGAGGCGTCAGCCAAATTCTAGACATGTGAGGATTCTCCATTGCACACGCACGGCTCGGCACAAAGTAAATAGCGAGGCTGAAAACTTCATGAGGGCGCTGCCGATCCTAACTTTCTCAGCGTCTCGGGGCGCTAGGTCGGGCAACCCCATCACGTGCAGGTCACTTCGCAAGGGCGGGGGCCCTGGTCGAATGTCCCGTGCTCGGCTCCAGCTGTGGCAAGGGGTGCCCAGCCAGACGGCAGCAATCAGCCCGTTGTTGACCCAGCCTCGCACCAGGCGCTGCGCCCGCTGGCGAGTGAGGTCATACTCATCTCCCCAGCGGATGTCCCACTCGAAAATAGCATAGCCCAGAGCGCGCTGCCGCCGTCGCCAGGCCCGGCTGAAGTTGCCGGAGCCGCTGAACACCTCGAGCGCTACGGCCCCGCCCGCACGGGCGGCAAAGGCCGGCAGCGCTCGCAGAGGAATGTCGCCAATCTTCTTGGCGCAGGCGATGGCGTGGTCGAGGAACGGCTGTGGAAACTTGGCCAGCTGGTCGGCGACGCGGCCCCCCTTGCCGTACCTCGTCACCGAGCTGTCGCTTGCCCAGCGGCCGCGAGCCTTCACCTCCGCGATGCTGCGGCGGCCGCTGGCCAGGTCGGCGGACGCTCCGCCGTGCCGCAGCTGGTGCAGGCCCGGCGGGCCCTCGAGGCCGAGCTGCTGGCCCGCCGTGCGGAACGCCTGCGCCAGCTGCACGTGCCGCACCTGCGCCACGAGGTCCCTGTCGTTGACGCCGGCCTTGAGCAGCTTCAACACGTCCCCGATGAAGCGGTAGAACGGCAGGTCGCCCAGCACGCTCTCGTTGAAGGCGCCGGTCTTGCTGGGCGTCTCCTCCTCCATTGGAAACAGCACGAGCGACCACGCGTCGTGGCCGGCCGCCCGCACCGGCGGCGCCACTTGCCGTCTGGTCAGCGACATCAACTCCACGGGCCGCAGGTAGAACACGAACATCACGATGACGAGGCGGGCGGCGTGCAGGTCCTGGTTTGCCGCGAGCTTGTTTGCCACCGCGCAGGCGACCTCCCACGGCAGCGGCAGCCGGCCCCGCGGCGGCACCAGCCGCCTCCACCCCTTCAGCGCCCGGTTGAACCGGGGCAGCCCAGCCACGGACAGGAGCCGCGGGTAGTAGTGCAGCAGCACCGCCTTGAGCCTTGTCCCCTCCTGCGCGTCGCCGCCGTCGAAAAACGCGTGGTGGGCCCACTCCACGGCTGCCTCGTCGTAGTCCTGAGCGGTCTTGAGGCGCAGGCCCAGGGTCTTGGAGAAGATCCTGAACTCCACGAGCGCCGACTGGTAGACCCGCTGGTAGTGGTCGCCCACGCTCTCCCTCTCGAGCAGCGAGAGGCCCTCGCTGTCTGTCACGCGCTTGTCCTCGGGGAACTTCGCTTGCTGGGCAGCGGCGCGCTCCCCCCTCGTGGCCAGCGCCTCGGGCCGAGGCTTGGCTTGTCTCGCCGCTGCCTTTGCCCGGGCCCGCCCATGGGGTGGGCGCGGTCGCGGACCAGCCTGTGACAGCGCCGCCGCTCGCGACAGGGTCGTCGGCTCGCCCTGGACGGGTCGCCGCTTCGCAGCCCCGCCCGGCCTCGCCAGGCTGTCGGTCGCCAGAACCGCATCCCACGGGGCCGGCGGGGTCGGAGCACCTGCGAGCGGCCGCGGGAGGCCGGTCGTGATCCGGCTCAGACAGACCTGGCGGAGGCCGAAAGCACCCAGGTTTGAGCCCAAATGGCTTCGGCTGATAGCGACGAGAAGGCTCGTCGGCCACGTTCAACTCAGACCGAATCCACCGAACCCGAGGATACAGATCGGCCGCAAACACCGTCGCCGCCCACTGCCTGCACACTCTCATCAGGGCCACGCTCGACGATCGGCCCTTCTCAAGGGCCAGGACCTCGGACAACCCGTCGGTCAGAAAAAGGATCCGCTGGCCAAACTCGCTTAAACCCCGGCTCACAGGCCGGACCCCCCAGACCAGAGCGCGCCCTTCCAAGATGGGCATCGCCTCCCGACGCTTCCAGCGGCCGGCCGAAACGGTGGCCCAGGATCCCTGAAGGATTTCGGGCCCGATCTCCGGGACGGCCCCGCTCCGATCCACCTCGCCGAGGGCTTCCAGGTGCCGAGCCGTCCCGACACGATCCAGGTCGTCCAGACCGGCCGCCGCGGCTAAATTCAGCTCCTCCCGGAGCGAGGCGTCTCTCGGCCGAGCGCGATCCTCGGCCCCTCGCGAGAAGCGCCACCGGTCCGACCACCGGCCAGCCTCCGCGATGGACTGAGGGTCACGCTCAGCCAAGCAAACACCACGACCCCAGGGGGAGGCGTCTGTACACCGCACCTTTGAGCTCCAATCGGCATCGAGGCGACGACGGAGGAGGGGGAGGAGACCTATTGCCCAACGAAGCCCCCTCCGCACGGCAGTCCACAACCTACGGCGAGTGTCGGCCCCCCGCTGACTGAAGGCGTACGCAGCAGAGAACGCGCACAGGGCCTCCGGTCGAATTCGAGCGGCGAACGTGAAATGTCCTATGATGGCCTCGAGGCCCCTGCCTGTAGCAAAGCCCTTCTCTAGGAGCCCCTCAATGCCGAGACGGAGCCTCCGCGCTCTGCGAGGGCTCACTCGAATCTGAGGGCACTCGTCACTGAATTCCCATCCCAAGACGGACCCGCCGACTGAGCTCTCACGAGGGTGCATGCTGAGCCCAGCGGCGGTCAGGGCGTCTAAAACGGAATCGGCCACAGCGTCGACCTCTTTGGCCTGGCGCCCGATGGCCGCGAAGTTGTCTACGTATTCAGTGCGAGCAAACCCCGAGCGGCCCAGACGCACCCCGGGTTTCTCATCCGCGAACTTGTTTGAGAGGGACACGCCGGGCTGCCGAAAGGCATGAAATTCATGAATTCGCTGGCACCACCACAAGGCACGATTCCACCCCATCGGCACAACACGCAGGTGTGGGTACACGAGCTGGGTCGGAGAGACAGGGGCGCCGTCGAGCTCGACGACTCCGGCGAGCCCGGCGGTGACAGGGCGGAGACAGAAAAAAGGGACGAGCTCAGGAGGGAGGAGGAGGTGGTAAAAGGCATCCTGGATGTCGACCTGAGCAAGGCACACTGGGGGCCCAGGATCAACCTCGAGGGACGCGAACGATCCGCCTGTGGCAAGGTCGACAGAATCAGGAGAAGCGAAGCACAAGTTAGACAACCGAGCGTCGACAATCAATCTTTGCTTGCCGTTCTTTTTCCAAACAGTAAACAGGCCTACTCGGGGCGATCCATGCCGCCTCCACTCGAGCATGCCTGCGCCGTCAAGGGCCGCGAGGAGGCGCGCATACCGGCGCGGCCTCCCCTGCAGCGAAGGATCGTAGTACGGACGCTTCAAGGCCGACTAGGCCACCCGCGCCGCCGCCTCCGATGGAGGCAAGACTTTGTCTCTCAAAAAGGCATCGACTACCATTGGGCCCTCATCCCCGAGCAAAGTTGTCAGCGCTCGAGGACCGCCCCCACCAGCAGGCAGAGACAAGAGAGAAATGTCGAGCCGAGCGACAGACACCTTCTCGCCGGTGTAGCTGCGCTTGGCCAGGAGCTCCGCGAGGGCTCCCTGGCGAGTCAGGTCGGCGGGCGGCCGTCCGAGCTCAGCTACCGCAGCCTGGATCATGCCCAAGCTGCGCTCCTGCCCGGCACTGGCCCGCTGTCCCTGAGGATGCGGATCAGCAGACCCGCGGTCGAGCTCGTTCAGCGTGATCGCGCAGCAGCGAGCCCAGTCTTCGCAATGAGCTCGCTCCCCTCGGCGGCGCTGCCCCCGACGAGACTTTGGCTGACCGCCATCGTCGCTGCCCATGCTCGGCAGGCGGTAGTGAGGCAAGGGAAGAAGATCACGATTGACGACCCTGCCCTCGTGTGAGCCACGTACAAAGGCCGCGCTGGGGCTCATGTCCAGCGGCCCCCCTGCATACTCGCCGTGGGATCGGGGGCTCCCACGGCGGCCCCATTCACTGGTCATGCTTGCCCGCGAGTCGCCGTTCCTCGCGGGCTTTCCTCATCTGCTTCATGATGCCAGAGTCCCGCTCCAGCTCGGTGGCGACGTAGGACAGCAGCTCCGGCGCCACCATCACCTCTCCGTACTCGCGATGCTTCCCGGAGAAGACAGCCATCTCCTCCAGGCGCGCGCCCTTGCCGCCCTTCTTGTCCTGCTGCTTGCTGGCGTCCGCCTGCCGGCAGACCTCGTAGTAAAAGTACTCGATGAGCTGCATCCGTCGCACGATGTCCTCCGCCGCCGCCAAGT
>CAUYUJ010016263.1:3671-66171 GCA_963575745.1 Prorocentrum cordatum
TTTTTGACGAGCGCCCTGCCAGCCACCAGCCTGATTACTCCCTGATGGGAATTGTCTCCACCCGAACGCGTTCCTTCGGATGCCAGCCTCGCTTCACCCTGGACCAATACTCCGCTGCCTTTGCGAGTGGGCGTGTGCACTCATGGCGGAGCTGCTTAAATTGTCCGAGGGCCGAAAACGCTTTGCAGCGGGTGCAGATAATTAAGATCTGATCGTTCGAGCACTCGAGCGCCAGACAAGAGTGTCCCCGTTCAGTCACAGAACGAGCAACCAGGGGCAAGTCTCCTGCGCAGCCCTCGCACGAGGGACGCGCTGCTTGCCTGCGGAATCTGAGACAACGATTGCACCTCCAAAAAGACTTGACCCACACCCAGATGTGCTCTCCCTCAGGCACCTCAGCCTCAAGGCGGTGAGGGCGAGGAGGCGCAATGTAGGGAACGTCTGCAAGGTCCAGACGCGGCCAAGAAACGAGAACTTTGGCCGCCAGGCGCGAGACTGTGCGCGACACCTTGAGCTGCCAATCCAGCTTAGTCTGCTGCTCATTGGTAAACCTGGGGTGAGCAGCGGCCCCAAGCTTGGCTGAACGATCAGCCTCGCCATTCCCGATTTTAAAGAAACGCTCTTCGGGGGAGAGATCGTCCGACTCGGCCACATGGGCCTTCACTTTGATCAAATCAGAAAAACGGGCCCCCGAAACATTAATCATGAGGCCCGAGTAAGGCCTCTTGTACGACAGCTTCTTAGAACGGTCGAACTTAAAGGCCCTACACACATTCAGACAATCTGAGTAACCTGGAGCGGGGTCAGTGAGGCAGAGGCTAGAATAAGCTAGAGCCCCAAACTCGGCCGCCTGAGGGGTCTGGGGAAACCGATCCCAAAGGGGGGACCTAGCTCTAAGCTTCAAAACCTGCTGCGAATCAAAAACCGCTATGCCCCACCCTGCCCTGCTTAATTCTTTCACTACGTGCTTCTGACAAGAACCATCCATGAACACATAGGATCCAGAAAACAGTTGCTCATCTTCGTGTTCTTGATCTACCTCCCAACGAACCTCTGGAGCACATTCGAGAACAGGTCGGGGGTGAAGGTCCTCAGGATGAGGGAACAGACCCTTGGTGAACAAAATCCAGTCCTCCATGGAACAAGAAGCAGGGTCAATCTCATTGGCCGCCTGCAAAACATCGGGATCTACAATGTCCTGCCTGAGCTCCGCGACCTCAGGGTCAGGACAAACCCAAACCCTGTGGAAAATCGAGTCCGAGGGCCCTCCACATAACGCGCAACACGTGTCCTGGAGTTGATAACCGCACTGGATCGCCCGCTCCTTGGTCCAGCAAGCCCCGCAGACATTGGCTCTGATCGAGCCGTTCTCGAACGGCGTGAATTTCGAACTGCTGAGGTCGCGAATCACCAAATCATAACAAAGCCTGGCTCCAACGCCTAGCTTCTCGCCTGACAGCCTGCACAGTTGACGAATGACAGCTTCCCGCAGAAGATTCTTGATCAATTTGGGGGAAGAGGTCGTGAGAGAGAAGGTGACGCCAAGGTCGTTCGTCACCTGCGCGTAGCTGGGCATGCTCCAGCCGATGCGCTTGAGGGACAGAAACATAGCACCTATGGGGCCTCGCACCTGCCGCCAAGCAGTTGGCGGGTTGGCCCACGTCTGAGTCCAAGCGTCGCGAAGAGCCGCGAAGCCTAAAGCAAAAGGAGTCTGCTGGACCTGGGCATCCCACAACTCCCTGGAATATCTGGCAATCGGAGAAATGGCAGCATGATAAACTGGGCCCCCTTCCAGAATACACAGTGATGTAAGGGACCTGGACCCCGCCGAAGGTTTGACAGACTTCCCAAAGCCAGAACGTAACATTCCCAACTCATAATCAGAAACTCCATAAACCTCTGGACCATAAGTAACTGATGCCAGCGGCCCTGAAACAAAGATCCTGCGAGTGTGTCGGCCTAGAGCTTGGCGAGCCTTTCGCACCCGTCGGCAACGGGCTCTAAACTGAGCCTGTCTAGCCTGGGCCTTCCTGCCTCGACCTTTGGCGCGGCGAGCCTGTCCAGCACCATCACCAACACCAAGATTGATTGCAGAGCTGGTGTCCGCCGAGGGGCCGCCGTGCGCTCCCAGAAACTTCTTCATTTCCTGGCCTACGTCGGCGTGAGAAGCCACTACTGCAGCCTTATATGTAGATATGGTCGCCTCCATATCGGTCTCCAGGGCCACCAGGAGGTCCACCGAGGCCCGCTTCAAAGACGACGCGACCGATTTCGAAGTCCCCGAACTCGATAGCCCATAGTCGTCTATATATATAAGGAGACCTGCTTGGGGAACCTGATGGGATCCACAGTTGGGATGATGTAAACCCTGACGTACGATGTCGCAATGCTACAGCCAGCTACCACCCCGTGCGTGGCAAAGTGAGGTCCATGAAGAAGACCTCCTAGCGATATGAAACGAGCCCCACGATAAGCCCTATAAGATACCCTGGCGATCTGCATCGGGAAATCGAGCAACTGGCAACGGTCGAGGAGCTTGGGAAGCCGAATCGTTTCGTAGAACTTATATAGGTCCCACAAGACTTTACAACAGCTCATCCCTCGACCGACTATATGTTCACTCTTCACTCCCTGACGATACACCACATCCGAGGCAGAGTTGAAAGAGCCTGAAGCCAAATAAAGACGCTGATGTTCGGCTTCCCATCGCTCAGCGTAAGGGCGCCGAGCGCGAGCCCACAGCCTATAGAGTGCCGAAAAAAGCCCTATCGGGCGGTAGCCTCCTGCAGGCTTCTGAAGCAGTACCGTAAGCAGCACCTGGGCGGGGTGGGGCAACAGACTGGTGGCCTCCATCATCGAAAACATGGTGCTGACGGCAATCAGCAAGTCGGGATGCATAAGGGCGAAATGCCGCATGTGAAACCCATCGACGCTGGAAGCCGTGCCTAACGCATAAGTCTTACTCACAGCTATCAAATCGTCCGCCGAGAGTACTTCCAAAGGCTCCAAGAACTCGAGGGGCTCCTGATCCTCAGGCGGCGGGTGCGAGGCAGACTCCCAGAGAGCCCCGAAACGTTCCCCTTCCGACTTCAGGAGGGACATGGGATCCGAGAGGACCAAGCCGTCGGCCGACAGCGTGGTCGTGGCCACCCAGGGCTTCAGCTCGCGGGTCCAGCGGTGGGCGTTTTTCCCCCCTTTGTCGACGCCGTCCAGAAGCCAACTACGCCACTCCTTTAAAGAACGCTGTGAGGAAGACTTAGCATACTCTGCTAATCTAGGTTCAAGTTGAGCGTGAAACTCTCGAAAACGTGAATCATTTTCGCAAACATCCTGAAAACCGAGGAGGAGTTCGCACCCAAGACGATAATCATCTTGAAACCCTTCCCAAGCACGTTGAACATGAGGGGGGGGATCCAGAAAATGGGCCCGATAGCGCTTTAAAGCGCCAGAATCTCCAGAGTCAAAAGCCCCCAAGATAAACCTCGTAGTCCTTGACAGCCACCTACCAGCAACTAGGCCAGGATCACGAGTCGGGGGTCGCGAATCTTTCTCCAGAGCCGAAACCCAGGCCAAACGAGGCCGGCGCCCACGGGGGCCCCAAATTATGAGCTTCGTCTGAAGGACCCTGGATAACTCCCATTCAGCAGCATCAGCCCAGACTCGGTACAAAACGTCTAGGTGCTTCTGGATTTTGCCTCTGGACGCACGCCTCTGGATAAGCTCTCGCCCTTCACGGGCGCAGTCCAAAACGTGGGCGTGATCCTCCGTGCACGGCGCAGGGCCGATCGGACACTCCGCTGGCAACTTCGGCGGGCGGAGGAAAGTGAGGGCCTTAAGCTCAGCCAACTGCGGGTGGAAGAGAATGCGCACGGGCGTGTGCGTCTTGATGTCGCTACCGAGGACGGCGGTGACTTCCTGAATGCAGCGGGTAAAACCTGACGATAACACAGAATAGTCCAGGACTCGTAGACCCCCAGTACTAGAACATGTGCCGATATCAGGGTATATAACATTCGCCTTCAGATATCCAGGGACCCCCGAAGAAACCAGGACCTCTGGGATCATATTGAAGTCGCCGCCTATCACGTTTGGACCCTCGTAGAGCGCGCGCCTGGCCGAGACGGCCGCCAGTATGTCGAGATTCCTGCTTGTAAGCTCTTCGCTGTCGTACAGGTAAACCGATGAGACCAAAACCGTAACGGCCCCTGGCACCTGGACGATTCCACTCATAGCCCTGGACGGGACGACGATCGGACCGAACTCGGGATCGTGAAAACCCAGGAAGGAGCGGACCAAAATAGCGACACCTCCCGAGGTGCCTCCTGCTGCGGTGCGGATAGCTGGATTGAATCGAGATTTCCAACCCCTCTTTAGTGCCCATTGTCCTGCCTTGGCTACGTCGTCGTCCGATACGATGTGGTGCTCTTGCACGAGAACGATATTTGCAGACGTGGTTGCAAGCCACGCCTCGATGGAAGACCAACTCGTACAATTCACCGTTTCGATCGACAACTGGAACGTGCAATCAGGGCAGGGGGGCACAGATAAAAACTTCGAGGGGTCAGAAGGTAAGTCGCCTCCTGGGGGCAACCTAAGATACTTAGAAGCGACGACAGAGGCCTCAGAGCTGGCCCCACACGCGTGGTGCAAGGCCTCACCCGACGACCCCGAAGTTGCCGCCGATGGCCAGGTACTCCCAGTCGATCCAGACCAACATAATTTCGAAACCTTGTCGGGCTCCAGTGGGGATGAGGGAATGGTAGCCGCTGGACTACCTTCTGCACGTGCGTCACGTCCCCCCTGCCAACTAGGCGCTGGCAGGGGGGCCCCCTTCTGCAAGTGGACCGAGAATGCGATCTGCAGCACCAAGGAGGTCCGTTGCTGATGACGAGGCCGACGAAGAAGGTGGCGCCCCCGACGAAGCAGCTGAAGAGGTCCTCTCGCCTCCGCCGCGCGAAGGCGGCGCCGCATCAGGCTTGGTTCCCCCGTCGCCGTCGCCAGGTGCCGCTGCAGCCGCCGCACCTTCAGCGCCAACCTTACGCTTTTTGCCCAGCCTGCCGACATGAGCTGCATGGGCCTGCTTGAGCTCGTCGAACTTCTGCTTCGCCTCTCCGAACAGCTGGCGTGCCGAAGCCTGGATGGCCTCCTTGAGCTGGGTCGTGCGCTTCTCCAGCTCCTGAGTGTCGGCCTCCTGCACCTCGTGCACCGAGCTGTCGATCCCGAACACCTCCTCCACGTTGGACATGTCCAGGAAGTCACTCTCGCCCGCCAGCAGGTCCTGCAGGGACACGCGTGCCTTCGGCTGGGCCGCTGGAGGCGGACAGACCTGAATACGCAGCTGCTCCACCAAAGTCTGGTACTTGCCAACCTCTGCGGCCAGCTCGCGACGAGTAGCACCGATGGACTCCTTCTTGTCGTGGAGCCAGTTGTGCCACTTAGTGTACTGATCCAGATCATGCTGAAGTTTCTTCTCCAACTGCTTGATATGACGATCGCCCTGGTTCGCCTGAGCCTGCAGCGGCACTGGCGCATCGCCGACTCGGCGCTTGTCAAGTCGATTCTGGAGGGCCGTGGCAGCCGACGGGTTGCCCATCTTCTTGTTGAGGGAGATGAGCTGCTGCAGCTCCTCCTCGGACAGCTTGTCTTCGTCGCCGGCCACAGGCGGGGGGCTGGTGCCTCCCTGGAGGCCCACGGGCAGGACAGCGGACGTGGCCCCACTTGCAGCCCACTTGTCCCAGTCCGCCCAGGAGTCAGCCCAGGCGCCGCTGGGCGGCGGGGGCGCCGCTGCCTCCACCTCCTTGCGCTTGCCGTGGCGCTGCTTGCAGAACCAGTATCGGGCCAGGTTCTTGCCACAGCCGCAAGCGCAACACTTCCAGTAGCCAGTCGCATCAGGATCGCGCCAAGGAGGAGGGCCCGCAGCAGACCGGCCTCCGCGACGACGAGACGGCGCCATGGCGGGCGCCGAGGGATGCGTGAGATTGCCTCTGATTCAGTCGTCTCCCGCGGGGAGACGAAACCTCAAGCGCCTCGGGACGGCACAGAGGCAGGCCCAAAAAAACTCGGGCCCCAGTTGCTTGAGACAGAAGGGGAAAGAAGAGTAGAAAGAGTAGGAGGAGGAGGAGGAGCAGGAGCAGGAGGGGGAGGAGGGGGAGGAGGAGAGGAGGGAGGAGGAGGAGGAGGAGAAAAAGGAGGAGGAGGAGAGGCAGGAGGAGGAGAGGCAGGAGGAGGAGGAGGAGGAGGAGGAGGCAGGAAGAGGAGGAGGAGGAGGTGGAGGAGAAGGAGGAGGGGGAGGAGAGGCAGGAGGAGGAGGAGGAGGAGGAGGAGGAGGAGGAGGAGGAGGAGCAGGAGGGGGAAGAGGAGGAGGAGGCAGAGAGAGGACGGGCCCGCCCGCCCCTCCGAGGCCCGCGGCGCCGCGCCCGCCCCGCCCGCGGCGTTGGCGGCCGCGACCTCCGTGACCTTGCCGCGCTTGATCCGGGTCTGCCTCCGCGGGCGCGCGGGGGCCGCTCGGGCGCGCGAGGCGCCTGGCCGCTCGGGGCCGCGGGCGCGGGCAGGACGAGGACCGAGGACCGAGCGTCGAATGACGAGGATCGAGGGTCGAAGATCGAGGGTCGAGGGTCGGGGGTCGAGGGTCGAGCATCGACTGACGAGGATCGAGGGTCGAGCATCGAGGGTCGAGGATCGCCTGACGAGGACCGAGAACCGAAGATCGAACGACGAGGATCGACTGACGAGGCTCGAGGGTCGAGGCTCGAGGCTCGAAGCTCGAGGGACGAGCACCGAGGACCGAGGCACCGAGGACCGAGGCTCGAAGACGACGGGAACGGCGGGCATCGAGGACCGCCGCGCTCCCCGCGGTGCGCGGCGCGCGGTCCTCGGCGCGCCCCTCCGCGCCCCTCTGGGGGCGAAGCGGTCGGCGGGGGGACGTGGCCTCCTCCTCGGCCACGCGGCTCCCTCCTCGGCTCCCTCCTCGGCCTGCTCCTCGGCGTCCTCGTGGGCCTCCTCGGTCGGCTTCCTCCTCGGCTTCCTTGGCTTCGGAGACCAACCGACGACGTGGGCATGAACTTTCGGAGGTCCGCGCAGATTTCTCGGATCGGCGCCAGAGCCCCCTGACGGCGCCTGCGGCGCCGCCCCTGGCGCGCTCTGCGCGCCAGGGAGGGGGACTAGTGCGGATCCGAGAAATCCGCGTGGTTCTCCGAAAGTTCATGTTTATGTCATCGTTTGTTCCCCGAGAACTGGCTCAGGGGGGGGGAATGTGGCGTCGACCTGGAATCGGCGAAACGTCGCCGAGAGATCGGCGATAGGCACCCGATGGCGAGTCCGCACGTTCCGGAGCGGGTGGGTCATTTTTCCCATGCCTGCGCAGGACGAAAGATTTTCCGCTCGAGGCGACAGCGGCGACCAGCGGCTGGCGAAAGAGCATCGGCGCCGTCAAACGCACAGCGTCTCGACAAGATGGTTGCAGCAGCCGGGGCTGAGGCGGAGGCGGAGGCGGAGGAGAAGAAAGAGAAGGAGGTGAAGGAGGAGAATGAGGAGGCGGAGGATGAGGAGAAGGACGAGGAGGAAGAGGCGGAGGAAGAAGAGAAGGCGGTGGAGGAGGAGGAGGAGGAGGAGGAGGAGGAGGAGAAGGAGCGGGAGGAGGAGGAGGAGGAGGAGGAGGAGGAGGAGAAGCGGAGTGGGGGGAGGAGGGGAAGGAGGAGGAGGAGGAGGAGGAGGAGGAGGAGGAGGAGGAGTCGACGGAGGAGAAGTCGACGGAAGAGGAGGAGGAGGAGGAGGAGGAGGAGGCACCATGTCCGGGCCCACGAGGACAAAAAACATTTGTTCTTGGGGTGCGTCGGCGATCCATATGGACGGCAGGCCCCTTCCTGAGCCGGTGACCGCCCCCCTGGCGTTGCCCCTGGCCCTTTGCGCCCCTCGCGACCCGCCCCCATCAGAAGAGAAAGAGAGAGAGAGAGACGGAGGGGAGACGGGGGAGGAGATCGGAGGGACGACGCGCGGGAGGGAGGCGAGCGGGGAAGGGAGAGAGCGAGCGGCGCGGAAGCGGAGCCTCTTTGAGGGGCGAGGGATTGGAGCAGGAGAGGCGAGCGAGTCGAAGAGGGGAGATTTCTTTTTGAGAGGGGAGGTGAGAGCGGAGCGGAAGAAGGAGAGAGAGAGCGGCCTTTCAGGCCCAGGCCGCGACGCGCGAAGCGCGGTAATCCTCTCCGCTCGCGGGGCATGCAGCCGGCCCGTATCAGAAGGATGCGCGGTGCAGGAGTGGCCCGACCACGGGAAACCTTCCACAAGAAGCCCAACCCTGAGACCCCAGGGCGTCCGTTGATTTTGGGTGTGGGAACGTGACGCTTTCCATGGCAAACCCATGGAAATCCAAGAAACCCAGGGTACCCTCCCGCGAGGCAAGCAGGGTGTTTCTTGGCACAGGCCTCCACTGTGAGGATGCAAGGGCCTTGGACGCCCATTCCGAAGCCGAAGCTTCTCGAGCGGGGCGCGGCCGACGAAAGTGGCCAAGGATGGACCGACGAGGAGGCAAGGATGCAAGGGTACCCTTGGGAAGGTTGCACATCCTTACCATGCGGGCTGACTGCAATCCTCTCCGCTCGCAGGGCACAGCGTGCCCCTGGGCCGCCGCAGCGCCGATCCCTGGATCTGGCGCGCCGGCGCCAGCTCCACGGATCCGGAAAGGTGCGACTCGAAGCAGGAGGCCAGTCCCGCCCGATCCGGCGACGGAGCCAAACGATTCTGTGCGGAAGCGGGACCCGTCGCTAGCCCATGCGCCTTGATCCACGTTTCGGCGGCGAGCGAGGGGGGGAAGCGAGCAGGGGCCGGCCTTCTCAGAAGGCTCGGAAGTCCCCAGGCCTTCTGAGCAGTCTTCGGAGCATTCCCCGAGGGCACAGAGAACCTCTCTTTAAGGCGCAAGGCTTCTGAGAAGTCCGCCCGCCTTCTGAGCAGGCCTTCTCCTGCTCACTTCCCCCCCTCGCTCGCCGCCGACGTGCGCCCTGATTTAGATCGGGCAGTCCTCCTACAGGCTGATTCTGGAAGGGAAACAAAAATATTCAAACAACGTTCAGACCTGATCAAAAAACAGTCAAAAAGTCGTCCTCTGATTTGCGCGTTGACTGTGCTTCAGTAATCCTCCTGCCAAGGGGCGTGCCCGACCTACACGTCGTTCATTTCTAATCGTGCTCTTCCTGGCCCCCTAGTGGCCAGGAAGAGGCCCAGGATAGAACAATTAGAAATGCAAGGATCTTGGCCCCCCAAACAAATCAAAGAACTTTCGAATAATTGGACCTGAACAGTGTGTAAGCCTTGATCCATGCGTGCGCCTCCTCGACCACGGCGGGTGGCCGGGGAGGAGCGTTTACATTATATTGCATAAAATTCGACTGCATCATCAAACAAAATATCCACAAATTGGCCACTATATTTTGCTTGTTTTTGTCGATATGCGAAACCAGGTAGATCATGCACTAATCAGTAAGTATTGATTATTCTCGACCACGGCGGATGGCCGGGGAGGAGCGCTCGGGACCGACCGGTGTGCCGCGCGCCCCGCGGGCCGAGGGCCGAGAGCACGCTCCGACGTCTGCCGGGCACGAGCCGCGCAGCCGAGCAGGCCGAGAGGAGGTGCTATCGATCTCGCCGTGGGCTGGCGGCGAGGAGGTCAGGAGGCAACTGCTGGGAGGTTTTCGTCGGAAAGAGGAAGGAGGATTACGCCCTAGTTTGGAGCTTTTACGCTGGAGTGGGCATCGGACTGAGCAAGATGAAGCTGGATCAAGCAAGATCAAGCGGGATTAAGCCGGATTAAACGGGATTAAGCTGGGTCAAGTCAGATTTCGGACCAGGGCAAAATCAGAAATTGACCTCCCAGGAGTTGCATCCGAAAGAAGGGGGGAGAGTGAGCAGGAGAAGGCCTGCTCAGAAGGCGGCGGGACTTCTCAGAAGCCCCCCTCGCACCTTCTGGGAGGCTTCCCGCGTCCTGGGGGGAGGCCTGGGAGACTTCCCAGGAGGCCGGGGGGCTTCCAAGCCTTCTGAGGAGGCCTTCTCCTTCTCATTTCCCCCCCTCGCTCGCCGCCGAGTGGGACCTGCACTGAGAGGCGACGAGGGAAGCATCGGCCTGGAGTCGGCGATCCATCGCCGATGGGTCGGCGATGGGCCCCGATAGCGAATCCGCACGTCCCTGGGCCAGTTGGGGCTATCGACTCCCTATCGGCGATCAACGGGCGAGCGGCGAGCAGGGGGGTCGATGCATCCCCCCCTATGCCTATCCACCGTTACCGTTGCCCCCGATGCACTCGTCCGCGCCAGACTGCAGCTCACGGCTCCCGTCAGGAGCAGACTGCTCGCTCTGGGAAAGAACGCCCCCCCCCCCGCGGCAAAACTCGGAGGGCCGAGTTCCGCTTCCGCCGACCTTCCGCCTGCGGAGCCGCCCCCGCTCTGCTTCCGCCGGCCTTCCGCTGCCCAACTTCTCGGCCCCCTCCGCGTCGAGGTCCCGACGGGCACCTTCCACAAGGACAGGGAAGACGGCTCCGCCGCTCGGGGGGGGCCCGGGAGCGACGAGCATCGGGGATCGGGGGCCAAGGCCTCCCGGGATCCCGGGATCGGGGACGCTCAGGATCGAGGGTCCCTGGATCAGCGGTCCTGGGGCCCTGGTCCGTCTTCCTCACCCTCTTGCCCCTCCTGGCCCCTTTTGGCCCCGCCTCCTCCTCCTCCTCCTCCTCCTCCTCCTCCTCCTCCTCCTGGAACCGAGGGTCCCGGGATCCTGGGACTGGGGGTCGGAGACGCTCGGGCTCGAGGCACGTGGACCGGGGACGCTCGTGAGCCGGGAGAGGAGAGAGGGAGGGAGGCAGGCGACGACGGCAACGACCACGACGACGAGGAACACGGCCACGACGCCATGACCACGACGACGACGGCAACGGCGATGGTGGCGACGACGACGACGACGACGACGACGACGACGACGGCGACAGCGACGACGACGACGACGGCGACAGCGACAACGGCGATGGCGGCGACGACGGCGGCGACGACGACAGCGACAATTACAACGGCGATGGCGGCGGCGACCGGCGGCCCTGGAAGGCCCCCATGAACTCACGGGAGGCCCCCGCGAGAGTCCCCCCGAGGGCGCTGGAGGCCCCACGCGGTGCCCGGGCAGGGCCCGAGGTGCAGAGGTCCGCTGATTCCAGGAAGGTCCAAAAACATTGATCCTCGATACTCGATCCTCAACGACGCTGATCGATATGTCGATCAAGTCCAACGACGATCGGTTGATTGATCACGACAACGACGATCGATTGAGCGAACACGACGACGACGACGATGACGAAGACGACGACAACGGATCGAATGAACGAACTCACGATCGATCACGACGACGACGGTCGATCGATCGATTGATCACGACGACGACAACGACGACGACAACTGGTGCAATGAAAGCAGGGGTTACCACTAGGGGGGTCGCCTTTTCATCGAGGAAGCCCATTTCCAGGAGGAGCCGAGCCTTCCAGAACGACGCCCCCGCAGACGACCAAACGCCTCGTCGAGCTTCGACCCCGGGGCCTCGATCCTCCAGAGCGAGCGCGAGAGCGCGCACCGTCGGCGTCAAACGGGCTGGTCCTAAGACGGGCAGCGCGGGCGGGGCCGGGGCCCAACGAGGGTCAATGCCGCGACGTTGGCGAAATTCCTTCCGACTCGTGGGCTCCTCCTCCTCCTCCTCCTCCTCCTCCTCCTCCTCCTCCTCCTCCTGCTCCTCCGCCTCCTCCTCCTCCTCCTCCTCCTCCTCCTCTTCCTCCTCCTCCTCCAGAATCGACTGGGGGACGGCATCGGAACCAGCAGTCGCAGCCAGAGAGGACCTGGATCCTCAGGAGGAGGTGGCGCCCGGCCCCCCCCGATCGGCGCTCCCCCACGGACACGGCCCGAACGACGGGCGGCGACGACGAGGCTCGCCGCTGCACCAGGTGCAGGCTCTGCCCGGCCACGTCGGCGGCGAGGTCCTCGGAGAGGCCGCTGCAGGCCGGCTGGCCTGTGCCCGGGCGCCGCCGGGGGTGCAACGAGCTGAGCGGGCCCGGAAGCCGCACGGCCCCGCACGGCCGCTGGTCTCCGTGTCCGAAAACGCGTCTCTTTCAAACGGAGATGGTGAAAAAAAACAGCGGCTGGAAACGGCAAAAAAACGGCTCTGGGATTGGAGCCAGAGCGGGAGCCGGGAAAGAGAAAAACGCGGAACTGGGAACAAACACGGCGTCGGAACCGAAAAGACAAACGATCAAAAAAACGAAAAAGAAGGAGGAGGAAAAAAAACAACACACACACACACGGAACCCGTAAAAAAATCCCCCCTGTCGCTGCCAGGGCCCACCAGGATAACGAGGGAGGGGGGGCGGGGGGAAGGGAGGGAGGGTTGAGGCGGCAAGGCGGACACCGACTCCGAAGAGCCCGCCGTCCGAGGCAGCCGATCCTTCGTCGGAACCCTCGGCAGCCACGCGCGCCCTCAGGGCTTTAACACCCTGGGGAACTCAGACTCCAGCAGGAAGAAGGATGCCAGCACGGAGGCCCGACTGAGAAGTCCAGGGGGAGGACTCTCCCCACCAGGGACCAGAACGGCCGCACCGGCCTCAAGACATGGAGGAAATAGGAAGGGAAACGGGTAACACACACACATACACACACACACACTCTCTCTCAAACACAGCAGCACCATAGCTGCAGATCCGAACGGCGCACAGGCTTGCAAAACTCATGAACCCACCCACCCCCCAGCACAATGTGCATTTGTTTTAGAGCAGGCCCCTTGACACTCGCTTCGTCAGCGGGCTCCAATCGGAAACAGCGGGTGCGCAGCCAGTTACAAAAGGGGCACTCTGCGCGGCCGACCCGCAAACAAACGGCACACCGGCGCGACCATTCCCCTTCCGAGGGCTCTCAGAACAAAGGCGGGCAACCATCTATGTGGGTAGCAGGCGGAGACCGGCGATGGTGTTTCCCGTCGTTCACCGTTCTGCCGAGAATCGGCTGCAATAGCATCCACATGTGCCCGCAGTAGCCTTCTCTTGACCAAGGACGCCTCGCATGTTCAACATGAGCAATCCTGGAACGAACGCCCGCGGGAACACGAGCCTACAGAGCTCTTCCTCCAGCGGCAACAGCAGTAGCCTGATTGCCTTCACCAGGGATGCTTCGTGCTCAACATGAGCGATCCTGGAACGAACGCACGCGGGAACACGAGCCCCCCGAGCTCTTCCTCCAGCGGCAACATCCGTAGCCCGATGGCCTTCCTCCATCCAGGCTGGGGAACCGGGCCTCGCCATCTGCCGACTGCGCACTCATGAGCAACGCCGCAGCCTGAGATTCGCGATTCGAAATCGTGCAGAAGATGGCCTATCTTGGCCCACAGGTCGACATCATTGGCTGCAACACGGGGCGCGCGCAGTTGTCATCGGGACCATCCTTCGGCGACCGACTGATTGTCGGTCACAAATATCAGCCACCCACGCGCCATGCAAATAGCGGCCCCTCAAACCACCCACTCGCCTCAAACACCGCGCGCCGCCATTCCCGGGAGAGCCATCTTGTCGATTGCACCCGCTCGACAAGCATGCCTCGCAAGAACCTTGATTATCGCTACTCCGCCCCTGCGCCGCACAGCCCCCCCGCGTCGGGGCCCTCGCCGGCGCCCCCGCCAGCATATATCGGAAGCTGGACGGCGCCTTCGCCGAGAGACCCCGCCGCGCCAAGAGTGCCGTCATTGAAGTCCCACAGAACGCTTCGCATTGCACGCGTCGCGCAATTGCTTCGCTCGCGAGGCAGTGTGAACGCAACAATACGTGCATTTGTTCGCGGAGATGTCCAACACCGATGAAAGGGGCGGCCTCAGAGAGCTGCTCGCCAAGTGCTAGACGACGCGGGCACAGCCGAAGTTGAGGGCCCGCATCTTGCACTTCTGCCATCAGTCTCCCACGCGGCCAGAACCCTCCGAGCGCGATTGTCAGCGCTAACGCCGAAAGAGCATGTCCCTGCGGAGCGTTTTCCAGCGACGGAATATAAGAATCTACATGACTCGACGCGGTCTCCGCTACCGACGCCTTCGCACGCGCTGGACAGACTGCGCGCGATCTTCCAGCACACCCCAAGTTCGTCGCCCCAGTTAGACTGGCATCTGGAAAGTGCCACTCGACCACCCCGCCTTTGCACCCGCCGCCTGAAAGCTGCCGGCGCCACGGCGATGCTGGATTCCAGCCGCACTGGAGGAGGAGAGCTACGACTGCACCCTGCAGCGCCTTCCATGGCACAGACATTGCCAACCACTTGCGCCCACGCACTGGAAACCGCGTTCCTCATGGCGCCGTCCGTCTTCCACAGCCGTAGCAAATCTGACAGACGTGCTCGCGCGAGCTCGATGGCGGGGTCGCGCTGACGCGCCCAGTCCCAGCGCGGCGGCCGCGCACCGCCTGCGCATGTTGAACCCACAGACCGAAGCATGACGTCGTCGAAGACGCTGCACCCCGGCACCAAATATTCCAAACACTTGATGACAGGAATGTGCTGCCGGCTGCGCACTGACTTGTTCCAACGATGGCATGATTTTACATTGCGTGCTTGCGCGCGCCGATCGAGAAATCTCTGCGCGGCGACTGTTGGACATGACTACCCTGGCGATCAATTTTGCGAGCTTGTGTTTGAAGCCAGAAGCACGCTTTCGGAGGCATCGAGCGATGTCTGAACCAACAACTCGAAGGTGTCGGAGATAGCGCCGACCATGGTGCGCAACACCTGCCGTTCCGAACCCACTGCTCATTCGCTGAAGTCATCCACCCAAACGCGCGCCGCCACTGCCGCAGTAGTTCGATCGCTGGAATATGGAAGGTGCGACGCTTGAGGCAAACTCGAGTTCTATTGCGGAGCATGTGCCATATATTGTGGCACTGGAAACATGATGTGGAGACCAGTTGCATGAGCGCACGCGCCGCCGCGCACAGCTGCAACTTCAGCTGCGAAATAACTGGGAAAGCGAAATGGCAAAGCCGTCTCCGCAAGACCACCCCGTAACATTGTCATAGAAATATTGCAGTTCCGTGGTAGCACGTGCGCAACCCAGCTTGAGGCAACCGTATACTGATTCGTGCAATGCTATAAGAAAAGCTTCACGGAGTGCCGGATCCCCCGCGAGTGTAGTGTACCAGTGGGCACCCTCTGCAACGGACCATGGCTTGGCGTGGTTCGTTGTTTTTTGTTGTTTCGCTCTCTCTCTCTCTCTCTCCTTGATCATCGGCCAGACCCGGAACGTAATGCACATTAGCGCTATCACACGGTATCCGTTGTTTTTGATGGTAGCCGCCTGCACATAACTATGACCCAGCTCAACACGACTGGGCAGTCGTTGCATGTCCAACAGCGTCAATATGTCAGCGTCAAATGCAGCCTTGGGCTTCATGCGTTTGAACGCGATGTCCAACTCCTGCAACGTGATCTCTACTGCACGATCTCAACCTCAAGCTGGATGCGCCGAAAAACATAAGCCACCTTGCTACACCCCACTGGCTGTGGCGACCACAGTTTATGGAAATGATCCGCATTATGATCCATCACGTCCACCGGATAATATAGCATGTCCTTGTCTGCAACCACTGTCCCCGTGCACGGTCAGGTGCCTCTTTGAGGCTGTGAAACGAACTTGACGATGCCCCAGCAGTAATAAGCCATTCTCGAAATCGCTTCAAGATTGCGTGAGTGCCCGACCTCTTGCTCTGTTGGCCTGGCGTGCTGCTGACGTGCTTGACCACTGACGCGCTGATGCCAGCGTTTTTTTGTCTATGCATGCCTGCCCATTGACCCATGCGTCGCAAGACGGACCTGCATCTCTAAGCATAGAGTGCGAACATTCAGGAACATCCGTACTGAGCTTCCAACATGCATGATCGAACACTGGTTGCTGAAACTCGCCGCTGTTATTGGCCCGACGACTATGAAGCTGCACAAGAGCGGCGCGGGCCTGTTGCCACAAGCTGGTGGTTTGGTCCCGTAGCGAAGCAAACCGAATTTTGTCGGCCTTTCTGAACATTACGGAGCTGCAGTGATGGTCCGTCTGCCCGTCTGGCTGACGGTTGTGATCTGCCCTCGCCGTGCCCAGCATGATGATGTAGTACTGTGCGCCCCACCGTCGTGACCCAACTGGCGGAAAGCGATGAGACGTCCAGCACACTTGAGCCTCCAGTCGAAAAGGCCACTGACTGACGGATAGGACCCATCACATTCTCCATATTGTCAGTGACGCGGCCGACCTGTTTTCTTTCAGGAACCCACGCCTCACGCGGGATGTGATGCATCAAAACATGGAGGAAGGAGCAGGAAGGAGGGAGGGAGGAGGAGGCAGGAGGAAGGAGGGGGTGGAGGAGGAGGAGGACGAAGAATGGGGGGAGGAGGAGGTGGAGAAGGAGGAGGAGGAGGAGGCGGAGGGGGAGGAGGACGAGGAGGAGGAGGAAGGGAGGAGGGAGGGAGGAGGGAGGAGGGAGGAGGAAGGGAGGGAGGGAGGGAGGGAGGAAGTCAGACAGGGAGGGAGGAAGGGAGGAGGAGAAAGAGGAGGAGGAGGAGGAGGAGGAGGAAAGGGAGGAGGGAGGAGGGAGGAGAAGGAGGGGAATCAGGTAAATCAGAAAATGGAGCAGGCTGAGGACCGCCCCAAAAGGAGGAGAGGCGAGGGGGAAGAGACGCACAGCCACCCCTGCAAACGTAGCAGGATCGAAATGAAGCTGGGCCTCGTCGCTGGTGACTCGCTGCCCCGACGGTACGATGGATGTGCCAAATAAACAAAGCCAATCGGCATCACGCTGATCAGCGAGAGGCGAGAACAACTCATCATCGCAGAAATGGCCGAATTCTGAGTGTGCACCGTCTGCTCAAGCGCGCTGCCTGGTGTCGACGCGGCGCCCAGGCAAGCACCCAGACAGGGCGTAGTGAAGAGGCGACGCAGTCGCACAATGCGAACCAGGCTAAAGGATCACAGACCCAAGGATCGCAGGCTAAGACGAGGTGGAAGGAACGGAGGGGGAGGAGGAGGAGAAGGGAAGGAGGAGGAGGAGGAGGAGAAAACGGTCGTCCTGCCGTCCCGTCGTTATCTCTCACTCCCCTCCCTGATGGGGCCGCGGGTACGTACACAGCCCACAGGAATCATTTCCCACATCCTGTGTGGAGTGGTTGTTCTCTCGTTACTTTCCCCGTGCAGGAACAATATTGCTCACCCCCTGTCCTCCCTGGTCGCTTTACAATCATCATCGGCGTCATCATCGTCATCATCATCATCATCATCAACATCATCCTCATCATCCTCCTCCTCATCCTCATCCTCATCATCATCAGCAAGAGCATCATGAGTATCATCATAACCGTAATCATAATCATAACCCGCATCGTCGTTGTCATCGTAATCAGCAGCATCATCATGATCGCATTCATCATCACCATCATCATCAGCAACAACATCATCATCAGCATCAGCATCATCATCATCATCATCATCGTCAGTATCATCATCATCATCACCATCATCATCATCATCATCATCATCGTCAGCATCAACATCATCAGCATCAGCCTCAGCATATCGCCGTCGTCATCATCAGCAGCATCATCATCATCATCTAAAGCATCATCATCATCATCACCAGCATCATCATCATCAGCATCAACATCACCATCATATCCATTATCAGCATCATCAGCTCATCATAATCAGCATGGCCACCATCATCATCATCAGAATCAGCATCAGCATCATCACCAGCAGCACTGTCAACAGCAGCAGCAGCAGCAGACGCATCCTCCTCATCATCAGCAGCAACATCATCGTTGACAACGACCTCCCCGGTATCACCATCAGCAGCAGCATCATCCGCATCATCCTCATCAACATCATCGCCATCAGCATCATCATCATCAACCTCATGAGCATCATCCTTACCATCATCAAACTCAGCATCGGCATCATCGTCATCAGCATCATCAGCACCATCATTAGCGTCACCATTATCATCATCATCACCATCACCATCAGCATCCTTATCGCCATCAGCATCAGCATCCTCAGCATCATCATCTGCAGTTGCAGTATCATCTGCATCATCAATACCATCATCAGCATCAGCATCATCATCAGCATCAGCATCAACATCAGCATCAGCATCATCAGCATCTGCATCATCATCATCATCGTCATCGTCATCATGATCATCATCAGCATCAGCATCATAATCATCCTACTCATCATGAGCAGCATGGTCATCATCATCATCACCATCAGCTTCATCATGGCCACCGTCACCCTCATCATCATCATCCCCATTAGAAGTTCCATCGTCACCAACATCAGCATCAGCATCAGCATGTGCATCTACATTAAAATCAGCATCAGCATCATAACCATCATGAACATCATCAGCAGCATCATCATTAATAACATCATCAGCATCATCATCAGCAGCGTCATCAGCATCAACATCACCATCGTCATCATCGCGACCTGCACCAATAGTATCCTCCTCCTGCTACTCGTAATTACAACTTTTACTTATCCTCCCATTCAAACGAACCCTGGGTAGCACTGGGGACCTCATGATCATTAGCATCGTCACCAGCATCATCATTGTCACCATCACCACCACCACAAGTATCACCATCACCATCACCAGCCCCATGACCACCACCACCACCAGCGCCACCATTATATAATCACCACCACCACCACCATCTTCATCACAATCTAAAGTTATTCCGCACAATAAGGACACATGGGAAGGATGCAAGTTCCTTTGGGAGGTGCCAGCGGGGGGCCCAGGAAAGGCACTTTGGAGAGGGGAAATGCTTGGGAGGTGCTTGCTGGCACTTGGGAAGTGGTTGCCATAGAAACTGCGAAGGTTAAGTGCTTCTCCTGGTGGTGCTGTGCCAGCTTGTCTAGGGTCATGTTTATGGTAGGGTTTAGGGTTGAGGGTCGGGTTTCGGGTTTAGGGTTTACGGAATGAGTTTATGGTTTAGAGTTCAGCGATTAGAGTTTAGGGCACGGTTTAGGGTTTAGGGTTTAGGGTCGAGTTTGGTTTCGGGTTTCGGGTTTCGGGTTTCGGGTTTCGGGTTTCGGGCTTCGGTCGGCACTTGGCCAGCGGGGCGCGGCCAGCGAAAGCAGACCAGGATTGGCCAAAGGGGAAGGCTATCGTTCTCACACAACGGGAAACCACGGGACACCACGGGACACCACGGGACACCATGGGACGCCATGGGACACTTGTCGATCTCACTATCGATCTCACTAACGATCTCACTCAGCGGGACACCACGGGACACCACGGGCCACCACGGGCCACCACGGGACACCGCAGGACACCCCTCGATCTCACTATCGGTCTCACTATTGATCTCACTATCGATCTGACACAACGGGACACCATAAGACACCACGGGATGCCACGGGACACCATGGGACACCTCGGGACACCACATCGATCTCAATATCGATCTCACTATCGATCTCACTCAACGGGACACCACGGGACAGCACGGGACATCAGGGGACACCTGTCGACCTCACTACGGATCTTACTTTTTGGGACACCACGGGACACCACGGGACACCTCGGGGCACCACATCGATCTCACTATCAATCTCACTAGCGATCTCACTGTCGATCTCACTCAACGGGACACCACGGGACACCACGAGACATCACGGGACACCTGTCGATCTCACTATCGATCTCACTTATTGGGACACTACGGGACACCTCGGGGCACCACATCGATCTCAGGATCGACCTCACTAACTGTTATCGATCTCACTATCGATCTCACGATCGATCTCACTATCGATCTCACTCAACGGGACACCAAGGGACACCACGGGACACCACGGGACACCACGGGACACCGCGGGACACCGCGAGCCGCCGCAGGACGGGCGGGCGGAGGAGAATCATTTGTCTTGACCTCGCCCTAGCAACGGCAGACACCACGGGACACCACAGGACACCGCGGGACACCGCGGGCCACCGCCGGACGGGGGGGAGGGGGAGAATCATTTGTCTTAATTTCGCCCTAGCAACGGCGGACACCACGGGACACCACGGGACACCACGGGACACCACGGGACACCGCGGGACACCGCGGGCCACCGCCGGACGGACGGGCGGACGGGGGAGGATCATTTATCTCGACTTCGCCCTAGCAACGGCGGACACCACGGGACACCACGGGACACCACGGGACACCGCGGGACACCGCGGGCCACCTCTGGACGGACGGGCGGACGGGGGAGAATCATTTGTCTTGACCTCGCCCTAGCAACGGCGGGTTCATTCCTCTCGCGCGCCCACGCAGCTTCGCCTCGCCCGCACGCACGACACGAACGAAACGGAACGATTTCCGGGTTGGGGTTCTCCGTTCCACTGCGATCTCACCCCCCAACCTCCGACTATGCGGGTTGACTGTATCATCATTCGCTCCTTCCTTACCAACCCCATCACTTCTCCTCCTGCTCCTGCACCTGCTATGCCTGCGACGACAGGGTGTTCATCGCATGATCCTGTGGGAGGGGGAGGAGAATTGATGGGGGATTTGCGGGGAGGGAGGAGGGAAGAGGAAGGAGAGAGCAGGGAGGAGGGAGGATGGACGAGGTGGCGAGAATCTCCTGAGATGCCCGGAAATCGTCGCGGGGCTCCATTCCAGGCCCTCCAAGCACCCGTGCAGGTATCCCTGCGGGTTTCCCTTCCAAGCTTCTAAGGCACCCCAGCACGTCGTCGTCGTCGTCGTCGTCGTCGTCGTCGTCGTCATCTTGTCGTCGCCGCCGCCGCCGTCGTCGCCGTCGTCGTCGCCACCGCTGCCGCCGTCGTCGCCGTCGAAGCAAAAAAAACAAAAAAAACGGCGGAGGCCCCCGCCGGCGAGGCCGCCGAGAGGCAGCCGACGGCCGCGCGCGGGCCGCGTGCCAGCCGCGCGCGGGCCGCCGACAGGGCCGCCGAGGGCCCGCCGAGAACCGCGCGCGGGCCGCAGGTGACCTGCTTGGCACTCCTCGGCACTGGCGATGGCCAGGGCGAGCGCCGCGGCGCAAGCGAAGCGCCGGGCGGCCAGCGAACCGGCCACCATCTCGGCGTGGGGTGGCCGCCTGCGGAGTTTCCCCCCCTCCGCCATCATTCTCCCTCCCTGCTCCTCCTCCTCCTCCTCCTTCTCCTCCTCCTCCTCCTGCTCCTGCTCCTGCTCCTGCACCTGCTTCTCTTCCTCCTCCTCCTCCTCCTCCTCCTCCTCTTCCTCCTCCTCCGCCTCCTCCTCCTCCTCTAGACCGACAGCAGCCGCCATTGGGCGGGCGTTTCTTTGCCTCAAACGGGCAGCGCCCGCGGAGGGGGAGACAAACACTTCTTCTGAAGAAAATACACTTGTTCCGTCAGCGGCGAGGCGGCCAGCTCCGCTCCAGCGAGAAGCTAGATAGGGGCACTAACTAGCGAAGTGGCCGGCGAGCGAAGAGGGGGGGTGGACGGCCGAGAGGGAAAGGGACGCTCAGACGCCGAAGACTTCGACGATGAGCAGCCGTTTCCTGAAAAAACATCAGATGATGAAGACTGTCAGCTCCCGAACTTGTGGAGAGGTCTATGGAGGGGAAGACAACGGCATTCGTGGCCAGAACCGGGTATCGTGTTCCGTCCAGGTCTCGGAGACGTCGGCGCCCATCTTAGTTATCGTCCATCTTGGTCGTCGTCAAATCGTGGATCATCCTCGCGAGTCGACGATAGTCGCGACGACGACGACAACGATGACGACGATCGCAATCGTCATCCGTCATCCCCATCTTTGTACGTGCGTTGCAGGTGAACCAGATCGAGTCGCAGTCGTGGTTGGCCATGGCCGCGATGACCTGTTCGGTCGCGGCGTCGACGAAGTTGGCCGTGCGGTGGCAACCGTAGCCCCGTGTCTGCAGTGCCAGGGTGGTACCGTCTCCCACTTCCAGCACGCATCGATGACGGTCGTCGTCGTCGTCGTCGTCGTCGTCGTCGTCGTCGTCGTCGTCGTCGTCGTCGGCGTCGGCGTCGGCGTCGGCGTCGGCGTCGGCGTCGGCGTCGGCGTCGGCGTCGGCGTCGGCGTCGGCGTCGGCGTCGGCGTCGTCGGCGTCGTCGTCGTCGTCGTCGTCGTCGGCGTCGTCGTCGGCGGCGGCGGCGGCGGCGTCCCCCTGCCAGGACAGCGGAGGGGCGGCACGCGCTCGGGGCGCCTGGGCTCCGCGAGGGGCTTCGCCAGGAGCAGCCGGGGGTGGCAGGAGGAAATATCGGGTCGGGCAAAAGGGGGGGATAGCAAAGGGGGGGTTTGAGAATCAGCTCACGTAGCTGATTTTCCCGGCGCCTCCCGGCGCCGGAGGCGACTATGCATCGAGGAATGGGCCTCTCGGTGGGGCCGAAACCAGCTGCATGCAGCAAATTTCGTAACCCCCCCTTTCCCAATCCCCCCCTTTCGTCCGGCCCGAAAATAGCAGGACCCCGAGGGGCTGCCCTGGCGCAGCCCGCCGGAGCTCGAGCCCGCAGGGGGGGGGGGGGTCCAGGTGCAGTCGAGGTCAAGTCAGGGTGCAGTCGAGGTGCAGTCGAGGTCAAGTCAGGGGATCGAAGGAAGAGGAGAAGCCGAATGTAGCGCAACGAAGAGCGGCATAACCATAAGTCGGGGAAGCGAAGAAGGAAGAGGAGGAGCCGAATGCAGAGCAACGAAACGCGGCATAACCATGAACTTGGGAGCTCCGCGCGGATTTCTTGGATCTGCGCGGAGCTCCAAAAGTTCATGTTTGTGTGTTTTTTCTTCTTCCAACAATGAGCGACGACGGAGGAGGCTGGGGGAAAAGTCGTTGTCGGCGTAGGCGGCGGCGGCGGCGGCGTCCGTCTTCGTCGTCGTCGTCGTCATCGTCGTCGTCATCGTCGTCCGTCGTCGTCGTCGTCGTCGTCGTGGTCGTCGTCGACGCCCGTCGTCGCCGTTCGTCGTCGTCGTCGTTGTCATCAACGTCCGTCGTCGTCGTCGGCGGCGGCGGCGTCTGTCTTCGTCGTCTTCGTCGTCGACGTCGTCGCAGTCGTCATCCGTCGTCCGTCGTCCGTAATCGTCGTCGTCGTCGACGTCGTCGTCGTCAGAGACAAGAAACGTCGTAGTTAAGTCGATTCCCTCCCCCTTCCCCCTCCGTGATGGAGGCAGGGAGGGGGGGGAGGGGGGGAGATAGGCGGGGGGGACACGGGGGGGGGGGGGGGGAAGACGCGCGTAAGGCGACAGCTGTTCCTTCGGCATCCGTTCCACGCGTTCACCACGCTCGAGCTGTCATTGGGAGCGCTCGAGGTGCAGTCAGGCTGCTGCAATCAAGAGTGCCGAATCCGCCCACCACCGCTTGACGGGGGCGTGTGAGAAGTTTGGCTGTCCCCCCCTCCCCCCCTTGTCTCCTTCGCCTGGGGTCGAAAATCCCATGAGCATCGTCTATCCGTCCCAACCCCAGCGGCGTGGCCTGGGCCCCACTGGTCGATTTACACCCTAGATGGGGATATGGGCCGTTCCCTTCGGGTTTCGAGGGGTGTATCCCCAACTGTGGGGGTAAGTTGGTGGGGGTCTCGAAGGAGATGGGGGGGGGGATGGGGGATCGGTGAAACCATCCTGACCCTCGTCCCCTCCCCCCGGGGTCCGAAATCCCATGAGATGGGGGGGGGAGCGGCGGGCACGAGCTCGTCGACGCACCCCCTGGGGCCATCGCGCCCTCCACCTCGAAAGGGGCCCAGGGGCACACAAAGAAATAGACACGAATCCCAGGATTCCCCATATTTCACCATGTTGCCTGAGTTTTCATTTGCCCCCTCGCTTCCAATACTTTCCCACATTTTCTAAGGAATCGACGATTCATTGTGTCTGAGTGTGTTTTTTTCCCCTCCTGAACATCCATGGCCGCCAAGATGCCCAAAATGCCTTCTCGCACTGCTCCAGAATGGCTCCAAGTCGCCGGAGAGGTCTCAAGAACACTCAAGATGGCCTTTTATACTTCCCGAGACACGCAAAGGGCCCGAAGAGGCAAAAAGTAATGTTGATTATGCTGTCCATGAATGATGTCCGAGGCCTCGCTTGTTCAGGCTCCCGACAATCCTGGACGGCCCGAGCGGCCCGCGAGACCGGTCAAAGACGGCCCGGGCGGCCTCCAAGAGGGTCCAGAGACGGCCCAAGAGGGGTCTCCGACGGCCAGAAACACTTTCTATATGAGGGAGCTCGCAGGGACCCCGGGAGCCCTTCCCCCACAAGACAGCACGCCCCCAAAGGGGCCCCCCAGAAGCCCCCAGGGGGGGCCCCTAAGATCCCGCGGGGGCCCTCAAGAGGGCTCCGAGAGGCCGATCCCCCAGAGGCCTCGAAGGCGCCCCCTGGAGGAAGCCCCGCAGCAGAGGCGGAGAGGAAGAGGGCAGAATACCGAGAACAGCTGCACGCGGGCGGCACGACGGGAAGCGGTGAAGAAACGCAAGCAAGAGCGGAAGCCGCACACCTCTCCTCCTCTGGGGGTCGGCGGAACGGCACAAGTTTCGTCCTCCTCCTCCTTCTCCTCCTCCTCCTTCTCCTCCTCCTCCTCCACAAGCCTCCTGAATAGCAAGAACACCACAAACCTTGGATTTGGAAAATAAAACCCGTCTAGGAAAGAGGGGGACATCTCTGGAGGTCGACGTTTTGTGTGGCGGTGGGGAAACGACGTCGGGGGTATGGCTGGCCTCCTGTACGATGGAGGCCCGGTGCACGTGCTTGGAACATCAGACAAGGAGGGGGTTAGCGCACGTGTAAGACATAGGGCACGGGCAAGGTCGCAGAAGGGGCTCAGGAGATGGCCCCAGCTCCCTTGTTTGAAACCGATGTTTTTAAATCGGCGATAACCCGGGTTATCCGGGGGGGGAGGAGGGGGCCGGCCGATAACCTAACCTTCGCGCTGTGGGCAGCCCTGCATATGCCCGCGCCCCCCCACCGCGGACCTGCGCAACTGGCAAGATTAGGTTATCCTGTGGGGGGGGGAGGGGGGGGGAGAGGGGGCAAGCCCGATAACCTGGGTTATCGCCGGACCCTGAAAAAACTATCTCCTGGCAATATTTATGGGCCTACGAGTGTCCACGGCTGGATCAGCCTCGGAAGTCTGGCCCGCACGCACCCCAGGGAGGGTCCTGGCGTCGTCTTCGAGGGAGGGGCCAAGGGCTGGCGTCACGGACACTCGAAACGACCAATTCGTCTCGTGCACGGTGGCCAGGAATAACAGGACCAATGACCCTTTGGGAGAGGACTTAAGCTGAGACGGCCAGGAACATTAGGGATAGGGGGTCTTTCAAGAACCGACCACAAAGATGTACAAAACGAAATGTTGTTTACGACGAACGACGAACAACGAAACGAGGCACAACATTCAAAACGAACGTTTAAACGAAGCTGGTGCCAAACGAAAACGAACGACGAAACGGGGCGTTCAAAACAACAACGAACAACGAAACGAAACAACAACGAAAAACGAAACGAAAAACACAACAAGGGTCCAAACCAGTCTAGACAGCGTTGTGGTCGGTCCTTGGGGTCTTTTCTTCCAATGTGTCAGACCAAGCCGCCCATAATTATTATCCCTAATGCGAAGACGGGGACGTCGGTGAGGCCACGTCTTCATCGTGTTACTTAGGGTGAGGGGTTCTTTTCTGCTCGATGATTTGGGCCTGCAGGAGCCCGTGTTGGGCCCCGGGGTCGGGAGCGTCCAACAGGAGGGGGCATGAAGAGGGGGGGTCGCAGATCACAGCCTGGGGCAAGTGCGCGGACGAGGGGAGGCGACCAGGGGGGCCTGTCGAAAGAAGGGGGGGCCATAAAATCTGGGATGATTTCCTGGCCTCGGCCAAGAATTTCCACCCCCCTACATCGGAGGCCAGTCCACAAGAGACCTTCCACAAGAAACCCAACCTTGAGACCCCAGGACGTCCATGGACTGTTGGTGTGGGAGCCTCACGCTTTCCATGGCATAACCATCGAAACCCAAGAAGCCCAGGTCAACTTGGAGGCAAGCAGGGTACTTCTTGGCATGGGCCCCACCTGTATTTCGGCCATTTGGGACCACTCACAGGGCGCGTTCTGACTAGGACTTCGAGGCGACTCCAGCCGCGGCGACGAGGGAAGCATAGCGGCATCGTTGTTTTGGCCACGTCTGAAAGAAGCAAGGAGAGGAGAGGGAGGAGGAAGAGGTGCTTCTTGGCATGGGCTTCCATTGTAGTCACCAGCCCCCTCCTGGACGACCTGACGGGGCCGTCCCGAGGGACAGCTGGAGGGAGAGCTCGGGATCGAGAGCCGGACCCGTGGAACGGGTCTGGGGCTCAGAGGCCAGCGGCTCGAGAACCATCGTGTCGTCCGAGCTCTGGGATTTGGGGGGGGGGAAGCGGGGACGGGGCAACATGGGACGCACAGAGACATGCTAATACTAGATGTTCTCCTTGGAGGCGCGCGTCCGATCCGAACATATAGTATACCCATATTGTAGCATATCGCTTCCTAAGCGGTGTGGTCAGAAAGCTCCCCCCACGACGCATATACTATAAGATTTCTCGGTGCGCGCGTCGCCCCTGGGGGGGGGGGGGGGGGGGGGCGACGCACATATAGTATAAGTATATTGGGGTGACGCCGGCAACACTCGGCGGAGGACACCGTCGACGACGTGAAGCCCGAAAGAGCAGCGGAGGCTGCTCAACTCTCTCACAGCAGCGGTGGCCTCTGCGTGCGAGACAGCAGGCAGTGGCAGCACGTGAGGGGAAAGATGGGGACAACATTGGCAGCTAGAAGCGCTGGGGTCAAGTGCCGCTGGACAACGACGACGGCGGCGAAAACGCCGGAGACGACGGCGGCGACGACGGCGGCGACGACGGATCAGGAGAACGACAAGGGGGCGGTGGGGAGGGAGGGAGAGGAGAAGAAGGAGGACCAGTGTAAACCCAAGACGCATCAACAATGTTTCAATGAACTCTGCCTCCAAGTTCCCTCTGCACAAGTCCCTACAAAAAATGTGTGCAAGATGCGCCCCGTTGGAGAACAGCCGTCTGAGAATCTTCCATCGCGCCAAAGTGCAGTTCCTGGGACGTCAACTCCGCCAATCAACGTGACTGTTCCGTCCTGACAATCCTAAATCCTAGAACACCACTCCTGGGACATCCACACCACGAATATTCGTGACTGTTGCGTCCTGACAACCCTGAATCGGGCCAGAGCACCATTCCTGAGACTTCAACCACGCGAACCCGTGAAACACCTGTACACTTTTAATATGAATGCCCGAGGCGCTCAAGCGGGAGCTACATGTTGAAAAGGAGCCGCCCTACATCCTTGAAACTGATGCGAACCTTTACAACGAATGAGCGCTAAGGCGAGAGCCACGTTGTGAAAACTGCCCGTCCTCCATCTTTGAAACTGTTGAGAACTTGTCAGACGAATGTGCGTCGCGCTGAAGCGAGAGAACACCTTTTGAAAACGAACCGCCGTGCACTCTTGAGACAGCTGCAAGCGTTCAAGACGAACGCGCACGGCACGAAAGCGAGAGCCACGTCTCTCAAAACGAACCGCCATCCGCTAGTGAAACTCTCGCGAGTCTCAGACTTCGGGAGCATAACTGGTGAACAGGTTTCGGGCGAAACGCCCAGCCCGCCCTACCGACAAGAGGGTGCGGGTGGGAAAAGTATGGGGGAAGGGGTGGACGAGGGGAGGAGGGGTCGAGGACGACGACGACGACGACGAAGACGACGACGACGACGAGGACGGTCGGACGGAAAAGGCCAGTGTCATACCGTCGGACATCTACACTCAAAACGTGTCTTCAGAAATCCTCTGTTGAGAAAATCCAGCCCAGCTTCGTTGAATGTCGACCCCCTTGCGAGAGCCAGCTTTGAACGCGTGATTTCACGCAACCCCAGCACAACCCCCCAGCACAGCCACCAGCACAACCACCAGAACGGCGATAAGTATTCAACAACTGGGTGTATATGATGAGTGTATGGGTGGCGACATCCGAGCCCCACCCGCACCAACCATCGGTTCTCCTGAATCGATGGGAGGCGGCTGTAGGGTTTGGGTGTCGCCACGTGCGCAACACATTCCGAGCCCTGCTCCCGCCGTCCATCGAGTTGGCTGAACCGTCAGCAAAGCACGGCCAGGCTGAACTCGGCCAGCCGAACTCGGCCAGGCCGAACTCGGCCGAACTCGGCCGAACTCTGCTGAGCTCGTCCAGGCCGAACTCGGGGGTAGGCTTCGGATTTCGCCTCCGAGTGTAGGAAAGGTCCCTCGCGGCGGGCATTTGCAGAATTATGCCGCAGGGGAAGGGACTCGAGCCTGCAAAGTGGCGGCTAGCGCCACACCCAGCGCGCGCCCCCCTGGATGAAAAAGAGGAGACGGAAGACGCGCGTGTAGACGGCAGAGGCGTTGTCATCACATATTCTATGGCATCACGACGAAGAGGACGACGAGGACGACGACAACGACGACGAGGACGACGACGACGACGGCGAGCGCGACGACAAGGACGAGGAGGACGTGGACAGAGCCGATGACCCCAGGTTCGGTGGCAACTCCTCGGAGCCTCCCATGCAATCTTGCTGGCTCTTTCGAGTCGGCGCTGACCGACGCTGACCGACGCAAATCGACGCTAATCGACGCTACATCGACGCTACTCGACGCCAGATCGACGCTTTCTCACCGATCACCAGACGTCAGCGCACGCTGATGCACTCTGAAGACGGACTTGCAAGGACATGCCAGGCTCCCATGAATTTGCTGCCGAGGGCAATCCCACCACATCGGCGCGTCGTCGTGCACCATGCCTCTGCAGCCCAGGATCTCCGACGATGTGGCTTTCTCGTCGAGGGCGGCACCCGGGGGCCTTCGTCGGGCCGTGGGGCCATCAGAAGCAGGTCCTGGCCGAAAAACTGCCTCTGGGCAGGGGGGTCCAGACCGTTGACATCGATTGGGAGAAGCAGATTGGCGGACGTCTGGGACCCAGGTTCGAACGAGCACTGTGTTCCATGGCGGGAAGGTCTACGATGGAGCCGTACGTGTTCTTGTTGAAGTGCTTGCACGCTCCCTGTAACTAATCGCGCAATGACGCAGTATTTGACAGTGTGGGACACGATCTGCCCAGAAGCGTTTGAATCCAAGCAACCATTGCCCAGGCCCAATAATGAAAGCCTTGATAACTGCAGCATTCAGAAACGCTGAACGGGCTTGTCAACTGAAACATATCAATATACGAGACGCTCTCTCTGAATATCAATGCAGCCGACGCAGTGCATTCGTTGATTGTTTCAACGCCCTCGCAAGCAAAGGAAACATTGCCCCAATTACTCCAATATACAGACGGCCCCCACCGCGCAAGTGAAGTCATGATTGGCGCAACTGCACCGCAATCTGGAGACTTGCAGCCAGTGCTCAGTCGCCCAGGAGTAAGGAACCATAAAGACTGCGCAAAGAACAAATCCGCCGGCCCCCTTGCGGGGCCACCAGGCTGCGAGGATGAGGATTGCAGCTCCCTGTTCCAGTTGCAGTTTCCAGTTTCCACTGTTACAGTCCTGCTTTCTGCTTCCTGCTTTCTGCGCCCCCGAGGCCGTAAACCCTTGTAAACTATACGATATTTGCGACCTCGAGGCCACAAACCCTCGTAAATTAAACAATAATCGCGTGCCCGAAGCCACAAACCAGTGTACATTACCTGATATTCGCGCCACCGAAGCCATAAACCCTCGTAAATCAATATTGGCCCTCGCGTGAATTCCCGACATTGCTTCACGTCAGCGTCCAGACATCCCAACACAGCTCTGGAGAGTCCTAGTCTAAGAGAGGGGTGCCGGCGGCATGGGGACGAAGCCCTTACGGATCACTGGGTTCAGGCGGGAATTGTTCTACAGCTTGATCCCAATCCTTCGAGCTGAAATGACGAGTGGTATTTAGCTCGTCTGAACCAAAAATGGTTCGGATAATTGCATCACCGTTCGCAATGTAATCTGTAGAACCGTCAAAATCTCGCAACACCTTCGTCACCTTACCACCTGTTCTGACAAACAATTGATTCGCATCCTCCTCGGAGTGAATGAATCGAAAAGAAATTCGCAATAGTTGCTTGGCGGCCTTTTCATCACCTCGAACTTCTGAGACAAAAAATTCGCGGTCTGCATGCACCCAGTTCCAGTTGCAGGGACTTTCTCCAGGGTTGACAAGACATGCATCCCTACGAGACGGGGTCACCTCTTTCACTTGAATATGTCCACCACTTGGTCCAATGGCTGCTCCCAATAGCTTCACCAACACGTCGGTTACCAGCAACCGCGAATTTGAGTCACCCACAAACATGATATACCTCTTGGACGCTAAGCATGCCAAGATTTCATTTGGACCCTTGAAGAGTTTTGGCAAACCCTCCGCATGAATACGTTTTCCACTGCGCCATGGCCCTCTCGTAATGAGGGCCAACAAGTCATCTATAGTTGCGTATCCGCCATTAATCTCAGCCCTCGCTTCTTCAGACATCTGTCCTGCAAAAGTGGCCTCAAAACCCGCGGTGATGCGCACATCATTTCGGTGTTGTGGCAGTATGTCTGGTGACGGGAGGTGTGCGTGCCCTAGCCCTAAGGCGTCAGCTTCAATGGCAAGGAGGAGGGCTAAGAGACACAAAATTAAGCTCGAGGAACTCACCATTGTCTTTGGTCAAACTGTATGTGCCCGTCGACCCCCGCTTGCCGGAGGTCAGAAGTCGTTCGGGATGCTTGGCTGTCCCCCTCCCATATTGCCCGCTCCCCCCGGAAGAATAAAAATAATGGGCTGCGTGTCAAGCAGGTACGCATGCCATGTCCCCTCCCCCCAGGGGTCCAAGATGTTTCAGGCGGGGGGACTGGGGAGGGTTACAAGGTCCTCAACGCACCTCCCAGGCCCTCAGGTCGAGGAGGAGGAGAAGGAGGAGGAGGCGGAGGGGAGGAGGAGGAAGAGGAGGAGGACTAAATGCGCCCTCCCAAGCCTCCAAGATGTCCAAAATGCCCTCGAAGACAGCTCAAGGAGGGCTCGACACGCCCAGAGGCCTCAAGAGGAACTCATGAGGCCATACGAGGCCTCAAGAACGCCCAAGAAGGTCCCAAGATGGAGCCCAGAAACCCAAAAATCGACAAAACGCACTATGTGCTTCTGTGTTACATTATCTCGTCTTATCGCTTCCCAGCCTCTAGCCAGGCCGAAGGAACTCGCATCGCAAGTTGCCAATGAGGAAAGCAGGGGCGATTCTGGAGCTCCGTCGGGGTTGGTGGAATCCTGTTTTTTTCATTTCAGGGCGATGTCGGGCGTGTTTGGGGGGGGGGAGGGGGGCGCTGATCACGACTAAACGGGGGCGCGCCAGGAGCACCCCAGCATGCCCGCGAGCTCCGCGCCATGCCTGCGAGTACCCCATAGCCTGCGACGCGATCGCCACGACGTTCCTGCGTGAGCCACGCAGAACCTGCGAGCACAGGCAATGTCCCTGTGGGCACAACAACTGCCCGCGAGCGACGGGGTGTGAACACCACAGTAGCCTGCGAGCGCTACAAGATGCCCGCGGTCGCCACGGGACGACCGCCGTGACGTGATCTGGGGGGGGGCCCAGGCCGATCACGCCCGTCAACGCCCAGATGGTAAGGAAAAGGCTCGAATGGGACCTGTAGCATGTAGCCGTTAGTGCTTGGGTTCCCGACGACGTGGGAGGGAGTCTTGGGGGACTCTTCAACGCTGCGGGCGCTTCTCTGGATCCGCCCGAGGACTGGAGGAGGAGCTGAACAAAGAAGAGGGGTACCCGAGCCTCGCTCCGTAGTTGCGAGGCGGGGATCTATCCATATCCACCGCCTGGGAACCAGCGCCGTGGTGCACCAGCGGGCGGTGAATATGGATATACATATATATATATATATACACACATATATAAGCCCCCGGGGGCCCGAATATGTCCATATCCACCGCCTGCCGAGGTCCCCGAAAATTGATCCTCCAGGCGGTGGTCATGTATAAATTCCCGCCTCGGAGCAGTGTACACTACCAGGCCCAAACCGCTTTGCATCGAAGGCCGCTGCCCTCCCCTTCTGACCACGCAGCTGGTGCCAAGCCACGGCGCAACGAAGGCCAGGCAATCCCTCTGGGTCGCGAGGGCAGGGCCTCCAGTTCGATGAGTTTGGCTTCTCGGGAAGATGATTGAAGAGTGTTTGGGCCACCTCCAGCCGTCTTTGGCAATCTTGGAGACGCTGGAGATGTGGTCTTGGTGGGTGGTCTTTGGGCGCCGTGTGAGAGCCGTCTGGGGAGCCTCCTGGGCCATCTTGGGAGTCTGCTCGGGCGGTTTTGGGACGGGTTTGGGGACCTCTTGGGCTGCCTTGGGCCTCTTGGGGCCTCGTGGGGCCTCTTGGGGCCGTCTTTGGATCTTGAGCCGCCATGGGGCCCTCGTGGATCTCCTGGGCCATCTTGCGCCCCTCCTGGGGCCCTCGTGGGCCGTCTTGAACCCCTCTTGGGGCCATCCTGGGGCGAGCGCTGCACTCCCCGACCAAACTTTTGGTCAGCGGCGCCTTGGGCCCGAGACGCGATCGGGGCAGCCCGGGGACCTACCAGGTCCCAGTCACGCACGACGGGAAGCCCCCCGCCAGACACTTGTGTGGGCACTGCGCCGCGGGCCACTTCAGAAAAGCCGCTCACAGCGCAATGCCCACCGGGGCCCCCAATCCCCACAGCTTCTGAGGGAGCTCAGCGCCACGAACGGACCCCCCACGGCGGCGGCGTAAAGGGCGACCGCGACGACGATGACCGGCCTCTGCCTCCTCCTCCTCCTCCTCCTCCTCCTCCTCCTCCCCCTCCTCCTCCTCCTCCTCCTCCTCCTCCTCCTCCTCCTCCTCCTCCTCCTCCTCCTCCTCCTCGCCCTCTTCCTCCTTCTCGCCCTCATCCTCCGCCTCCAATTATCCTTCTGCTCCTGCTCCTGCGCTTCCTCCTCCTTGTTCTCCTCCTCCTCCTCCTCCTCCTCCTCTTCCCTCTCCTTCTCCCCCTCCTCCTCCTCCTGCTCCTCCTCCTCTTTCTCCTCCTCCGCCTCCTCCTCCACCTTCTCCCCCTCCTCCTCCCCGGCGAAAGGCGATGATCTCACTGAAAGGGAAGCAGATTCCCGAAAAGGCAACAGCGATACATCTGTGAAAAACAAAAGAAACCAATATTTGTTTGGATCTGGGGCGGTCGGAAGACTTTCTAAGGTCGGTCTCAGGGCGACCTGGGAGATCCTCTGGCGGCAGTCCGGGACTATCAGCCGAAACTGGGAGTCCCCTGGGGGAGTCCAGGGGAGTCTTGAAGTTCCCTTGGAGCGGTTCTGGGACGCCCAGGATGGATGTGATGTTCGGCATGGCATCCTGGGGCCCCAAATACCCCGTTTGCGGTAGAGGTCCCGGCCTGGGAGATCCAGGAACAGGCGACTGTTAGATGTATCCGCCACAGTACCTTGGCACATTGAGGCGTGGAAGTATGCCAAGTGCTGCCTGGCAGGGATTCTCTATAAAGGCCCCACCCTCCTGCCCACACAGAGATGACTGCACCACGCCTACCCCCGAGGGCCCCTGGGTGGCCATGGCGCTCCCCCGGGGTTCTCCAGGGGGTTCAAGACGGCCCAGGAAGGCCGTCCAAGACAGACATGGCAGGCCAGCAAGGCTGCCAAGGTGGTCCAAAAGGCCTCCATGACGGCTTAAGATGGCTCAATATCACCTCTAGACGTCCCAAGAGGCCTCCAAGACGGCCCACGAGGGCTCCGATAAAGCCTCCAGCAAAGCCCGAGAAGGCCAAAATCATAAATTACCCGTCATGTTCTCGCCGTTTCGAGTTTTCGTCGGCTCAAGACAACCGAAGAAGCCTCCAAGAGACGGCCCAGGAGGGAGGGCACCCAGAGGGCCCCAAGGCAGCCCAAAAGGGCTCGAAGACGGCCCAAGAGCGGCCCAAGGGGACCCCAAGAAGGCGCTCAGACAGCCCTCAAGGCCCAAGAGCCTCGGGGAGCCCCCAAGGCGCTGCCAAGAGGCACGAAGAGGCCCCAAAGAACCCGTCAAGAGACCCCCAAAACCTTCAAGAGGCCCGAAGTGTCACACGTGACGGCCTCCCGTGCACGTCGAGTAGTCGCCACCCAACAAGCTGGACTGGCACGGTGGCGGGACTTGCCGCAGGCAGCTGTATGCATGTCTTTTCCAACGATTTCCCGTAGGAGCGTCCGAGTATATGAGCGAGTCTGAGTGTGGGTGAGACTGGGTATGACTGACTGACCCTCAGATCCGCCGGTTGCATGTTCACAACGGCCGATTTTGCCTTGTTTGGGGGCCCCGGGACCCTTACAGATCCATACGGCTCCAAAAATGACGCTGAAAGATTGAGTCTAGGGCTCCGGCTGTGTTTTTTTCGCGATGCTACTCTCAGGGGGGCACTACGGGTGAATCTAAATGCGAATGAGTCGCAGCATGGGTGACGAAAAAGAGCGGGTCTGACTCAGAGGCGGTCCGAGTCAATCCTGCCCCCCTCCTCCGGGAACCCGCCCCCGCTACCTTCGTCGTCGTCGTCCATCTCGTCCTCTTCCTCCCTCTCTCTCTTCTGGGGGTCGGCGGCATGGCGCAAGCCTGTGGAATAGAAGTGGAGGAGCTCACCATGTTGCTTGGTCAGACTGTGGAGTTGCTGATATGGATTGGAAAGTGATTGGTCCTTCAGCAAAATGGCCACGGACCAGAAACCTCGAACCTCAAACCTCGACGACGGCGACGACGGCGACGACGACGACGAGAACAATGACGTCGTCGTGGCTTCGGAGGATTTGGGTGTTTTCTGGAAGTGCAATAGCCCGAGGCCTCCTCAGGCTCCAGGGTCGGGAGCGATCAAGAGTGGGGCGTCCACGAGAGAGGGGCTCGCAAATCATGGCCCGAGGCATGTGCGCAAATAAGAGGGGGGCATGAAATACAGTAGGAGCTCGACAGAAAGAATCCGTCCACTAAAAGCCCAACCCTGAGACCCCAGGACGTCCATTGATTTCTGGTGTGGGAGCGTCACGCTTTCCGTCGCAAAACCATCGAAGCCCAAGAAACCCAGGGCACCCTGCAGGCAAGCAGTGTGCTTCTTGGCATGGGTTTCCACTGTACGGGAAGATTCCGTGGCGCGGCCATGACGCACCCCCACCTAGCAGTCACACCGCTCTGGGACCCCTCCGACGGTGCCGTCCCGACAGAAGGCCAGGGGGGGGGGGGGGCGGGATTGAAAGGCGGCCCCGCGGATTGGGCCGAGGGCTCCAGATCACCGTCTCAATAACCATCATTTCACCTGGGGTATGAGATTTGGAGGGAATGGGCGCGGAGGCGGGGCAACACTCTGCGGAGGACGCCGTGGACGACGTGAGTCCTCAGCGGACAGCGAAGGCTGCTAGGACGTGCCTGGTGGAACGCAGAAGGGCATTCTAATGCTGTGCGCCCCCCTTGGAGGTACACGTCCGCGTCGAGCATACAGTACACTAGAACCGCGCGCGCTAGGACTCTAGTCGAGCACATTCGCAATGGACGCTTCATGGAGAACAACATGGATGGTCAAAAAAGAAAGAGGCCGGCACGAGAACTCATCACGAGTCTGAAACAACATTACTTTGTTTCGAGCAATCTTCACCGAAACCTTAGGCGTTTGTTCCCAAGAGTGCGATCGCCTACTGGAACGATGTGCGCAGGGCCCGCTTGTTGCCGCGCCTGCTATTTCCTGTGGCCAGGCTCTGATACTGCGCTTGACAGTGTGCCCTCAATGTTTCGCTGCTGTTTCTCAGTGTCCAAGCATGTGATGCTCGATAAAGTCTGAGTCTGCTACGCTATGCTGCAATATGATATGTAATGCTGTCGACGGGACAGCGTGACGCCGTGACGCCTGTCACACTAGATACGTCGTCCGATCGGTCGTTGCTGCGCCTGCTTGTACCTGTGACCAGCCTGACCTCGGCGCGCACGTCGCGCTTGATCATGTTATGGGACTGCATGTTATGTTATGAAGTTCCCCTTCAATGTTGTGTTTCCCTTCCTTTGAAATATACGATGGTCTGCTCACCGCTGTCATTGTATGACTTCTTATGCTATGATATGCTCTGCTCTGTGACATCAAGTCATGGCATGATGCGTATGCTCTGTCTTGTTAGGCTGTGCTATGATATGATAGTTGGTGCTGTGCAGGGCATGCTCAGCTCGTCATATAATATGGGGGTGCGCTCTGCTATGGCATACCTCCTCCATGAAGGTACAGCCAATCATGTTAGATCAGAATCGATGGCATAGGGGTAGGAGTAGAACAACAAGTATGCTATGGTCTGCTGATTACAGTGTGAACTAGTTTTTATAGTATGCTTACTTGATTGTGGGGTCTTATGAGACGTGTCGCCGTGACGCCTGTCACGCTAGATACGTCGTCCGATCGGTCGCTGCTGCGCCTGCTTGTACATGTGACCAGCCTGACCTCGGCGCGCACGTAGCGTTTTATCATATTGTAGTCCGCCACCGTGCCGCTGGGCACGGAGTGGGCGTGTCTTCAAGTCCTCTCACTACTACTCCAAGCCTCAGCCCCCACCCCTGAGGAGTTATTAAGGGGTTCGGAGCTCCTCGGCCAGAATCTCTGGGGGCGTGGCGCATTTTGTCGCGTGACTTTGGTCCCCCCCAAAAAAACACGAACCGAAAATCCGAGCCTTCCGCCCCACGAGGATCCCCGGAGGCCCCGAGAGGCGCCCAGGAGGCCCCAAGAGGCCCCCAAGAGGCCCCAAAAGGCCCCCAAGAGGCCCAAAAGAGGCCCCCAAAGGCCCCCAAATGGTCCCCAAGAGACGTCCAAACTGCCTCCAAGAGGCCCCCGAGAAGCCTCCCACGAGATCCCAACGAACATCCAATAGGCTGCATGCCCACAGCCCCGGCACGGGGGCGGGATGGGCCGAAGGCCATTAGGTCCGCCGCCCCCTGTTGATTCATCAGAGGGGTGCCTGGCGCACCTGGCCTCTTACGATTTGGTGTTCTTTTCCAAAAGAACTCCCCCTGGGGCTTCGGCCCGTCCCGCTGGCCGCCCAAACAGGCCCCCAAACGAGCAAAACGTCCACAAAAAAACCTCCAAGACGGCTCAAGATGGATTGTATGATGGTCAAATTGGCCGAAGGTGGCCTCCAAGATTGCCCAAGATGGTTCAAGATGCCCCCAAGTTCGCCGAAGAAGCCACCAAGAGGGTCCGCGATGGCTCCAAGATGCCTCCGAGTCTGCGTTTGCCTTTGGTGTTTGAAAGATTGTGGTATTTGCGTATGTTCGGCCTTGCGACAACCCAAAACGGCCAAAGAAGCCCCCAAGATCGCCCCAAGATGGCCTCAAAGGCCTCCAAGATGACCTCGTGACGGCTCAAAAGGCCCCCAAGACGGCCCCAAGGAGCCCCAAGACGGCACAAGAGGCCTCCAAGACGCCCAAGACGGCCTCCACGACGACCCTGGAGCACCCCAAGAGAGCCCCAAGTCGGCCCAGAGAGGGCCCCAAGACGGTTTCCGTCGGCGTCAGACGGGCCAGGAGGCAATCAAGACGGCCCAAGATGACTCTAAGATGGTCCAAGACGGCCCAAGAGGCCCCCGAGAGGTCCCCAAGACGGCCCAAGAGGCCTCCAAGAGTGTCTTCCAGAAGGCCCAAAGAGGCCCAAATCAGTGACTTCTCATTTGGGTTTGAAGGATTCTGGCCTTTGCTTATTTTCAGCCTTCCTTATTTTCAGCCTTCCGACGGCCCGAGACGGCCCAAGTGCCCCCAAAGATCGCCACAAGACGGCCCCAAGGAGCCCCAAGACGGCACAAAAGGCCTCCAAGACGCCCAATATGACCTCCACAACGACCCTGGAGCACCCCAAGAGAGCCCCAAGTCGGCCCAGAGAGGGCCCCAAGACGGCTTCCGTCGGCGTCAGACGGGCCAGGAGGCAATCAAGACGGCCCAAGATGGCTCTAAGATGGCCCAAGACGGCCCAAGAGGCCCCTAAGAGGTCCCCAAGACGGCACAAGAGGCCTCCAAGAGTGTCTCCAGGAAGGCCCGAAGAGGCCAAAATCATTGATTTCCCATCGGTGTTTAAAGGATGTTAAGCTGGTTACAGAAAGGGGCGCAGGAGACGAACCCTACGAAGGCCGAGCACGGAAGACACCCAGGACGTCAGAGCAAGGGCACAGTCGTTCTCAGCAGGCCGAGACGATACACGCCAACCCAGGGGCCGACTATCGAGGGGGAGGAGGCTCCTCAACTGCTGCGCGCTCGGACAGTGCCAACCCGGAAGCGCCCCAGCGGCATAGAACCCCGCAGCCCGACCCTGGAGATTCTCGCCACCACGAGCCACACGACGCGCTCTACATCAAGCCTCACCGGCTGATCAAGTGGCATCGCGGGTGGAACTACAGGACGAACCTCCAGGAGACATGGCTGGAGGCTGTCAATTGGCTGCAGAGGGACTGGCGCCATGTTCGTGGAAGGCTCAGGGACCACCGACCCGGAAGCGGCACCCACGACCAACACGGGCACGACGCTTCTGCCGGGACCTGCTGCTCCAGATGAACGATGAAGAGTTCGACGTCCGCAGAGTCTGCAAATCCTGAGGTCTGCATGTGGACTGGAACGCTGTCTGGGAAAGGCAGCTGCGGCGCAACGAACTGCAGCGAGACAAGGGCAAGGGCAAAGGGGAAGGTCACGACGCGGTCGGGAAAAGCAAGAGGCGTGCGGACCCCACCTGGCCCCACCAGGCAGCGCCTTCCAGACGCGTCAGGCCTACCATTCCTCTGAGATCCCGCGCCTGGACCACACCAGTACGAGCCGTTCCCACAGGCAGTGGCGCCAGGACCCTGCCGTGCCCTGTGCCATGCCGCAGACACGGGTCTCCCCTTGCGCCGCTCACAGCGCACTTGACCACGAGGGGCGCCTGGTGTCGCACCCCGAGGCTTGTCGACAGGGCGTGCCGGGCGTTTCGCCTGAGACGTCCTCACCATTTATGACTCTGAAGCTTAAAAATTGGCACCAGCTTCACAGATGGAGAGCGAGTCGTTTTCAAAATGTGGCTCTCGCATTAGCGCTGCGCACATTCGTTTAAACAATTGCAAGAGTTTCACGGATTGAGGGCGGGTGGTTTTCAAAATGTGGCTCTCGCATTAGCGCAGCGCGCATTCGTTGTTGGAAAGTGTGTATACATACAGACTAGAACCACGCGCGCGCTTCGCGCGCGCTTAGGTTCTAGCTAGGAGGCGAGCTTGAGTCAACGAAAGTCGCAGGGAAGGGGGCAGGGGGAAGAAGGCCAGAGAACGCTGAAGGATACAAGTACTGGAACCCTCTTGTGATTTTGTGGGGGGCCTCGTCCGGCCGCTCGCTGGGAGTTTGACGTAGCTTCTCGGGAGCCTCTGAACCTGTCGGGGGCCTCCTGGAAGCAGGTTCGAAGCATTTTGGGGGCCGATTTGGGGCTTCTCGGGGCCTCCTTTGGGCCTCTTGGGGGTCTCCTGGGGCCTCTTGAGGGGCCTCCTTGGGGCCTCCTCCTGGCGGCCTCTTGGGGCGGAAGGCTCGAGCTTGCGGTTCGTGGTCCCCCTCTGGGCCCCCTCTTGGGCCCGTCTTGGGGCCCTCTTGGGCCATCTTGGGCGCCTCTTGGGCCGTCTTGGGGCCCTCTTGGGCTGTCCCTGGGGCCCTCTTGGAAGCTTCTTGGGCCGTCTTGGGGCGGTCTTGGAGGCCTCTTGGGCCGTCTTGGACGCGGTGAAAGCCCAAGATGCGAACATGCGAAAAAATACGCTTTCCCATAGGAATGGCACGATTTTTGTTTCTTGGGCCTCTTGGGGTGCCTCTCGGAACGTCTTGGGCTGATTTTAGAAGCCTTTTGGCGCCTCTGGGTGGCGTTTTGGCGCCTCCTGGGATATGTTGGGCCGGAAGCTCGGAATTCGAGAGTGGCTTTCTCCTTCTGGGACCCCTCTCGAAGTCGTCTTGGGGTTCTCTTGGGCCGTCTTGGGGCCGTCCTGAGCCACTCGTGCGCAGCCTTGGAGCGCTCCCGGAGGCCTCCTAGGCCGTCTTGGAGGCCTCTTGGGCCGTCTTGGACGCGGTGAAAGCCCAAGATGCGAACATGCGAAAAATATACGTTTCCCATAGGAATGGCACGATTTTTGTTTCTTGGACCTCTCTTGGGGTGCCTCTCGGAACGTCTTGGGGTGCTTTTGGGAGCCTTTTGGCGCCTCTTGGCGGCATTTTGGCGCCTCCTGGAGCCTCTTGGGCCGGAAGCTCGGAATTCGAGGTTGGCTTTCTCCGTCTGGGACCCCTCTCGAACTCGTCTTGGGGCTCTCTTCGGCCGTCTTGGGGCCGTCCTGGGACACTCGTGCGCAGCCTTGGAGCGTTCCCGGAGGCCTCGTAGACCGTCTTGGGCGCCTCTTGGGCCGTCTTGGACGCGGTGAAAACCCAAGAGGCGAACATGCGGAAAATATACGTTTCCCCATAGGAATGGCACGATTTTTGCTTCTTGGGCCTCTCTGGGCTGCCTCTCGGAGCGTCTTGGAGGCTTCTGGGACCTTCTTGGTGTCATGACAGGCGTCTTGGAAGGCATCTGGAGCCATCGGAGCGCGTTTCGAAGCCGCCTGCGAACGATCTTGGACGGCGTCCGGCGGTCCGACGAGCCTCCGGGCCCCCCGGAGCCCACATTTGTGTGGATAGGGTCACGGGCATGTCGGGGATCAGATTAAGAATGATGAAAATGGTTTTCTCATGGTTCTAGGCCGCTTGCGGGCCGCGCGGTGCTGAAGTTGAAAATGCTTCATGGTGGTTTTGAAAATGGCCGCGCGCGCGTTTCAAATAGTTTCGGTGACAAACTAGCAGCTTGGCGCGCCCGCCATTGGAAGGTATGATTACGCGCAACGCGGCCTTCGCTCAGGGGTGCCAGGGCAAGTGGCGCTTGATCCTCCTTCCCACTCTGCCCTGCAGTAGGCGGTACGAGCCAAGGGCGTTTGAGCCTTCTCCGTGCCTTTTCACATGCAGCCCGAGCTCGGCCTTTAAGCGCGCGGGTGTCTTTTGTTGGGCCAGTTGGAACTAGAGGTTGCGTCTCGAACCGAAAGAGCCAACATGTTTTGCCCCACCAATTACCGTTGCTACTGCACGCTGCTGGGGCCGCCGCCCACGAAGGCATCCCCAGGTTCACGCCGAGTCCGTCACATGCGAAACGTGCTGCGTTTGCAGGCTGGCCCGCGCCGAGTCCGTGGCATGTGAAGGGTTTGACAACTCGGCGCCGCGCCGAGCAAGCTATCGTGCCCTCCCTACCCTCCTTATCGGCAGAAGCAGGGGCGCGTGCAACAGGGCACTTGCTTAAGTTGTTGTATGTTTTCAAGTTTGTGCCTAGCAGCTCCGCGAAACTGCTGCAGCGCGCGCCTGTGCAGTCCATCGTTGTGTGCGTTGGGTAATTCGTTATTTCCCCCCCCGCTCTGAGGTCGCCGCCCTGGGCGGCCGAATGACGAGAAACTTTGTTCAAACTTGCGCCGCAGGATGTGGAGTGAGAAGATATGGTACGATGCGGGATCGATTACACATGTCTGCGGTAACTGCATATGCAACAAGGGGACGATTTGGGGAGACTCGTGGCCCGTCAAAGGAGGAGGACCATGAGCAGGAGCAACTGCAACAGGCGTGCGTCTAGGCGCGCGTGGCCCTGCCACTGCGTCAAAGAAAAACCGTGGTGACTATAATGATTATGGACGACCGGGGGGGGGCAGCTGCTTTGGCATTGGCGGTGCGCGCCGCAGGCATCTGGATATCTGGACAAACCGCGGGTGCAGCTGCAGGAAGTTCTTCCTGCCCTCGCACTTCCGCTCGTTCGCCAGCGAGACCTCCGTGCTTGTTTTGCGTGCTCGGTCGCGCCCGTGTTTCATGTTGCCCACAGCCACCTGGCACTCCATCTGAGAAATGGCCCCGGCCATGTGTCTCTGGAAAACTGTGCATGGGTCCTTGTTGGTGAACAGCCCCGGGATCGAGGCGTGCACCAACTCCAAACCTCGCTTTTCGCACTCCGCGATCGCCTCTTCCTGCGCCATCAAGCGGCGGGCCAACCGCTTCTCGTCGGGCACCACGATCCGCTTGATGCCGCGCTTCTCGCACCTGTCCACGAAGGCGGCCACGCCCGGCCTGGACAGGAACGGCGTTGAACCTGGGGAAGCAACAAAAAACTCTACGACAAATTCGGCGTGCGATTTGCAGTTATTCGCCGCACGGGCGGTGGAAACATGAAGGCGGAGGGGGGGGGGGCGCTTGCTGTAGCAATTGCGTAGTGTAGCGTCTGGCACGCTAACAAATCCAGGGTTTCGTGCCGATGGGCGATGTTACCTTTTACCTTCGGAAGAGGACGCGATGCGCCACATTCCTCATCCAATGCCCCTGCGGTGTGTGGGGGCGTTGTGGCCCCGCCGTCCTGGGACGTTCTTCAAGACGAGCGTTTCCTGGACGGTGGGGGGGTGCCGCGTCCATGATAGCGTGTCCAGAAAAAGCTGCCCCCGCGCTGCTTGAGCCCCGAAAAAGCAACGAATGGCTACAGTTGGGTGGTCCACGCTTACTTCCTCCGGTTGCCACGGGCCTCCCAGGGATCCCCGCCGGCCCCCGCTGTCAGTCCGCCGCAGTCTATTTGTGACTTCTGTCGGGCGACACGAACCTCCCCTGGGCCGTCGCCCGTAGGCTGCACGTACTTCCGCGGCCTGCGGGCCGTCGGCCGCAGGCTGCACGCACTTCCGCCGGCTGCCGCCGACCTCCCGCCAACGTCTGTTGGCAAGAGCGTCCGCCTCTCCGCCAGCTCTGGCGGGCCCTCAGCCGGTGGGCCCCGCCTACTCCCGCCGACTGCCGCCGACCTGCCGCTTGCTCCTGCCAGCGCAAGAGCCCCCCCTTCGAACGGCCCCCACGGACCGTCGGCCAACTTCTGGCGCCGGCCGCCGGGCTGTGCCAGAAGTCGGTCCAGGACGGACTTCTGGCGCGGGCCCGCGTCGGAAGTCGGTCCTGGGCCCACTTCCGACGCGGGCCCGCGTCGGAAGTCGGTCCTGGACCGACTTCCGCGCGGGCCCGCGTCGGAAGTCGGTCCAGGACCGACTTCCGGCGCGCCCTTCTGTCTCCGCCCCAACCCTCGTCGGCGCCGTCGCCGGCGTTGCCCCTGCCGCCCTCTAGCGTTTTCAAGCCTCGGCGGGGGCCGCGCCCCCCCTCGCGCGTCCTCCTTCCTCCTCACTGCCCCCTCCCCCAGTTTTCCTCCTCGCCCCCCTCCTCGCCCCATTCCCCCCTTCCCCCGCATCCCCATCCACCGCCTAATTGTATTCCTCCTGCTCCTGCTCCTGCTCCTGCTCCTCCTTCCCTCTCCTATCTGCCGCGCCTGCGGCGTTCGGGCACCGCGCAACATATGTTTGTTTCGTTTTCTGGCGCCCGCGCCATGCCTGCCAGGATGAAGGCGGCTGCCGCGACACGCGCGTCGACGATGACGAACGTGGATGGCGCCAGCGTGCCGCGGCAGAAGGCACAGATAACGAAGGCGGCCAGGGGCGCCCCCCCACCGGCCAGGAAACGCTCGTCTTGAAGAACGTCCCAGGACGGCGGGGCCACAACGCCCCCGCACACCGCAAGGGCATTGGATGAGGAATGCGGCGCGTCGCGTCCTCTTCCGAAGGTAACATCGCCCATCGGCGCGAAACCCTGGATTTGTTAGCGTGCCAGACGCTACGCAACGCAATTGCTACAGCAAGCGCCCCCCCCCCGCCTTCATGTTTCCACCGCCCCCGCGGCGAAGTACTGCAAAATCGTACGCCGAATTTGTCGTCGATTTTTTTGTTTGCTTCCCCAGGTTCAACGCCGTTCCTGTCCAGGCCGGGCGCGGCCGCCTTCCTGGGCAGGTGCGAGAAGCGCGGCATCAAGCGGATCGCGGTGCCAGACGAGAAGCAGTTGGCCCGCCGCTTGATGGTGCAGGAAGAGGCGATCGCGGAGTGCGAAAAGCGAGGTTTGGAGTTGGTGCACGCCTCGATCCCGGGGCTGTTCACCAACAAGGACCCATACACAGTTTTCCAGAGACACATGGCCGGGGCCATTTCTCAGATGGAGTGCCAGGTGGCTGTGGGCAACATGAAACACGGGCGCGACCGAGCACGCAAAACAAGCAGGGAGGTCTCGCTGGCGAACGAGCGGAAGTGCGAGGGCAGGAAGAACTTCCCGCAGCTGCAACCGCGGTTTGTCCAGATATCCAGATGCCTGCGGCGCGCACCGCCAATGCCAAAGCAGCTGCCCCCCCCCCGGTCGTCCATAATCATTATAGTCACCACGGTTTTTCTTTGACGCAGTGCCAGGGCCACGCGCGCCTAGACGCACGACTGTTGCAGTTGCTCCTGCTCATGGTCCTCCTCCTTTGACGGGCCACGAGTCTCCCCAAATCGTCCCTATGTTGCATATGCAGTTACCGCAGACATGTGTAATCGATCCCGCATCGTACCATATCTTCTCACTCCACATCCTGCGGCGCAACTTTGAGCAAAGTTTCTCGTCATTCGGCCGCCCAGGGCGGCGACCTCAGAGCGGGGAGGGAAAATAACGAATTACCCAACACACACACAACGATGGACTGCACAGGCGCGTGCTGCAGTAGTTTCGCGGAGCTGCTAGGCACAAACTTGAACAAATACAACAACTTAAACAAGTGCCCTTTTGCACGCGCCCCTGCTTCTGCCGATAAGGAGGGTAGGGGGGGCACGATAGCTTGCTCGGCGCGGCGCCGAGTTGTCAAACCCTTCACATGCCGCGGACTCGGCGCGGGCCAGCCTGCAAACGCAGCACGTTTCACATGTGACGGACTCGGCGCGAACCTGGGGATGCCTTCATGGGCGGCAGCCCCAGCAGCGTGCAGTAGCAACGGTAATTGGTGGGACAAAACATGTTGGCTCTTTCGGTTCGAGACGCAACCTCTAGTTCCAACTAGCCCAACAAAAGACACCCGCACGCTTAAAGGCCGAGCTCGGGCTGCATGTGAAGAGGCACGGAGAAGGCTCAAACGCCCTTGGCTCGTACCGCCTACTGCAGGGCAGAGTGGGAAGGAGGATCAAGCGCCACTTGCCCTGGCACCCCTGAGCGAAGGCCGCGTTGCGCGTAATCATACCTTCCAGTGGCGGGCGCGCCAAGCTGCTAGTTTGACGCCGAAACTATTTGAAACCCGCGCGCGGCCATTTTCAAAACCACCATGAACCATTTTCAACTTCAGCACCGCACGGCCCGCAAGCGGCCTAGAACCATGAAACAACCATTTTCATCATTCTTAATCTGATCCCCGACATGCCCGTGACCCTATCCACATTTGTGGTCGGGGTCCCGGCCCCGGGCCCCTGGACCCGGTGCGCCGTTATATGTATATATAAACAAACAAACACAAAACAACAACAAAACAAATAAACGCTTGAGAACGGTTCGTTATCCAAATGTGGTTCTCGCCTTAGCGCCGCGAGCATACCTCGCTAACAAATGCAAGGGATGCACGGATTCCCAAGGTAAACGTACCAGAAATTGCGTCTGGAAAGACTCAGGATTACGAGGGCGCAACAGTTACATTGATTCGCGGTGTTGAAGTCCCAGGAATGGCGTTCTGGCACGACTCAGGATCGTGAAGGCGCAACAATCAAGTTGAACCGTGGCGTTGGAGTCCCTAGAACAATGGTTTGGCATGCTTCTGGGTCTTCAAACGGTTGACTTCCAACGAGGCAGTTCACTCAGTGGAAATGAACCCTTCCATGGGGCCTATGAAGAGGGAATTTGGAGGGAAGGTTCATGCCAACATCGTTGATGACGCTTGGGTGTACACTGGTCGTCCTCCTCCTCCTCCTTTCCCTCCTCCTCATCCTCCTCCTCCTTATCCTCCTCCTCCTCCTCCTCCTCCTCCTCATACTCCTCTTCCTCCTCCTCCTCCTCCTCCTCCTCCTCCTCCTCCTCTTCCTCCTCCTCCTCCTCCTCCTCCTCCTCCTCTTCCTCCTCCTCCTCCTTCCCACAAGTCCCAAGAGGCCCCGAGGGCGACCCGAAAGAGCCAGGAGGCCTCAAGAGGTCCGCGGGCGTTTCCCTGGGTTGTCGCGGAGGTCCCCCAGGGTATCTGCGGAGGTCCGCCAGGGTCTCTGCGGGGGGTCTGGAGGTCCCTGGAACTCATCGATGCCCTCCCCTCAAAAGCTTGGCAGCGAGCGTGGGGGGGAAGTGAGAAGCAGAAAGCCTTCTCAGAAGGCGGCGGGGTTTCTCAGAAACCCTCCGGCCGTTTGAGAGGGTTCCTGCGTTGTCGGGGAAGGCTTAAGAGATTTCTCCGGAGGCCAGGGGGTCCCCGAGCCTTCTGAGAAGGTCCGCCCCGTCTCAATTCCCCCTGGGCTCGCCGCCGGAAGAAAATACGGACGATAAAAAAAGAAAATGCGATCCTCGAATGTCACGGAGGAGGCCCCTGAGAACGCCTCCACGAGGCTCCCAGAAAGAGCATCGAGATCGCCTGAAAAACGGCAGTCGCACTGCCTTCGTTGTGGCGTGACCCTCTCTACTCTGCTCCTTCCGTTCCTCCTCCCTCTGCTCCCCTTCCCTCTACTCGACAAGAGTGGTCTGGCTAACATCACATACTGCCAGGCATCACCATGCCAGCCCAAAGGAGACTGCACTGGAATCGACCAGACCACCACACTTCACAAGAATCCACCAACCCCCGCTTGCCTGGGATGAAAGAGCACGCGTGGCAGCTGGCTGCGCCCATCCCATGGGGTTCAAAATCCCGCAAGACGGCAGTTTTTTATTTAGGAGAAAAAAAGACAAACATAACGGCATAAGCATACACTTGTCCTGCGGCGCTCCGCGCGGATTTGGGATCTGCGCTAGACCCCCCCCCCCCCCGGCGCGCGGAACGCGCCAAGGGCGGCGCCGGAGGCGCCGCTGGGGGGCCCAGCGCGGATCCAAGAAATCCGCGCGGAGCGCCAAATACTTATGTTCATGCCGTTTTTCCTTCTTCGAGAAAACGCGCGTGAGGCATTCGGTTGTCCCCATCCCCTGGGTTCCAAAATCCCGCTGGAGGAGAATGGCACGAGCTCGCCCACGCAGCTCTGGGCTCTCGAGGCCTCCGAATCAACCACCCGCGGCCCCCAAGATGCTCAAAACGCCTTCTGAAATGGCTCCAGACGCAGGATGCTGTTGCAGGAAGCGCTGCGGGGGGGCCCCGCGCCCGTACCTAGGGAGGCGCCGGGCTCGCTAGCCTCGTGGACAATCAATATTGCCACCGCTTGCGGGGGCGCCAGAACAGTTGACCATCACCTGTCTCCGCGCTGATCGACTTTGTCCTTAAATATGCCTTTCTGGACACGCTGTTGCTCCACCCATCCAGGGATGCCAATCTGGATTTGGTATTATGCTCTATGCGTTGCTCGCTGGATCCGCCCTACCCAAGGTTCGGTTTCCACGCTGCCGTCCGCCAGCTCGCTGCGCATCCGCAGCGTCTTCTCAATCCTTTGCATCATGCTACGCTCTTCCACTCTCAGCCTGTGCTCCCTTTCAGCGGTCATAGACCAAAAAGCCCCTGCCATAGAGAGAACGGCTGGCGACACGACAACATTAAAATAGACGCAACCTGCGCTTCAAAGGATAACGGTTGCTTGTGAGCTCTGTCTTGTGCATGCCGAAATTGGCCCAACTTCTGGAAATCCGATGCCCAATCTTCCGGTCGTGGATTTCACTGAATGAGATTAATCGCCCGAGGCGCATAGAGTCGCCAACTTACGGCAATACCTCGACAAAGCTACCACCGACTGGAACGCGATGTTGGCGAAGGACGCCTCTGCGGTTTTCCACATTAGACGACGTCCTAGTCTTACCCATGTGCAGTTTTAGATCAGACACCTCTCTATATTTTTTACAAATCACCGAACATTCGCCTCACGTGCGCCCTCGTGGTTCCAAGGAAAGACACGTCATCTGCGAACCTGAAGTTCGTCAGTAATTTTTGGGGGCATGCGCACGCCGATCCTAACCTGCCGCCACTTCGCATTCAACCGCCAGAAAAGGTACTCCAGAATTGCATTGAACAGCGCTGGGCTGAGAGGGTCTCCTTGTCGAGTGCCACGGTCCAGCTTGCACGCGCGGCTTGTGCAATCGGCTACCACCTGGGCTGTTTGTGCGGCGCGCAGGCGCACAAGTATCATGATATACTTATTTGGCACGTGCTGCGCGCATCACGCCTCCCGTATGGCATCGTGGAAACAGAATCAAATGCCTTGTCGAAATCAACAGCTGACATCCATAGAGGCATCTGGTACTCCCGCATCTTCTGTTGCAACAACACGAAAGTGATAAGGTGGCCATCGCAGCTAATGCCCTTTCGAAAACCAGCTTGGTCAACCGAATGTTCCTGCTCCAGACACGAGTGCATGCGGCCGCTGAGAGGCAGGCTTAATAATGTGTACCCGATTGGCAGGATTGACGTGGGACGATAGTTATGCGGAACTTCGGGGCCGCCATTCTTGAAGAAATAATCTACTTTTGCATCATCCTCCGCAAGTGTTTGCCTACCTCTTCCGCTGTAACAGAATGTACGTCGGCCGCATGATGCGCATCATGCCCGTCTCGCTGGTGACCTGGGTGTTCGCCTCCGCGGCGCCAAGAATACAACTCCTCATAGAAAGTCTGAAAAATCCTTGTCGGGTTGTCTGTTTTCGCTCCTGCGCGTCCACCATGTTGTTCAATGTGTGTTTGATTCCTCTTGTTGCGATGTTGCTGGACATGCTTGACGTGGTTGAATGATGTCAAAGTGTTCGCAATATCGTTCTGCTTTATGTTCCGCTCCCAACGTTTCAGTTCCTGTTGCAATGATTCGTTGATTGTCTTCAACGACCGGTGCTCCGTGCCAGGCGCGGCACTCCGCGCCGCCTCCTCTCAGAAATTGATTGCCAAGCCTTGTTGCTGAGCGGCGCGCGACATGTTTACTTCGTGGGCGTCGATCCTGGCATGATTCGGCGGCACCTGCAATTGCGTTATCGATCTCATCGCATGCCGCCTGGTTGTCAGAAAGTTCACGCTTACCCATGTCAAGCTGTTTGTCCACGAGCAGTTCGCCCGCCCGCTTAGCAACCGCACTGCTCGGCGCATTCAACCATTCACACATGCTGCGTTTAAATGTGCAGTTTGCGACGCGCAGGTGGGCCCGTAGCTTCGCGACCACTGTCCTATGATCCACCCCCACAATGATATCATTTGTAGCTTCACTGCCTGATACATCCCTACTGCGCCAGCGCTGATACAACAATGACCGGTTGGCCGCCGTACCCCCACATGTTCATGCGTCCATTGTTGATTGAATTTTTTTGGGGAAAACGTCCCAACTATGGAAACCGACTCAGAACGAGCCCAAGATGCCATCCGCTCGCCTCGTGGGTTTTGGTGTCCCCATCCATACTCTCAGGCACAATGGTCACCTATGTTGTTCCCCGCCTTGCCCACAACAGCGTTCCAACCGCCTCCGGCGAGAAATACAAACTTCGATCTTCCCATACCTGCTTTGTAAGAAGACAAGACGTGGTAAAGGCCAGCTACCTCCTCATCTGGGCGGAACGCATCTGGCATGCACACGGACACGATCCGCAGTCGGGACAGACCGAGAACAACGTCCAACCGGCACACTCTATCGGACTCAGCCGTGCAGGAGATGACAGATGAAGCCCACCGTTTGTGAACTAGTATGGCTACTCCATTTCTTCCTGGCGTGCCACCTGAACCGAAGAAAGTTGTCCCGCTTCTACTTCGAAGCATTCCTCTCGATCCTGTCCCCACGTTGCGTTCAATGCTATCGCGTCCCATGTTCTCAAACACTCCACTTACGCAAAGAATTCTGCGAAACGCTCTTCTGGCTTCAACGACTGCACGTTCTTGCAATGAACTATTGCTCTGGCGTGCAGATCCCCGGCTTGTAATCCACCGTATGCATTGACAGCTTTGCCGAAACAAGGCGGCAAATCGCCATCAACAAAACAGTAAACACCCCTCTCTCCAGAAGAACTCCTCTGCTGCTCTTGCCCACCACCACAAATGTGTGATGAATGCATGATTCCTGATGCCGGTGTTTCAGTTATTCCCCTGGTACCTGGCTTACGTGCCCGCGAACGGAGCTGATTACCCCACACCCACTTCTCCCTCTGTTTCCTCATGAATTCCTCCACTGCGCCCTTGATGTCGTTCGCCTCGCTAGTGGTCTGGAGATCGGCCCCGTCCAAGAGCCAGGCCACTTTTTTAAACCTTCCTTTCACGGAGCCCTCATCCCAGAAGATCTTCATGTTCTTCTTGTCGATGCCTTCGTCTTCGATCAGGTGGTGTTCGGTCATGCGTAATATCTTGTCCACACCGTTTACTGTCTTATTGGACGATTGGATCTTTTGAAAAAGCCCCTCTTTGCTGCAACTGTCTCAAACTGTATGGCCCCGATTCTGGTGGGATCTATAAAAGTAAACACATTCGAAACCTATGCCTTCTAAGATCGCTCCAGAAGGGCTCCAATACGCCGGACAGGCCTCAAGAACACCCAAGATGGCCTCAATACATATGGCACAAGACACCTCCAAGACGCCCTAAGAGGGCCCTCAGAGTACCCCTAAAGTGCCTCAAGAGGCACAAGCCATTGATTTCTCATAGGCTGCTTAATAATGTTTGCGTCATCGCGTTATCGCCTTTTCCAGCTTCCGAAAATCCAAGACGGCCCGAGAGGCCCACGAAACTAGCCCAAGGGGCCCCCCCAAGAGGGGCTGGAGACGCCACAAGAGGGCCCTACGACGGCCCAAAAGGCCCTCAAGAGTACAAGAAAGGCCCTCAAGAAGGCCCCAAGAGGGGCCCGAGAGGCCCAAGAAGGGGAACTCGCACGGACCCCGGGAGCCTTCGGCAACGACGCGTACGAAACCAGAGCCGCGCATCTCCTCTTCTGGGGGTCGACGGAATTGCGCAGGCCTGCTGAGTGAGGGACGACGCCACTCCTCAGCCCCCAGATAGCCCGCGGGCGCACGAGGCGGGCTGGAACAGCCACGGGAAGGACCCAAGGAGCAGCGAGCCCCTTTCCGCACCCGACCTGTGCCGTGTTCCAACGCCTTGACCGCAAGAGGAGGTGGAGGAAGCGCGACGTGCACGCGAATGGTGCGCGAGGGACGAGGGGCGAGGAGGGAGGAGGTCAGCGACGAGGAAGGTCAGGGACGAGGGAGGTCAGGGAGGAACGAGGGAGGAGGAACGAGGGAGGAGGAACGAGGGAGGAGGAACGAGGGAGGAGGTGAGGGACGAGGGAGGAGGTGAGGGAGGGGGAGGGGGAGGAGCAATACCGGCAGGAGTCTGGCCTGCGCGCTGGAAAACGCATACGGCAGGTTGATGTCGTAACGACTTCGGCATCAGTCTCTGACAACGCGTGGAACGATCGGCGCTGTCCGATGGCGCAGATCGCGCAAGATCGGCCGATCCGCGGCCACTGGCTGCGTTTAACCTTGACCGCCCGCGCTGGGGTTGCAGCCGCGTCGACACGACACGAACCTGCCGTAGCCAGAACGCAGTACGGTCGGGAACTGCTGCTTAGCGTGTCGCCGCGGTGGCCCTGGCGACACGCTGGAAAAAGCTCGGGACGTTGACGCCTCGGGACCAGGACGTGGATAGCGTGTCAATAGAGCGTCACGCTTTACGAAAGCTCCCGACCGTAATCCTTCTCTCTTGTTCTACGGCAACGCAACCCGATGAGGCAAGTTTGGACACTCTCAGCTTGACATTTGCAGCAGACACACACACACATGAAAGCGTGAAACTGGTAAGGGAGGAGGAGGGGGAGGAGGAGAAGGAGAAGAAGAAGTAGGAGTAGGAGGAGAAGGAGGAGGCGGACGAGGAGGAGAAGTACGCACTGATCCTGCGCGTGCTATTATTCCTCCTCCCCCTCCTCCTCCTCCTCCTCCTCCTCCTCCTCCTCCGCCTCCTCTCGGCGGCGAGCGAGGGGGGTTAAGTGAGAAGGACAAAGCCTTCTCAGAAGGCGGCGGAACTTCACAGCGGCCCCCTCGCGCCTTCTGAGAAGTTGTCTGTGTCTTCGGGGAAGGGTTTAAAAACTTCTCGGAAGGCCCAGGGACTTCTGAGCCCTCTGAGAAGGCCCGCCGCTTCTCACTTCCCCCCCGGGCTCTCCGCCAGCCCTCCTCCTCCTCCTCCTCCTCCTCCTCCTCCTCCTCCTTCCTCCTCCTCCTCCTCCTCCTCCTCCTCCTCCTCCTCCTCCTCATCCTCATCTTCATCCTCATCCTCCTCCTCCTCCTCCTTCCTCCTCCTCCTCCCTCCTCCTCCTCCTCCTCCTCCTCCTCCTCCTCCTCCTCCTCCTCCTCCTTCCTCCTCCCTCCTCCTCCTCCTCCTCCTCCTCCTCCTCCCTCCTCCTCCTCTTCCTCTTCCTCGTCCTCCTCCCTCCCTCCTCCCTCCTCCCTCCCTCCCTCTCTCCCTCCCTCCCCCCCCCCCCTCCCTCCCTCCCTCCCTCCCGCCCTCCTCCTCCTCCTCCTCCTCCGCCTCCTCCTCCTCCTCCTCCTCCTCCTCCTCTTCCTCCTCCACCTCCTCCTCCTCCTCCTCCTCTCCTCCTCCTCCTCCTCCTCCTCCCGCCTCCCTCCCCCCTCCCTCCCTCCCTCCCTTCCCTCCTCCTCCCTCCTCCCTCCTCCCTCCCTGCCTCCCTCCCTCCCTCCCTCCCTCCTCCCTCCCTCCCCCCTCCCCCTCCCTCCCTCCCTCCCTCCCTCCCTTCCTCCCTCCCCCCTCCCCCTCGCGGCGGCCCGCCCCGGTCCCTGTCTCCTCCGCGGCTCGGGCCCGCCACCAGCGTGCCGCCCGTGCGCGCGCCCGAGGCGCGGAGACGAGGCACGCCGCCGAAGGGCAGCCTCGGACCGACACCGCTGCCACAATTCCGTGCAAAACGAACCCAGGCCTCCTCGCGCTGCTGAAAAGTCACGACGGGAAGCTTCTCTCCATTGTCGGCCTCCGAGGGCCCCTACCGGGCCTCGGGACTCGACGTTGTGAAAAAAATCACGACGTCGGGGGTCTGGGAAGCCAAGACGAAGATAACATCGGGCGAAGATAAGTCGAGATTCTCTGAGGGCCGGCGGCTCTTGAAGACTTCCTGGACGCCGCGGCCTTCTCGGAGCGTTCCAGGACGCCCTGAAAGAGTTCCAGAGAAGTCGGGAACGGATTTGTCCTGGTCCTAGTCCCGTCCGACAGTGGCAACTCATGGGAGCCTCCTATTCGGGCGGTGGCGGGACTGGGTTTAGTGGGACGTGGCTTAGTGATGAGTACCGGGGGACGTCCCCCCCGCCCCGTTCCACTAACCAGAACTGCCGTCACACGAAGAAAAGCCAGCTACGGCAGACCTGGTTTAGTGATTCCAGTCCATATTTGAGACTTCGAGGCCCAGTCGCCATCCGGATCCCCTTAACTGGGGCCCTGGCTATACCCGACCCGTGTCCGACTAACGGACAAATCACAACGTAACGTGATTGCTTCCTCTTCAGGACACGTCACTGCAATGACGGTCATGTTTCGGCGGATTCGTGGCCAAACCAAGACAAGCGTGCCGACATGACATCACAACCGTCGAGCCGTCAGATCGTCAAATACATCACACCGTAGCGCACAAATGACGCAGACGAGCAGCGCGAGGAACAATATGTTGCTGGCTCTTGCGAACCAACTCCGACCGACGCTGATCGACGCTGATCAAAGCGAATCGACGCCAAATCGACGCTAGTCGGCGCTGAATCGGCGCTTCCCCATCGATTACCAAACCCTAGGCGCACGCTGATGCACCCGAAGTGAGGAGCAACAGAAGTACCCCTAATCCTTTGGGAGGGGACCTAAGTTAGGAGGACCGAAAACAGTGGGGACAGAGGGTTTATTTCGCAGATGTCTCAGACGAGCCCACCCACGTGATTAGGGACAGCCCTAAAAGCCGACGACCTAAACTAGGCCCCGACGTCACTGAGCCATTAGGATTAGGGGGTGCATGATGCTTCATGGCGACAGACGGAATTCCGAGGACGTACAAGTCTCCCATGAGCTGCTACCGAACCACGAAGGCCTGTGCGGCCATCTCGCATCGCGAGAGCCTCCGCGCTGGTATCTCCGACAGCGCGCGGACAACTCGGCCTGGAGCGGCCTTGGCTTTCCGAGAAGGGGTCTCGCTCAGTACGCAGTCAACCCGTATGATGAGGACGCACGGTGAGTATGCAAGGGCCTGGGAAGGCCATGTCGACACTTGGCGAGCGGGGCGCGGAGGAGGAGGACACCGCGAGAGCAGCCAAAAGGATGGGCCGAAGGGGCAAGGCCTGCAAAAGGGCAACGTTGCAGGATCGCTCGTCCTTACCATGCGGGTTGACTGCAAGCCAATTCTGGGCCACTGGCGGCGTTCAACCGTTTGGTGGCAACTCACGGGAGTCTCCCATACCATCTTGGCGGCTCTTGCGAATCGACGCCAACCGACGCTAGTCGACGCTAAGTCGGCGCTAAATCGACGCTAACCTACGCTAGATCGGGGCTATCTCATCGACTCCCAGACGCTTATAGGCGCCAAGTCGACGCTAGTCGACGCTAAGTCGGCGCTAACTCGACGCTAACCTACGCTAGGCCGGGGCTATCTCATCGACTCCCCGACGCCAACCGACGCCCAACCGACGCTGAAGACGGAACTCAGAGGCTGCACCCAGTCTCCCACCAGTTGCCACCGAACAACCGTGAGTGCCCGCGCTGGGATCACCGCCGCGTCGACGCGGCGCGAACCTGCCGCACACCAGAGCGCCCGCCAGTGAGCCTCGTGCGCTGATGGGCAAATGCCCCCACCACCATTACCATATGTAGGACGAGGCAGAAGGGAGGATGAAGTTCTACTCCTCCTCCTCCTCCTCCTCCTCCTCCTCCTCCTCCTCCTCCTCGTTCTCCTCTTCCTCCTCCTCCTCCTCCTCCTCATCCACCTGTTACTCCTCCTCCATATATCCCACTCCGCCTCCTCCTCCTCTTCCTCCTCCTCCGCCTCCTCCTCCTCCTCCTCCTCCACCGCCTCATCCTCCTCCTCCTGCGCCTCCTGCGCCGCCTCCTCCTCCTCATCCTCCTCCTCCTCCTCCTCCTCCGCCTCCTCCTCCTCCTCATCCTGCTCTTCCTCCTCCTTCCCATCCTCCTCCTCATCATAGTATTCCTTAACCTCCTCCTCCTCCTCCTCCTCTGCCTCCTCGTCCGCCTCCTCCTCCTCCTCCTCCGCCTCCTTTCCCATCATCATCACCATCATCATCGATCGTCATCAACCACCAGCATCACATCTCATCATCATCATCATCATCATCTCATCATCATGCCTCCAGCATCATCATCATCATCGCATCAATCAGCACACAGCATCCATCATCCTCTTCTTCCCTTCCCTCCTCCTCCTCCTACCTCTCCTCCTCCTCCTTCCTCAGCCTCCTTGTCCCTCCGCCTCCTCCTCCTCCGCTCCTACTCCTCCCCTCCTCCTCCTCCTTCCCCTCCTCCTCCTGATCCACCCTCATCCCTCCTCATCTTGGTCTTCTTGTTTCTTCTTCTCTCCCCCTCTCCTCCTCCTCCTCCTCCCCTCCTCCTCCTCCTCCTCTCCTCCTCATCCTCCTCCTCCTCCTCCTCCTCCTCCTCCCCTCCTCCTCCTCCTCCCTCCTCCTCCTCCTCCTCCTCCTCCTCCTCCTACTCCTTCCGCCTCGCGCCGTTTTTCCTCCTCCTCCTCCTCCTCCTCCTCCTCCTCCTCCTCCGCCTCTGCTCCCTTCCTCCTCCTCCCTCCTCCTCCTCCTCCTCCTCCTGGCCTCCTCCTATCCTCCTGCACCTCCTCCTCCTCCTCCTCTCCTCCGCTCCTCATCCATCTCCTCCTCCTCCTCCCCTCCTCCTCCTCCTCCTCCTCCTCCTCCTCCTCCTCCTCCGCTCCTCCTTCTCCATCATCATCATCATCATCATCCATCATCATCATCACATCATCATCATCATCATCATCATCATCATCATCAGCATCATCAGCATCATCATCATCATCATCATCATCATCATCATCATCATCATCATCATCATCATCATCATCATCATCATCATCATCATCATTATCATCATCAGCATCATCATCATCATCATCATGATCATCATCATCATTATCATCATCATCGTCATCATCACCACCACCACCATCAATCATCATATCATCAGCCTCATCAGCATTCTCATCAGTATGATCATTGACATCATCATGATCAGCGTCATCATGAGCATCATCATCATCATCCGCATCATCAGCTTCATCATCAGCATCAGCGTCATCAGCCGCAGCCTCATCATCATAATCACCAGCATCATCATAATCCTCAGCAGCATCGTCATCATCGTCAGCAGCTGCATCAGCATCACCAGCATCAGCATCAGCATCATCAGCAGCAGCAGCATCACCATCAGCATCATCATCAGCATCATCATCGTCGTCGATATCCTCATCATCAGCAGCATCACTATCATCATCATCATCAGCAGCACCATCCGCATCATCGTCACCATCAGCAGCATAAGCATCAGCAGCATCAGCATCATCAAAACCATCACCACCATCAGCACTATCAGCATTATCAGCATTATCAGCATCATCATCATCATCATCATCATCATCATCAGCATCAGCATCGGCATCGACATCATCGTCATCATCAGCAGCAGCACCATCATCACCCGATCATCACATCATCATCATAATCATCAGTAGCATCAGCGTCAGCATCAGCATCATCATCAGCATCGTCGCCATCAGCATGCTCATAATCATCAGCATCATCAGCGTCAGCATCATTATCATCAACAGCATCATCATCATGATAATCGTCATCATCGTCGTCATTCTCATCATCGTCATCATCATCAGCAGCAGCATCATCAGCATGCTCATCCTCAGCAACAGTATCGTCCTCATCATCAGCATAATCATCATCAGTATTAGCATCATTATCGCCATCGTCATCAGCATCAGCGTCATCATCGTCATCATCAGCAGCATCATCATCACAATCATATAACCACATCATCATCAGCATCATCAGCAGCATCAGCATCATGAGCAGCAGCATCACCAACAGCATCAGCATCATCAGCATCACCGTCATCAGCATCAGCATCATCATCATCAGCATTATCATCATCATCATCATCATCGTCATCATCATCGTCATCATCAGCAGCATCATCACATCATCAGCATCATCAAAATCAACAGCAGCATCAGCATCATCATCAGCATTATCATCGTCATCAGCATCATCATCAGCAGCATCATCATCACGTCATCACATCATCACATCATCAGTTGTCTCATTATCAGCATCAGCATCGTCAGCATCAGAAGCAGCATCATCATCATCATAGTCCTCCTTCTACTCCTCCTCCCTCCGCCTCCGCCTCTTCCGCATCCCCATCCTGCGCCTCCTGCTCATCAGCATCATCATCATCATCATCATCATCATCAGTATCATCATCATCGTCATCACCACCACCACCACCATCACCACAATCATCAATCATCCTCATCCTCATCATCGTCATCAGCATCAGTGTCATCATCATCATCATCATCATCATCACCATCATTATCAGCATCAGCATCATAATCATCATCAGCATCATCACAACATCAGCATCATCAGCATCATCAGCATCATCATCAGCATCATCGTCATCGTCACCATCATCATCAACGGCATCAGCATCGTCAGCAGCACCATCATCATCATCATCATCAGCAGCATCATCGTCATCATCATCATCAGCATCATTGTCACCATCGTCGTCGACATCCTCATCATCAGCAGCAGCATCATCACCGTCATCATCAGCAGCAGACTCAGCATCATCAGCATCATCAGCAGCAGAATTATCATCCCACCATCAGCATCATCAAAACCATCACCACCATCAGCATCATGAGCATCGTCATCAGCATCATCAGCATCATCGTCGTCATCATCAACGGCAGCATCATTCAAATCACAGAATCGCATCATCATCAGAATCAGCATCATCAGCATTATCAGCATCAGTATCATCCGCATCATCGTCATCATCATCAGCATCATCAGCATCAGCATCATCGGCATCATCATCCTAATCATCATCATCATCATCATCATCATCATGATCATCCTCATCATCGTCATCATCATCATCATCGTCATCAGCATCATCGATATCATCGTCGTCATCAGCAACATCGTCAGCACCATCATCATCAGCATCGACATCATCATCAGCATAATCATCAGCAGTAGCATCATCATCATCATCATCATGATCATCGTCATCATCATCATCATCATCAGCAGCAGCATCAGCATCATCAGCAGCATCATCAGCATCGTCATCATCAGCACCATTACCATCACCACATCATCACATTATCATCAGCAGCATCATCAACATCAGTATCATCATCAGCATCATCATCAGCATCAGTATCATCACACCGTCATCATGTTCATCATCAGCATCAGCATCATTATCATCGTCGTCGTCATCATTACCAGCAGCATCATCAAACTCACAGCATCACATAATCATCAGAATCAGCATCATCAGCAGCATCAGCATCAACATCATCATCAGCATCATCATTAGAATCATGATCACCATCATATAATCACATCAACATCATCATCATCATCAGCAGCATCATCGCCGTATCATCATCAGCATCAGCATCGTCAGCATCCCCATCATCAGCACCGGCACCATCATCAGCATCATCATCAGCAGTAGCATCATCACCGTCATCAGCATCATCATCATCAACAGCATCATCATCGTCGTCATCATCATCAGTAGCATCATCATCACATCATCACCACCATCACCGTCATCATCAGCATCATCATCAGCGTCAGCAGCACCATCAGCATTTGCATCATCAGCATCAGCCTCAGCATCATCATCATGTTCCCTCCTCCTCCCTCCTCCTCCTTCTCCTCCTCCTCCTCCTCCTTCCGCCTCCTCCTCCTCTTCTGTCTCCTTCTCCTCCTCCCCCTCCTCCTCCTCCTTCTCCTCCTCCTCCTCCTGTCGCCTCCTCCTCCTCCCTCCTCCTCCTCTCCTCCTCCTCCTCCTCCTCCGCCTCCTCCTCCTCCTCCTCCTCCTCCTCCTCCTCCTCCTCCTCCTCCCTCTCCTACCTACGGAAAGGGTGGCGGAAAATGGGCCCATCACGCCCTCCGTGCCTTCCGGGAGCGGGCGGCGGGGCACCGGAGACTGCGGGTCGTCGGCGGTGGGCCCCCTGCACCGCCGCCCTCCCTGCAGGCCCAGGAGCCATCCACCTGGATGCGTCTTACATACAGGGCAGTGTTTAATACATTGGATGTTCTTAATGTTGGATGTTTAACGCATGATTAATTTAGGACTAAATGTATGCATGAACTCATCGTTGCTTTTAGTACTAAATCCCTGCATTTTTTGTGAATGATCCGCACGCGGAGCATGTATTAAAAACGGCACTGTACCCTGACTTGGCGGCGAGCGAGGGGAGGAAGTGAGAAGGAGGATGAGGAGGACAAGGGAAGGAGCAGGAGGAGGAGGAGGAGTAGGAGGAGGGAACGGTCGTCCCGCCGTCCCGTCGTTGCCTCTCTCGGCGGCGAGCGGGGGTGGAAGTGAGAAGGAGAAAAGGCCTTCTCAAAGGCGGCGGGACTTCTCAGAGGCCCTCGCGCCTTCTGAGAAGCATCATGCGTCTTCGGGGAAGGCTTGGAAAACTTCTCGGAAGGCCCGGTGACTTCCGAGCTCTGAGAAGGCCCGCCCCTTCTTAGTTCCCCCCTTCGCTCGCCGCCGACTGACATCTGCCGATATGATTTTGTCAATCCGCAGCCCCAGAGGTCCAGGGTCCCTAGAACGGCCCACGAGCTCCGAGAACGAGGAGAAACTGCCGTCCGAAAAAAAGCATGTCGTCGGAGATCTGGGCATATGATGCGTGTGGTGGGAGATCGGCACTGGGGGTGGAGCGAGCTTGTACGAATTCGCACGGCCAGCGCTCCTCGCTTTGGAACGGCACTGGGAGCTGTGCCTGGCTAAAGGCTCCTGGTAACTCGTCCCCGTGCCGCCGCGGAACTGGCCAGGCCGAGTCTGGCTGCCCCAGCGCGAGGCGGGGATTCACCCCCGGGAAAGCATCCCGAGGCTGGAAACGCCTCCAGGGGGCCGACGAAAACTCGGAGCTCGGGTCCGCCCGAGAGGCGGGCCAGGGAGGAGGGGGGGGCGCGCACCAGGGCCCGAGGCACGTGCGCGGACGAGAAGGGCGGGCGCATGGGACGCACGGAAGGAAGAGAAGAGGTGAGCATGTGAAATTTCGGGAGGCGTCACGACCCCGTCCATGGGATCCCCCCACCCCTACTCAGCCAACGCGCACCAGGAGGAGGCACGATGAGGAGGCAAAGGGCCTTGGGAGTCCATGCCGACACCTTTCAGGCGGATCGCGGCCAGCGAAAGCGGCCAAGGAGGAGCCGAAGGGGCAAGGCTGCAAAAGGGTAGCCTTCGAAAGCTGTTCGTCCCTCCTGTGCGCACTGGCTGCATGGGAATCGCCCCCCTCCCGGGCGCCCCCGGGGGACCGCGACCTTGGCAGCATCCCGAGGACGAGCCGCCGTAAAAGCACAGGCGCGCTGACGGGGGGGGAGCGCCGCGGGGTGGCGTCCGCCTCCCCTGCACGGAAGAGGAAGAAGACGAAGAAGAGAAGAAGAAGAATAAGAAGAAGAAGAAGAAAACGGAGGAGGAGAAGAGCAATAACAACAGGAAGAAGAAATAGAAGAAGGAGGAGGAGAAGAAGAAGGACAATAATAATAAGAAGAAGAAGACTAAGAAGAAGACGAATAATAACAACAAGAGGAGGATCAGCAAGAGAGCATCTTCTTATGTTTCGCGATTAAGGCCGTGACTGGCCCCGCCCCCCCGCTCTCCCCCCACTCCCTTGGTCACGTCACGATTCGCGCCGGCGCTGCCTGCCAAATGGCTATCCCTAGGCATTCCCAGCCGGCGCTGGCGCAAATCGCGACGTGACAGCCCCCTCCCCCCTCGCCCCAGGAGGAGGAGGAGGAGGAGGAGGAGAAGGAGGAGGAGGAGGAGAAGGAGGAGGGGGGGGAGGGGGAAGAAGAGCAGGAGGAGGAGGAGGAGGAGGAGGAGGAGGAGGAGGAGGACCCCCCCTGGTCACGCCCGTTATCGCCAGGGGATAAAAGACAAGGTCTTCTGAGCATACACGTTCGGAGGCCCGCGCGATAGTCCTTGGGACAGCCACGGGTGAGCGACGAAGACACGTAAAGGGGTCGTACGTCGAAGACCGTCCCACCGTCCTCGTCCTTCTCTCGGGGGGCACGAAAGGGGTAGGATAGCAAAGGGCAGGGTGGAGAATCAGCTCCCGTCGCTGGTTTTCCTGGCGCCTCCCGGCGTCGGGTGGCGCCCATGTATGGAGGAATGGACCCCGCGGCGGGGCGGAAACCAGCTGCATGGCAGGCTTCGTCCCCCCCCTCCCCTATCCTGCCCTTTCGTCTGGCCCGATTCTCCTCTCTCTGACTCCCACCGTCGTCGCCCATTTCATCCTCTTCCTCCTTCTCGCTCATTATCTGGGGGTCGGCGGAATGGCGCAAGCCTCTTGAATATGACGGGGTCTTACGCACGATGACGTAGCGGCCTTACGCGGTGGCTTACGCAGGCCGCCACGCGCGGCACACCGCGTGGAGGGGAGGGCGCTTGCGCGCGACCTTACGCGGGAAGTCTTCGCGCGAATGTCCACGCAGTCGGCCCCGTTTTCTCCTGTCGCCCCTGTGAACCCCATCCCCGCAGGTTCCCCGATCAGTGCCTGCACTGAAGGGGTCCTAGCCGAAGATGAAAGATTTGGCGAAACTTTCCCGCCGATTTTGGTAGCAAGCTGGGTTCCCGGGTTCCCGGTTCAGGGTTCCGGGCCGATTTCGGTGGCTCCCGGGTTCCCGGGCTCCCGGGTTCCCGGTCGATCTCCTCAGCGAAAACCATCCACTGATTGGGGCTTTTCTGGTGTAATTCATAAGATTTCTAAAATGCGAGCTGGGGTTGGCGGTCAGGGCTTACGCAGGGGTGGGGTTCGCAACTGCTCGCAAGTCTTTGGTTTGGCGCCGGACCCCCCACTCCCTGGCGCGCGGGGGCGCGCCGATCCAAGAAGTCCGCACGGACCTCCGAAAGTCTACGGTCAGGAACTTTTGCTTACATAGCGTTTCGCGGCGGCGGCCCCAGCGACACTTCATACCCTGCGAGCTGATAACAGTCGGTCCGCTCCGCGGGACGGGAGGCTCGGAAAAGCTGGGGACAATGACGCCGGCGGAACGGAAAGTGGTCCGCGTGACGCGACGAGGCGTTTTGGGCCAGAACTGGCACACGACACGCTATGATTAGAAATCAAATAACCCTCCTGACCCTTCGGGAGGTGACCTAAGTTAGGAGGGCCACGAACATTAGAGATTGGGGGC
>CAUYUJ010016263.1:73671-123671 GCA_963575745.1 Prorocentrum cordatum
CAGAACGGTGACACGCGACCTCCCTCTGCCTGCCATCTCGTGTCCGATTTCGGCCCACAAATCACGATTGACTCCATCAGGCTTCTGATCAAGGTGAGCATACCAACCATCATACGCCACTTGATTGTCAGTGATATACACTACGTAATCTGGAGCCCACTGCACAGCACGTAGAAGCATGAACAGATCGCCTCTTGGCACCGACTGTTGGCGCCCAGGGAAACTGCCTGACGCGGCACTGACCAGCTGCATCTCGCACTCATCATTGAACTGTGACAGCCCAACCCCGATCCGTCTAAACTTGGGGTCACCAGAGTCTTCACCTCCGCGCGCGTCGCCAAAGAGCAGAATCAGTCGCTGCTGGGATCCAGCCCCTAAGCAACCTGTGAACACACCATCATCATAATCGACCGCCCACCAGCTGTCGTCCTCAGGCGGCGCAGTGACCTGGGCGCGGTCAGCAGGCAGCAACCCACGGAGCCAGATGGCCTCATCGGCCTCGTGCTGCGCGCACTCCTGAGCCAGCAGGAGGCCCGACCTCTCGTAGGCCACTGCACCACAATTCGCCTTACACGACCAGATACGATGAAAGGCCGATTCTGGACAGCATGTGTATCGAGAGCAAAGTGGGCCCACCGACGTCTTTGTTGCCATGGCTGCCCGTCGCTCGCGAGGCCATGATCCGCCCGCTGCAACTGTCGTAAGCAGCTCAGCGGGCCGACGTCACTGCGGAGCTTGAACGAGGTGGTGCAGGAGCAGCCGCAGGGACGCCATATCCGCCCCCTGGCGCAACCCTGCCCCGCCATAATCCGCCTTCTGCCACAACAACTGTTCAGAAGCGGTGTCAGAACCCGCTAAGAACAACGGAAGACCATTCAACGCCATGACCTCAGAGTACTGCTCCTCAGGAAATTGCCATTCAGCGCCGTCTGGCATGACCCGCAATGTCGAAGTCCTGGGGCCCCAGCCCCGCTCCAACAGGTGAGCGCTAACTGCCGACATGGGTCCTCTGACATGGCGCGACCACCGCGACCGCGGCATACCTCGCAAACGCGCTCCACGACGGAACTCCAGAGTCGTTGCACACCTCCGCGACTGGAAGGGCAGCGAAACCACTGCTTGAGCCAAAATTCCAGAAACACTCCTGAGGATACTTGATACCAGGGTATCGCCCTGGCTCGCGAATAGCCAAGAGTGAAGTTTTACACAGACCTCGTCCGCCGTTGCTGATCACCGCTGCCAGACTCCATCGAGTCTGCTCGAGGTCGACCCCGAAGAGACCATGAACGCGATGCCTATACGCACCAGCTGCTGCCGCACTCGTCCTCTGCAAGAGGTCAGTGGCACGGTAAGCGCGAGTGGCACGAGCATATCTCAATATGCATTGTGCAGCCTCTGATGCATGAACACCCTCTTCGCGCGCGTCATCCGCGCACGGCGCCCTCCTCCCTGGTCGATGCCCAGGAAGGGGGCCTGCAAAGCTGCACGTACACGAAAGCCCCTTCAACTTGAGTTGCCCCAAGATCTTTTTCGCATCGCTCTGCGACGAGCACGCGACGACTGACTTGGGAGAAGCATCCAGTTGCCAGCGTGCTAGCTCATCACACGCATATGCTAAGCAAGCCGCGACGCGCGATCGCAAAGTCTCGCTAGGCCCAACCATTCTCTGTGATAAGTCGTAAAGCCAAATCTTATGGCTGAGCCTCACATGCGCCTGGGAAATCTTGGAAATAATGAAATGCGCCATGCAGCGAGCGTAACGGGCGCCGCTGCGTAGCCCTTGAATGATCGATCGCCCCACCGAAAATGTCTCACAAACCGTGCCGAAATGCCCCAGAGTCCGCGGCGCTGCGCCTCCAAATGCAGAACAGCAGGCGGGTAGCCCAGGCGGAGCGCCGCCTGAGTCAACAAGTCACACTGGGCCCCGTCGCAGGAGCTCCCGAAGTCCAGCGCGCCGCGGGCGGGCGCGATCTGCACGGCAGCTGCCACCTCGCCCCCGAGGGCGCGGTGAAAGGCCCCCTGGAGCGAGGCGTGCCCTAGGGCCGCTGCGTGCCAGCCTTCCTCCGTCACACTGGCCCACTCTCGCGCGTGCTCCTCGTGGACAGCTGACCACAGGCGGCTCGTCATCGACACCGGCCCGACGACCGCGTCGCCATGGGCCTTCCCGGGGAGGAGCTTCCCCAAGATCAGCCGTGTCTGGTGTGGCCACGCGAGAGCGGCTTCAATATAATTCCAAAGATCAGCGAGCTCCGCCAAGCCCTGGTCGGGGACGCGCTCGGTGTCCACGGGCGCCAGGCGGTCCACGCCCATGCCCGGGTTCGCCTCCATCTCGCGCAGCCTCAGACGCCATCGCAACCGCGTCCTGCAGCCGGCTGGCCTCCTCAGGTCGGCGCCTCCAGATCGCCTGCCAGCGGGCCCCCTCGGCGTCCAAGATGCCCCGAGGATTCGACAATTCGACAACGCGTTGAGCGCCACAGCAACCTCCTGCTTGGGCAAGGACCCCTCCTCCAAGGAGCGGTAGACTGCACCCCTGGAGGCCTGGGCCGCGAGCCAGCCCTTGAACTCCTGCAAGGACACACGCACCGCACGACGACGCGCCCGCCGTTCAACTCGCTCGCCGCGCTGGGAGGAGCCCTCCAGGACATGGGGCGTGCACCCCCGAGCGTTGCGCAGGGGGCTGACCCACTCGTCTAAGGTGGGCTCCACACCAGGGCGAAGGACGCGCCCCACGCGGTCAGGTCGGTCCTCTACCAGACGCCTGCAAGCACCGCACAGCTGAACCAACTGCCGCCAGCCGCTGCCCCGACCCAGGCGCCGAACGATCTGCTGGAGAACAGACGAAACTCTCTGCCACCACGAAGCGATGCGATCACGAAGAGGGGTTTCACGAGATCGCCCTGAATGCTCGACTGTCTCGATTACGAAACGGCGCCATTCAGCTCGGCTGGGACCTCCAGGCTGCGAGGACTGATGGTGCTCGTAAATGGCCTGCTCTAGGGTGCGAACCCCATGGCCGCGCCAAGAACTTACGGAGCCAACATGCTGTGGGCTGGGCCTAAAGGCTACTGACGAGGCAAAGCACACAGGCGAGGGCCCCACAGACAGGCCTTGATTTTGCACGCGGCACTGCTCCCACAAATCACTGGGGATGCAAAACGAAGGCTCAACCTTGTCAGACGGGACTTCCGAACTTAGAAGGGGGGCTTCGTGCGACGTGCATCCTCTGGCTGGGAAGGGGGTTCTGCACGCTGACACTATTAGGGGACTCGCAACTGACTGCGTCAACTGAATCAGACTCGACCGAAGCAGAGCGAGGCCGAGCAGAGAGAGGCCGGCAATCAACATGGCAACCATGCGATGGACCGACGCGGACGACCGATGGCGCTTCACTGCGACTGGCGCCCCCTTCACAAGCGAAGCTGGCCCCACCGACGCTTTGCCGGCGAACTGAGGTCAAACCTCGGTCGCCAGGGCGAAAATTGCCTGACATACAAATGAAAGTCAGGCCCTCACCGCCGTTTTGCCCGCGAGCGGAGGGCGAGCCTCGTCCGTCGGTGGGGGACAGGCTGGCAGCATTGCAATCATGGGGTGCGACGGCGCGGATGACCGATGACGCTTCACTCTTGCTGGCGCTCTCTGCGCTCGCCAAGTTGGCCTGATCAGCCCGCGGATCCCCTTCCCCATCGGGCCAGGCTTCGGCCTCGAAATCTCGAACTGAGCAGACTGCAACTCTCGTGGCATCTGATCTGTACTGCGAGGCTCGGCCTGTTGACAAGCTGAAGGAATCCCCGTGTGATCTCCAACCAAGTTGCAATTTTCCCATTGCGGGCCACTCGTGAAACGTCCCGCTGCAGACGACGGCTGCGCTTGGCAACAGAAGACCTAGAGCCCACAGCGGGCGCAGTGCACGGGCGAACCACCCGCGGCAAGCAACTAGCGCAGAGGAGTCGCATGGTCTGGAGCTGCTGCCCATTGAGGCGTAGATGAAGTGATAGACCGATGCGCGGCCTCCATGGAACGCCCAACTGCGGCTGGAGCGAAAGAATGTACGGCAAGGCGGCCTCGCTGACGATGGCGTAGTCCAGCATGCCCCCCCCCCCCCCCCAGCTCACTGGCATCGCACGCGCGCGAGACCCCCTCAGGGGTGACGACGCGGCCGACGACCTGGTCCAGGAAGCCCGACCGCTGGATGACGCGAGGTTCCACGTTCCAGTCGCCCACGCAAATCCGCGGTAGACGAAGCCCACGTAGAAGCCCTCCGAGAAGATGGAACAAGGCTAGGTTGCGGTCCGAGAGGCCGACGGATGTGAACCCGCAGCACACGCAGACGACCTCATAATAGCCCTGAAGCGGAAGATCGAAGCGATGAAACCATCCAACGCCTGAGAGCCTGGCTCCTTCAAGGCCGAAGACGACGTGGCGTCACGCAGGGATGCTGCCTGCTAATGGCCACGCGCGAGCACCCACTCGCCCCCCTCGTTGGCCTTGTCGGCAGTAGCGCAAGATTGATGTCGACCGCTGGGTCGAGCTCCATTTGGTATGAGCTTAAGCCCTGCAGCACGAGCACGAGCATCACATTTACAAAGCTGCGACTCAGGAACGTGGGTCCATCCCAAAGTACTCATGCGTCTTGCTGACGAGCCCAAGGTGGCCCCAGGCACGATCGCCCATGGCCGTAACGTTGCAGAAAAAGAAGCGGCTGATCCCCAGCGCGCCCTCGGGCTCGGGCACAACTGGCGCCTGGCAGCACGGCGCCTCCGCCCCAGCGGGGCGCTCGGCCCCAGGCGCTGGCCGTCAGGCCTGCACCTTGGCACCCTTGGCTGCGCCCTTGCCCGCAGCCTTCTCCTGGCTGTCAGCTTTCGCCGCCGCCTCGAACTTGGACGCCGACAGGCGGGCCGCCTCTTCAGCGATAGCCTGCGCCTGCTCAGGGCTGCTGGCCTGTTGCTCCTCCTTGACCTCCACGCCGCTGCTGGTGCCGCTGGAGCCGTCGCCCCCCCCACTGGCAGCTGGCTCCGCACCCCTTTGTTTCTTGGCCAAGCGCGCGGTGATGTCGCGCTTGACCTGCGCGGCCTTGTCCAGCCACGACTTCACCTCCACGTTCTTGGCCGCGAACATAGCCTGCATCCTCTCGAACTCATCCTTGATCGCCTGTAGCTGTTCCTTCTCCGATGCCTCGACCTCGATCGCGTCGAAGTCGGAGAACAGGCCAGTGCCCCCACGACACCTCGAACAGCGGCTTGGTCTCGGGTTCGGCGGCCGCGGGCGGCCGCGTTAGCCCAGCGGCCCGCACCAGCGCCTGCGCCGCCTGCTTCCTGCCGAACTCCGCAGCAGCCTAGGCATGAGCCGTCTTCCGTTCCTTTTCCTCTGCTGTCGCCAACGCCGTCTTGAGCCTGACGTCGTTGGCCACCGCCTGATCGCGCTTGTTGTTGCAATCGTTCCAGACCCCATCGGCCTTGGAGACCGTGTCGGCTGCCGAAAGCGGGGGGGCGGCCTTCGGTTGGGCCTCCGCGGACAAGGCGTCGACGCGTGCCTTGAGCGCCGGCGTGAGGTCGGGGCCTTGGGAGAACGCAGCGGCCGCCAACAACTGATCCGTCACCGACGTCTTGTCGTGCCATGGCGCAGAACTCTCGGCCGCGCCACCAGCATCGGCCTGCTTCTTGGATTTCGGAGCGAACGGTTTGACTGTTTTGCCGCATCCGCTGACGTTTTGAGCACGGGCAAACAAATCATTCCGTTCACAGTAGTGTCACGAGCCACATCGGCTCCAGAGACGAGCCGGGCACGAGGCGGTGGACATGGAGTAAAACTCTGGCTTTGGTTATCGAACGAGTCCTGGGGAGATCGAAAACGAACGATATGCCTTGAGCCAAAATGGTTTGAGCCAAACTGGCTACGGAGAGAGAGGAGGAGGAGGAGGAGGAGGAGGAGGAGAAGGAGGAGGAGAACGAGAAGGAGCAGGAGGAGGAGGACGAGGAGGAGGAGGAGGAGGAGGAGGAATAGGAGGAGGAGGAGGAGGAGCAACAGCAGCAGCAGTAGCAGGAGCAGGGAAAAGGGCGGAGGACCTTTGGACTTCTGGACCACGAAGCCCCTTTGCGCGAGCGAAACGTCGGCGGAGGTGGCGGCGAGCTCGTCGTCGTCGAAGGCCTCCATCGAACTGAAGGGATCCTCTCGGCGAGCGCAGGGGAAGAAAGGAGGAGGAGGACTGGGAAACGGGAGGAGGATGAGGAGAACAAGGAGGAGGAGGAGGAGGAGAAGGAAGAGGAGGAGGAGGAGGAGGAGGAGGGGGAGGAGGAGGACGGGCTGGGTGCGCTCGCGCCACCATCATGATCAGAACGAAACGGAGGAGGAGGATGAAGGAGGAAGAAAAGGACGAGTACGAACAGCAGCGGCTGGAGGAGCACGACTAGGGGGAGGAGGACCAGGGGTGTGTGGATATCATGGTAGTTCCGTCCTCCTCCTCCTTTTCCCCTTCCTCCTCCGCCTCCTCCTCCTTTTCGATTCCTGTTTCTTCTGGATACCTCCTCCCTGTCGCACCCCGGGGCCAATCGGAAGGGCGGGCCGGGCGTTCCGCTTGAGACGCCCTCGCAATTGATGATGATGAAACCTAAGAACTGGCGACAGCTTCACATACGGAGGGCGAGTCACTTCAACATGTGGTTATCGCTTTACCGCCGCGCACATTCGTTTAGAAAATGCACGAGGTTCACTGATTGAGGTCGTGTCGCTTTCAAAATGTGGTTCCTCTCGCCCTGCCGCCGCGCACATTCGATCTAAAACTTCGCACGAGCTTGACGGATTGATGGCGGGTCGTTTTCCACATGAATATCTCGCGTTCGCGCCGCGTACACGTTCTAAAAATACCATAGTTTCACTGATTGGAAGCGGCTCCTATTCAAAATACGGTTCTTGCTTTACCGCTGCGCACCTTCGATTAGACGTGTGCAACAGCTTCACGGACTGAAGGCAGGTCGTTTTCAAACGCGGTTCTCGCCTCAGCACCGCGCGCATTTGTTTAGAGGGTACAAAAGCTTCACGGTTCGAGGGCGGCCCCTCTCCAAAATGTGGTTTTCGCTATAGCGCCGCGCACATTTGTTTTCAAAATTTGACAACGGTTCACGGATTCATGGCGGGTCGTTGTCGTATTCCAAATGCGGCTCTCACTTCAGAGTCGCGCGCATTTGTTTAGAATGTATGCAAGCTTCACAATTTGAGGGCGGTCCCTCTCCAAAATGTGGCTCTCGCCTTAGCGCCGAACACATTCGTTCTACACCAGTGCAAGCGTTTCATTGACGCTGTTGGTTAACGAAGCACAAATGGCGCGTTGGAGTCGTTGCGTTGAAGTCCCAGGAACGGTTTTTGTTGGCGCGAGCCAGGATCGCCAAGACGCAAAAAAGTCTGACTGATTCGTGGCGCCGGCGCTGCCCAGGATGTTCACGCGGTTGCCCCCCAACGGGACACCCCCCTCAGTGGAAATGAACCCTTGCGGGAACACGCGAAGAGGGAGCTTGAAGGGAGGGATTGTCCATCATTTTTGATGGGTCTTGGGCTTACACTGGTCCTCCTTCTCCTCCTGACTCTGGTCGTCCTCCTCATCCTATCCTCCTCCTCTTCCTCCTCCTCCTCCTCCTCCTTCTCCTCCTCCTCCTTCTCTCCCTCAGTCTCCTCTTCATCATCACCATCCTCCGCATCATCCTCCCTTCCTCCCTCTTTCTCCTCCTCCTCTTCCTCCTCCTCCTCCTCCTCCTTCTCCTCCTCCTTTTCCTCCTCCTCTTCCTCCTCCTCCTGCTCCTCATCCTCCCCCTCCCCCTCCCCCTCCTCCTCCTCCTGCTCCTCCTTCTCCTCCTCCCCCTCCTCCTCCTGGTTCTGGTTCTGGCACTGAAAACCCCGAGTGGGGAGTTCGGCCTGCTCCGGGCAAAGCAGGTCCCGGCACGTTCCCCCACGAGCGGCAGCGAGTGCCGCGCCCAACCCCGCGCCGAATGGCCAGGCTGCGCGCGCGTCTGGGCGGCGGTCGGCGGCCGGGCAAGCGCCACCTGCTCGGCCCAGTCCCCTTTGCCCACGCCCTCGCGAATGCGCGGGCAGTCCTGGTGGCTTGAAGGGGAGCGGGCAGGCCGCGCCGTCGGTCGCCACGGCCACCTGAGGGGCCGCGTAGAAGTCGAGCCCCTCCACCAAATACTACCCGCCACCACGCGGAAGAGACGGGGGAGGGAGGGAAAAAAAACGGAAGGGGAGAGAGAGAGAGAGAGAGAGGGAGAGGGGAGGGGAAGGGAGGAAAGAGGAGAGGAAGGGGGGCGCGGCGGAAGGGAGAACGAAGGGAAGGGAAGGGGGAGCGCCTCAACGCCAAATGACGGTTGAGGCAACGGAGGGGGGAGAGGGGAGGGAGGAGGGAGCAAAGGAACAGATTCTCGCCAAATGGCGTTTAGATCAGGAGGGAGGGGTGGGGGCGGACGAGGACGGGGGGGGGGGACGACTCAACGCCAAGTGGCGGTCGAGGCGGGGAGGGGGGGGAGGAGGAGGAGCCCAAGGAGGGGGACGCAAACGCCAAGTGGCGGTTGAGGTAGGAAGCACGATGCAGCCCAAACGGCTAGGCGCTGGGTTCCTCCTCCTCCTCCCCCCCCCTCCCCCCCCCTCCTCCTCCTCCTCCTCCTCCTCCGCCTCCTCCTCCTCCATTCCTTTTCCTTATAAGTAATTTCTCCCTGTCGCACCCGGAAGCTAATTCTTAGAGCGGGCCGTGCGATTCGCCTGAGACTTTCCCCTCATCTCTGATTATGAAGCTTAAAAGCTGGCAACAGCTTCACGGATGGAGGGCGGGTCGTTTTCAAAATGTGGCTCTCGCCTTAGCACCGCACACAGCCTTCTCAAATATTTGCAAGAGCTTCACGGATTAAGGGCGGGTGGTTTTCAAAATGTGGGTTTCGTTTTAGCGCAGCGCACATTCGTTTTCAACATTTCCAAGAGCTTCACGGATTGAGGGCGGGCCGTTTTCAAAATGTGGCTTTCGCCTGAGCGCCGCGCACATTCGTTCCAAACATTTGCAACAGCTTCACGGAGTTAGGGTGGCTCCTTTTCAAAGTGTGATTATCGCCTTAGCGCAGCGCGCATTCGTTGTAAAAGTTTGCAAGAGGTTCACGGATCGAGGGCGGGTCGTTTTCAAAATGTGGCTCTCGCCTCGGCGCCGCGCACATCCATTGTAAATATTTGCAAGAGGTTCACGGATTCCCATGATCAGCGTACCAGTAATGGTGCTTTGGGAGGATTCTGGATTATGCGGGTGTAGCAGTTATGTTGATTCGCGATGCTGAAGTCCCAACAATGGCTATCTGGCACGATTCCAGATCGTCAGGACGCAGCAGCCAGGTTGATCCGTGGGGTGGAAATCCCGAGAACCATGTTTTGTCATGCTTCAAGGTATTCAAACAGTTGTCTTCCAACGAGGCAGTTCCCTCAATGGAAATGAGCCGTTGTAGGGGCCTATGAAAAAGAAGCTTGGAGGGAGGGTGAATTCCAACATTGTTGATGACTCTTGGGTTTACACTGGTCCTCCTACTCCTCCTCCTCTTCCTCCTCCTTCCCCTCATCCTTCTCCTCCTCCTCCTCCTCCTCCTCATATTCCGCCTCCTCCTCCTTTTCCTGTTCCTTTGCCTGCTCTTCCGCCTCCTCTGCCCCTTCCTCCTCCTTCTGCAACTCTTCCTCCTCCTCCTCCTCCTCCTTCTCTTGTTCCTCCTCCTCCCCCTCCTCCTCCTCCTCATCATCATCAGCACCACCATCACCATCATCATCAGCAGCAGCACCAGCATCAGCATCATCAACATCATCAGCATCAGCATCAGCATCTTTATCATCAGCATCATCATCACCATGAGCATTACCATCATCACCACCATCATCATCAGAATCGTCATCATCACCATCATCACCACCATCACCATCAGTATCAGTATCAGCAACAGCATTGCAACCACCACCACAACCACCATCATCATCATCATCAGTCTCATCACCATCATCATCCTCATCAGCATCAGCATCATCAGTATCATCATCCACATCATCACAACCATCACCATCATCATTATCATCAGCAGCATCAGCAGCATCATCAGCATAAGCATCATCAGCATCAGTATCAGCATCAGCATATTCACCATCATCAGCATCATAAACATCATGATGAGCATTACCATCATCAGCACCATCATCACCATCATTGTCATCATCAGCATCACCACTATCAACATCAGCATCAGCATCATCATCATTGTCCTCAGCATCATCAGCATCATCGTCATCATCAGTATCAGCATCATCATCATCATCGTCATCATCACCATCATCATCATCAGCAGCAGCAGCATCAGCATCGTCAAAAGTATCATCACCACGACCACCGCCAGCATCATCATTCCCAGCACCATCGCAGCCATCATCCTCATCAGCAGCATGCGCAGCATCATCAGCATCACCAGAAGCAACACCATATCAGCGCCATAAGAAACAGCAGCAGCACCACCACCATCATCAGCAGCGTCATCATCATCATCATCATCATCATCATCATTAGCATCATCATCATCAGCAGCATCAGCATCATCAGCATCGTAATCGTCATGAGCATTATCAGCATCACCGCCATCATCATCATCAGCATCATCATCCTCATCATCATCATCACCATCATCATCGTCATCGTCACATGCATCGTCATCATCAGCAGCAGCATCAGCATTATCGCCATAAGCATCATCATTAGCCCCATCACCCTCAGTAGCATCATCATAACCAGCACCAGAACCATCAACAACATCATAAGTATCACCATCATCAGCATCATCATCATCGTCGGCATCATCGCCATCATCATCGTCGGCATCCGCATCACCACCACCATCATAATCAGCGTCGTCATCATCAGCATCATCACCACTATCAGCATCATCATCATCATCACCAACATCAGCATCATCAGCATCATCATAATCACCGGCATCATCTTCGACATCATGCTCATCATCGTCCTCACCCCATCATTACCAGCAGCAGCAACAGCAGCAGCATCAGCATCAGTATCAGCATCAGCAACAGCATTACAACCACCACCACCACCAGCATCATCAGCATCATCATCATCATCATCATCATCATTCTTATCACCATCATCATCATCATCAGCAGCATCAGCAGCACCATCAGCATCATCATCAGCGTCTCCACCTGCATAATCAGCATCACCAGCATCATCATCAGCATCGTCAGCATCAGCATCATCATCAACATCATCAGTCTCAGCATCATCATCATCATCATCATCACCATCATCATCATCGCCATGGTCATCGCCATCAGCATCAGCAGCAGCAACACCAGCATCATCATTATCAGAATCACCATGATCACCATCATCATCAGTATCATCCCCAGCATCATCTTCATCATCATCCCAATCAGAATAATCATAATCAGCATCAGCAGCATCATCATCAGCATGAGCATCATCATCATCACCGTTATCAGCATCATCACCTCACCACCATCGGCAGCAATAGCAGCATCGCCGTCGGCATCAACATCAGCACCAGCATCAGCATCATCATCACCATCATCATCATCATCATCAGTATCATCATCAGCATGATCATCGTCATCACCATCATCATCGCGTGGATCCTCCTCCTCCTCCTTCTCCGCCTCTTCCTCCTCCCCCTCCTCATCGAGCAGCAGAGGCATCATCAGCACCAGCATCATCATCGTCAGAATCGTCCTCAGCATCACGATCACCATCATCATCATCATCAGCATCATCATCATCAGCAGCAGCATAGTCATCAACATCACCATCATCATCAGAATCATCATGATCATCATCATCATCATCATCATCATCATCAGCATCAACATAATCACCAGCATCACCATCAGCACCAGCATACTCAGCATCAGCAGCAGCATCAGCATAATCAGACTCAACATCAGCATCAACATCATCATCACAATCAGTACCGTAAGTATCTAAAACATCGTTATCATCATCATCGTCATCATCATCAGCATCGTCATCATCATCGTCATCATCATCATCAGCATCAGCATGAGCATAATTATGCCCATCATCACCATCATCATCAGCAGCATCTTCGTCATCATCGTCATCATCATCATCATCATCATCATCGTCATGAGCATTGTCATCAGCATCATCGGCAGCATCATCAGCATTATCAGCATCACAATTAGCATCATCATCACCACCACGATCATCATCATTAGCATCATCAAAATCATCACCATCAGCATCCTCCTCCTCATCCTCATCCTCGTCCTCATCCTCGTCATCCTCATCCTCATCCTCATGAGCATCATCATTATGATAATCAGCATCATCAGTATCTTCTTCTTCACCATTATCATCATCAGCATCATCACCATCATCATCATCCTCACCACCATCATCATCAGCGCATCCTCCGCATCATAATCATTGAAATCACCATCATCATCAGCATCATCATCATAACCATCATTATCATCATCACCATCATCATCATCATAATCGTCATCATCAACATCGTCATCATCATCATCGTCGTAGTCCTCATCGTCATCATCTTCTTCACCATCGCCATCATCATCAGCAGCATCCTCACCACCACTTTCATCAGCATCATCCGCATCAGAAGAAACAACATCACGATCACCATCATCATCAGCATCATCATGCTGATCATCATCATCATCACCATCATCAGCATCATCATCAACATCACCATCATCATCAGCATCACCAGCATCATCAACATCACCATCATCATCAGCATCATCATGATGATCATCATCATTTTCATCGTCATCGTCATCGTCATCGTTATCATCATCATCTTCACCATCATCATCATCATCATCAGCATCCGACTCCTCATCATGATCAGCAGCAGCATCATCAGCAGCATCATCATAATCATCAGCATCGGCTAATCATCATGCGTCTCCTCCTGCCCTTATCCAACCTCCTCGTCCTCCTCCTCCTCATCATGATCGTCATAATCGTCATCAGGATGATCATAATCATAAGCATCATCAGCGGCAGCATCAGCCGTAGCATCAGCATCAATATTAGCATGAGAATCAACACTAGCATCAGCAGCATCACCATCATCGTCATCATCAGCAGCAGCTTCATCATCACAGTTATCATCATCAGCATCAGCAGCATCACCATCAGCATCATCATCACGGGCATCACCATCGTCACCATAATCACCATCATCAGCATCATCATTACCCTCATCATCATGAGCAGCAGCAGCATCCTCATCCTCAGCAGCAACAGCATCATCATGCTTCTCATGCTGCCTCCTCCTCCTTCTTTTCGTCGTCCTCCTTCTCCTCCTCCTGGACTCCCCCACGGTCCGCCGCGGCGTCCGCGCTGGCCGGGTCGCCGTTGCCAGGGGAGATCTGGCTGACCCTGCCGCGCTTGAGACGCATCTGCGTCTGAACCAGGTGCAGGCCCTCGCCTTGTTCGGGCGGCGGGGATGCGAAGAGGAACGACAGGGATTTCCAGGATTTCCGCCATCACGTAGTGATAAGAAGGCTGAGCTCAGCACTTGGGAAACAGGTCGCGATCGATCCGATTCAAATACTCGCGCCTGGCCTTGGTGATTAAGTGGGGGCGACAAGGATTACCTAAGCCCCTGAGCTGGGCCTGACCGAAAAATCCGCACGACCCACAAAACCATAATCCAAGGTCTTTGTGATACCGAAGGGCGTGTGAGGGATGCGTCCAACCGCCTGCCAAGTGTAAACTCCGTCCTAGGGGGGCTCGGGATAACTTAGCATTCACAGGCAGGGGAGGGTTGCAAGCGCTTTTCAACCATTCGGACTCCTTATCTTTAGAACACGAACTGAAACAAACCGAGCACGCTCTGCCATTTTCGGTCAGGGTGTGGGCAGAAGCGAAACGAGCGAGGGCGAGAGGAGGAGGAGGCCGAGGAGCAGGGGGGCCAGGCGGGGCCAGGGGAACCCCTTCCTTGGCCTTGATGGCCTGGGAAGCCTGGATAGAATCTAACCCTACTCTAAGAAGACGCCTCCTGACTAGTCTCGCCTTGCGTTCGATTTGGTGCACTCTGAATCTGTCGGCCTCGGGGACCCTGGCCATCGTAGCGGCCGACCCTGCAAGCACATCAACACAAGCGCTGCCGATTACAAGCCAGTTGTCCCACCCACGCTGGAGGACCTCACTGGCGGACATGTGGGATGGTACCTGCACGACAACAATATCACTAGCACTCCTTTTCTGAGCAGCGAGGGTGAGACCGATGCTACGCCACAAATCTGCCTGAGGGCCCTCGGGACTGTCACTCGCAGACGCGTACCACCCTCGAGCAACCTCGGCACAATCAGTGATGTACACTATGGGTCCAGTCGTGAAACGAATGGTCCACTCGAAAGCCTGAACTTCTCCCCTGGGGACCGTTTGGGCCGGCCCCACAAGAGGCCCTAACAAGTACGGACCGAGCTCACAAGGAACAAAGCTATTGAACGTGGCTACCGCACACCCTACTCTACGCAGCCTATTATCATGGGTATCTTTTCCCCCAGAGGCGTCCCCGAAAATGTACAGCGGCAGGTCCCGAGTCCCTTGGCCGAGACACCCAGGACCGAGACGCCCCTCGGGAAGATTCCCTCCGAAAAAAGCTTCCTCCTGAGCAGGAGCGGGAACGCGGGTCCACTCACTGGGAATCACCCCCCTCATCCAAAAGCACGGGCACGCTTCATGTTCTGCCTGAGCCTCCACGACCAGACAATCGGATTGAACATATGCTGCTGACCCCTGGTTTTTACTGCACAACCAATTGCGATGCAGAGGCGTGTCGACCGCCTCCTCGCACCGCTCGCACTGATCGGAGTTGCTGAGGTTGGCCGCACATTTACGCTCCTGAGTCCAGTAGCCGCCCGTGGCGATGGTCACCATCAGCTCCGACAACTGACGCCCATTCTTGGCGTGGAGGAGCATCGCAATGTAGGCGCGATAACTCTGCCAATCAGCGCCCTGCTCTAGGCCGCCGCCACAAAACAAGCCAGCTGCCTCCTCCCAGAGTTGCATGTACAATGTGTCCTCGAACTCCTGCAAAAGTGGCCGAGCCTGGTCCAGGCCAACAAAAGCATCTGTGGAAAACTCCCATGTGTGCTCCATATTGCTCCCGTCACTCGGCACCTGCCACTCCGTAGCAGGCTTCAAGATCCATCCAGCTTGTAACAAATACAACACTGCTGAAGACATTGGCCCGCGAACGTGGCGACTCCGTTGGCCAGCAGGGACAAGGCTTAGCTTATCCACTGTACGTGACCACGCCAACCGAATAGACGGACGAAGTCGCGGCTCTCGCAGCCAACAATCCAGCCACTGCGTGATGCACAGCCTCGGCAGCACCACCCCTGGATCAGCTCCAGGCAGTCGTAGAGCTAACAACGAGGTCAAACAGCGCCCCCGCTTGCGTGACCCCGCTGCAGCTCCTAACCGTCGCCTGTGACTAAGCATCACCGACCCAAAGCAGCCCAAGACCTGGTGGCCGTATGAGGCCGAGGCCTGAGGGCCCGTCCTCTGGATCATGCTCGTGGTCGACCACCGTCTCGCAGCTGCTGCAAAGCGTCGGAGCCGTTGGTGAGAGGCCCCCGACTTCTTCACGCGCTTGCGCGCGGTGTCCCTGCCGTGGCGACGTCCTCCAGCGAGATCGATCCCAAGGTAGGCTGCCTGCAGCACAGGGGTAACCTCGATGCCGAGACGCCGCAGCCGCCGAGCTACCTGCACCGCGTCCTGGTGGATGGAGCACACCACCACGCTCTTAGCCGCGATGCCCAGCTTGAGCCTCCGAAACTCCTTCACCGTGGTAGTGACCGCCTTCACCAGAGTACCTCGAACATGTTCACGACTGCCCGATGCGCGCTCCAGCAAGTCGTCGATCCAAATCCTCTGAGACATCGACGGGTGAGCGATCGCCAACTTCTCGCATACCACTGCTGTGATACATTTCGCAAACCGGGTGCCACTGCGCGATCCTTGAATGACCGACTTCGTGGCCTGAAATGGTAACGAGTACGAGTCCAGCTGTGACAATAGACGAGGTGCCATGAACAACTGCACCTCCCAAAACAGCACGACTGGGGGATACCCTTTTCTGATCGCGCAGTCCGCTAGAATGGGCCATTCAATGCCGTCGTAGAAGGCCTCCACGTCCAGCAGGGCCTGCCCATGGGGCAGGTGCAGGGAGGTCTGCGCATCGTCCTCCAGCGCCCGCACGAACGCCTCCCTCAAGGCGCTGTTCCCAGCGAGGGCAGCGTCCCAATAATCATCTTGCTGGTCGGCCCAGCCTCGCACCAGCGGCTCCCGTGCGAGCGACCATACTCTGCGCAACATGCCGAGCAGCCCGATGCACCGATCACCGCCCGACTTCTTGCCGAGCAGACGCCCCAGCACGCACAGCACCTGCCACGGCCAGCTGAGGCCCTGCTCGATCATCGTGAACAGCTCCACAAGGTCGCCTATGGCCTGATCGGGCAGACGGCTGAAGTCCAAGGGCGACAGCCTGTCCACCCCTTGCCCCGCGCGGGTCTTCATCTTGGCCAGGGCTCCCCTGACCTCTTCGATGGAGAGGGGTACCAGCTGCTCCACTTCAGCGCGTTCACGAACCAAGTCACACGCCCGCATTATGTCGTCGTGCTCTGACACTTTGGAGGTCCACAACTGATGCCACCGAGAGATTGTACCGTCAACTATCTCCAGCGGGTGCACCAGCTTCTTATCCCCGATGTGGTACTCGTCCAACTCTGGAGCCAGATATTTGATCGACTTGTGTACAACACCTAAACTGTCCACCGAGCCAATCCAGCTCTGGAAGTCGCGAAGTGACGCCGAGGCTGCACGGTTCTGCGCTCTCCTCGCCGATTTGAAAGCCACCTCTTCCAGCCGAACTAGCTCGTCCAGGGTCTGAACCTGCAAACTCCGAAGCGCTCCAAGAAATTGGGACCAGCTAAGCCCGAGCGTGCCTGCGAAACAAGATCCTGCTCCGTCCAGCGGCTGATCCGCTAAACCCAAAGCTGCTTGTGAAAGATGACCCATTTGCAAGCTGCCATTGTTACGCCGCCGATGTCGGCAGGCCTGCTTGAGGATCGAATGCCCTCTGCTCCACCAGGCTGCAACTCCATCGCGTAGAGGTTGAGACCTGACGCGCTCTGGCTCCCTGACTGGGCCGACGACCAGCTGGGCGCTGTTGGCCCTCGACTGCATTGGTGCCGCCCCTCCGTGATGGGCCGCGATCGTGCCCTCGACCGTGGTCACCCATCTGGCGAAGCAGCTGCTGATGGGCAGGATGTGGCGCTGCCCTGCCGAGAAAGCGAGGGACCGTCTGATGGGGTTCCAGACGTCCTCAAGGGAGAGTGAAAGCCAAAGGGTTAGAGCCGCAACGGCTGCCCAGGTGGAAGGGGGGATGGCGAAAGAGGGAAGGGCGGCCGCAGCAGCATCGGCAGACGAGGGCGGATCAAGCTGATCGCCAGCCGTGCTGACGCCCGAGCCCCCTGGACGCTCGACAGTGGGGACCGCAGAAACATCCCTCGGAACTTCCCCAATTAAGGAAGAACTTTCTTGCTGCTCGAACTCACCTGATGCAACGGACGCTCCTAGATCACCTGCACCCTGGTTGCAAGCTGGCTGAAAGCACGATTCTGACGCCCACGGGTCCTCCTCCTCATCCTCGAAGGCCCCGAACTCGAAAAGATCCCCGAAATCGTCCGAGCCACTTCTGGGCTCAGCCACGTCCAGGGGATTCTGACCCTCGGGGGGATCGGGACCGTCCTGAGTGGGTTCGCCAGAGGGGCCAGCTTTTGAAACAAAAACGTCTGAACAAAGCTCGTCGCAGTCGGCTCGAATCCTGTCTTGGGCAAGCTGAGACCGAACCTGCTGCTCCGCACGCGCCTTGCTCGACTTCGACCCTGCCACGGGACTGATGCTCGGGCGCGGGACCTGCGGCAGGCGCGGGGCGGTGACGAGAGAACGTTGCAGTAATTGCTCACCAGAACCGTGAAGAGTGAGCTCCAGGCCTACATGCGGCCCCCACGGGACGTCAGACCTAGCTTCAAGAGACTTGATATAAAGCAAAGCGCTCTCAGACGACATCACACCATCGATATGCGTACTACCTGCACTCCCGACGCAAGTGTAGTCAACTTCCGACTGCCTGATGTGACCTCCTACGCGCCTAACGAAGTTGGACTTGCGAAAGGTGTCAACTCCTATGTTGAAATCCCCGATCACTATCCATGGCAACTGTAGCATCTGAAGAAGAGCTCACAATTTTCCGAAACGCTGCGTGTTGGCACCCCCGAATCCCTGCGAGGGGTGCGCGTAAAAAAGAATCAAGACTAAAGAGTAGCCTTGGCAGTGCACAACTGACGGCATAAAGCAGTCGAAAGCGTCAGCTCCGTCCGCGCACAGCGACGTCACTTCGGACGCCTTGGCAAACAAGCGGTGCACATTGCGGTGGCCTGGCGCCCAGAGTGCCTCACCCCCTTCGTTGGCTCTCTGGACTGTGGCCGCGCTGGTGCCCTTTCCTGTGTGTCTGGCCATGTTGTCCAGGAACTTCCACTTGCATTGTCGAGACTTCTTCGCCCACTGCGTACGAGCGTGGCACCCTGAATGAGTCTCGACGGCCCCGATGAGGTCGCACCTGGACACGGTGGCCTCTGAGCTGAGGAAAGGCCAAGACTTCTTCCCGAGGCACGTGATGTTGCCGAAGAACATCCTGACCACTGGAGCCCCCTGCGACTCCGAGGATGGCAAAGGTGCTCCGCCTGCCGCCGCTGAACTCGACGGGGCACCTGACGACCCCGAGGGAAACGAAGAGCGAGGAGTAGCCACCGTTAGAACTGCCTCCTGCTCAGGCGACTCCGAAGATGATGAAGGCTGCGCCGCCGCAAAAACGCAGCCTCCACGAACTGCTCGTCACTGACTAACTTTGCCTGCGGCCTCCGCCGCCTCCTGTCCCGCTGCCGAGGCGGCCCTGATCTTGGCCATCTCCGCCTCGATCTCGGCCTCGGACGGGCTGCCTGGCGTCGCCGCGGCCGCCGTGGCACCTGGGCCCTCGCCCGCGCCCGCCGCCGCCGCGCCCGCGGCCGCGGCCACTCCGCCAGCCGTGGGGGCGGCTGGAGCGGCCGCTCCGCCACCTGAAGGAGCACCGCTCCCAGGTGGCCCTGCGGGCACAGCCTCGGGCCCGTCGGCGGCCCCACAGCGCCTCCTCTTCTTGATGCGCTCCGCGACCTGCTTCTTCAAGGACTCGACGTTGTCACGCCACTTGGTGATCTCCTCGGCCTTGCTGAGCACCGACTGCTGCACCGCCTTCAGCTCCGCCTCAACTTTGCGGAGCTCCTCTCTCTCCTCTCCACTGCGCTCCAGATCGCCCAGCTGCTGGAAGAACTCGGTGTCCCACGTGAGATTGAACATCGGCTCGGCCGCCTTGGCGGGCGCTGCCGTCTCGACGACCGCGCCTGTCTCCTTCGCCAAGGCCTGCGCCGCGCCTCGGCGGTTGATCTCCGCCAGGGCGAGCGCGCGCGCTGCCTCTGACTCCTTCTCCCTGGCGACGCCCAGGTTCTGCTCCAGCCGCTTCACCTGCTGCGCTGCCTGCTGACGCTTGGCGCTGGCGTCGCGCCACGCCCCAGCCGCGCGGCGGACGGCCTCCTCGGCCGCCAAAGGCTTGCCTGCCGCCGCCGCCGCCTGCTGGGACTGCTTCAGCTGCTCCTCGAGGACCTGCCGCACCTTGGGATCCTTGACCACCGCCAGGGCCCCCGACAGCGCGACCGCAGTCTGCTGCGTGGAGGCCTCGGCGCCGATGCCCCCCTTGGGCGGCGGCTTGACCTCCCGCTCGAGCTGAGTGCCCTTGCCGTTGCCCTTGTCCTTGCCCTTGCTCTTCTCTCCCTTGGGGACGTAGAGCTTCACGGGCCTGTTGCAGACGCGGCACTTGAAGCCATTTGCCAAGAGCTTGGCATTGAACTCGTGAGTGCCGCACCCCGCGCACGTGCTCCAAGGGTTCGCCATGGCCCTGGGATCGCGCGCCGTGTCCCCGCTTTCGTCGACGGGATCTGCTGCGCTCTGGCGCGCGGACGACCCGCCGCCCCCCAAGCACCACGCGGAGGCGCGGGGCTGGCCGAGTGCGAATCCAAAATGGCGCGCTCGTGCCAGAATGCTTGAGGAGGAACGACAGGGAGGAGGAGGAGGGAGGAGGGGGGAGGGAGGAGGGGGGAGGAGGAGGAGGAGGACAATGAGGAGGGAGGAGGACGAGGGAGAAGGGGAAGGAAGATGAACGGGAGGAGAAAAAGGGAAGTAAGAACGTAATGCGGTACGGAAGACATATTCCCTTTGCGGATGCACTGTGCGGGTCGAACGTGCATTCGGTCAAATAGTATAGCGGGCGCGGCAGGTTGCAACCTTGAGCCAAACAGCCACAAGGGGAAAAATACCTCTCGTGCCCTGCATACCATGAAGACCTACGGTTCGAGTGAGGCGCTCAAGCGGGCCCGTCGTGCCTCGGTGGTTTCCCCGGCTTTGCCAGGAAAACCCCCGATACACAACGGACCGTTTAAAAACAGTTCCAGTGCGGATAGATAGAAAGGCAAAGTAGCAGGCAGCAGACAATTACACGGAGCAGAACCCTCAATGGGAACTGCCACCCCTTCCACATAATGGACGGAAGCAGCGCTCACTTGGCGTCCTCAGTAGTCACCGCGTGAACCACTCCTCTAGCTTAGTTGGGGGGAGCAACAAGCCTCTCACTTGCATGCTCCACCACTCTCTTCATACCTGTCCTGATTGCCCGCAACGTTACGCGATGTGTTCCTCTGGCGCGTTGTCGTCGGATGCCCCAATGCCTTGGACCGCACTCGAAGAGCAAGTGGCTATCCCATGAGGGCGCCACTCCAAGAAAAAATGGTTATCTCAAGGTGGCACCACTCAAAAAGCACATGACTAACTCAAGATAGCACAAATCCTTAAAGCAAACACCCACAGTGTTCGCATACGAGGTGTCCACCCACGGCGTTTCCACTGAAGTGCCCACACACAGCATGTGCATAGAAGTGTCCACCCACTGCGGTTGCATAAAAGTGTCCACCCACAGCGCTTGCAAACTCTACCATTTGCGGATGAATCAATAATTTGGGTCACTCTTCTTCTCGACGGTGAAATCACTCTATGTTGTTACTCGAGTACGGTCTGATGATACTCCCCCTCGCTCAGCTTAGTCGCGCTACGATCGTAGCTGAAGTTGCCCTCCACGATGCTGAGGATGACATCTTTGCCGAGACTCCCGTTTCTCACGGGGACGGCTCTCACGCCTCTGGTATCGCACCACAATGCGTCGTCGATCTGTTTGGTGCGAAGCTGACCTGACACCCACCTGACATGTCCGGCCATGCTGTTCTGAGATGGGGGTCGAGCAAGATCCATGGCCACGGCCGTTAACACGGACATGCCGTCGACGACAAGTTCGGCCAACAATGCATAACATCCCTCCTCCCTCAGCCTCCCGATATCCTCGACTGACGCGGATCCGCGCACAATCTCGCGGAGTTCCCGGAGGCGCGCTCGCGGGCCGTCAGCTGCACCGCGGGCTGCGAGCAGCTCCGAGCCAAGCGAGGATCAGCACGCCAGCTTGTGCGATCGGCTCACGTCGTCGAGCAAATTGCAAAATGACCGATTTGCTAATACTGGGGCGCTGGCCCAAACGCATGTATACGGCCCCTCTCACGCTGCGCCCCAGTCTCCCCCTCCGGCTTGGACGACCCGTCGCTGCGCGCGCATAGTCGCCCGGCGCGCTCCACAGCCGGGGACGCGACGCGCACCTTGATCTTCTGCGTGGTCAGAACCGCGGAGTTGAGCTGCATCGCGCGACGGATGAGCAGCTTGTCCTCGGCCCTCTGCAGTCCGACGACGCACGCGGCACTGTGGCGCCGCGCGAGCACAGCGACCGCTGCTGCTCCGAGGAACGAAACCAAAAAGTCTGGAAGCTGACCTCCTGCCAGCGCGTCGGCTTTCGCCTTGGCCAGGTCGACGCGCCCGACGGGGGCCGGGGCGCCCTCGGCCTTGCGCCCATCCTGATCGAACACCACTACGCAGTCAACACTGCAATACCAGTGCACTCCGCAGTTGGCGAAATCGTCGAAGCCACCCTTAATTTTGCCGAAGACGCTCTCGACGTGGCCGATCAGCCAGTCAACGCGCTCTCTGCGCCACGCGATCTCCAGGTCGCCAGAACGCCAGGGCACCACGAGCAGTTACTCCGAGCCGCCGGCGCCACGGGAACCAGACGTCTCGCGCTCGACCTCGAGCTCCAGGCCCCATTCCGCCGGCTCGGCGTCGACCGCGGGCGAGCGCGTGACCCGGGCGACCTACGCGGAGAAGGCCCTGGGCACATCCTCGCAGTCCGCGCCCAGCTCGACGCAGCGCGGGAACTGGGCCCGTCGGTCGCAGGACTCGCAGCCTGGCACCTGCCAGAGGATGGCCGCGCTGCCAGGGCGAAGTCCACCTCGCGGAGCCCCCCGCCCTGCTCGCGCATCTCGGCGCGAGTCGCACGCTGCAAGAACGCCCCCTCGACGCCCGCGGCCACTCTCGCCCAGCCTGGGCGACGCGCCGCCCCCGCGGACAGCGCGCGCCACCGCGCCCGCTTCGCCGCCCAGGCATACGCGCCAAGGGCCCAGCGCTCGCGTCGCGGAAGCCTCGCAGCGCCGCGCGGCGCCGGATGACCCCGGCGGTTTTGCCGGCCCCACCCTGACCCTGCGCTTCCCCTGCAAAACGCGCCCGGAGTTCACCGGCACCGCCGGGGGGGCGTCTCTCGAAACGCTTGCACTTTACTTGGCCCGGGTGGCAAGCTCCCCAAAGATGGCTGCTGCGACTTCCCTCGAGAACCTCGACACTTCCGCTTTGGCCAGGGGCTCGCTCGGCTTCGCGCGTGACCACCGCGGTCTCGACGGCGGCGCGGACCTTAAGCACGGCTGTCGCGGAGGCGCCGGCGACGCAGATGCCAGGCGGTTCCTCGAAGCAGCTCCAGGATGCCCCGCGCGCCCCCGGGCCCAGGTTCAACTCCACCTCTACCCCTTCATCCACCACCTCGGGCGTGGCGCAGTCGTCCACGGAGGCGCCGCGCAAGTAGCAGTGGCTCTGCGCGCGGGTGCTCTGACGCTGGCGCTGCGTCTCCAAGCGCCAGGGCCGCTCGCACGGCGCGCGGCCAAGGCCGGCCGCAGCGTGATCGATGGCAGCGGAGATACGTTGCTGTCTGTCGGCGCTCTCTAGCTCCTGCAGCTCCCAAGCCAGATCCTGCGCCCCCTCGACTTCCTGCCAGGCTACCAACATCACCCGCTGGATGTGACCGGAGAAATCGCCGTCGGCCTCCTCGGGCATGACCGACAGGGCTAATGGTGAACCACCCTGGGCGACGCTGGCGGCGCCCTCGGGGACGTCGATGACATAGTCATCGAGCGCCCCGCCATGGCCCTGCCCAGAGTCTGCTGCAAGCAGCGGTTCGTCACCCAACGCGAGCTCCATCACGCGAGCCTCCTTCCACGGCTCGCCGAGCTGGCGGGCGTCGAACTCGACGCCGCCCAGGCGCATCTGTGGGACGTCGCCCGGATTTCGAGGGAACCACCAGATGGCCAAGCTGCAGGCGCAGCCCGGCCAGTCGCCCACAGACTTCTGGCTGCGCACGAGACGCACTGCACGGACGTCTGGCTGACAAATGGCGCAGGGCCTCGAGGATGCCGGGGCGTTGCCGAACCTGCTCGGACAGCTGTGTGCCCTTCGCGTTCCCACAGTGGCCGAGGGTCCTGGCCCTGGAGCCTGGCGCGACGTGCTCCAGGCAGTCCTCCGCGCGGTCCCAGGCCAGGCCTGCTAGCGCCATGCCGGTGCCCATGTCGTCGAAGACGGCGCCGATGAAGGCCCGCGCGTCCTGCCATCTGCAGACCATCACGGCTTGGCGGGCCTGGACCGGAACCTCGACTGTAGCCGGGCACACAGAGATGATAATGCCAGGGCCCGCCCAACCCGACACGTCTGTCGTGCTCGGAGGCCAGTGGGCCCCCACCTGGTCGCCAACGTTGAAGCGCCCCTCTGCGGATTCGGCGGCGCGTGTCCGAAGGGCGCGGCTGACGACGGAAATCGAAGTAGCCTCGATCACACGTTGTAGTGCGATCTCGCGGATACGCCACTGCAGTCGGCTGAGCTGCACTTCTCCGCCAGCAGACGGGCCTGCACCAGCGTCATAGACGCTGGATACCTCACCCTCTTCGTCTGCTTCGAGCAGTGGCAAAATGGGGGGCTGCCTGCCGAAGACGACGTTGCATGATGTGACGCCGCCAACGCGCGCGAGGCCGCCGCCACCGAATATCGCGCGGGCGAACATGATGTCGAAAGTGGATGTGGTGTCTTCGCGCTCTAATTGCTCCTCTGCGGCGTGAATATGGCGCAACTTGGCACCACGTCGTTCCACGAAACGAACGCGCTGGCGCGGAGCTCTCCTCATCTCCTCCACGAGGTACGTTATACAAAATCACACCACCGATGAAGATCTCCATCGCACCGAACAGCTGGATCCCCGAACGGTCGATGGCAGCCAACAGCGTCGAGCCGCGCTGGCCCGCGACTGCCTGGTTGTTGTCCCGCCGAAAAGCGCGGCAGATCAAGCGCAACACCGCGCGATCCTTGGAGTAGAAGATGCCGCATTCAACATGCTGGGTAAATCGTGTAAAGTGGCGCAATGTAGAGAAAACATGATGCGCTGGCGTTTGCGATGTAAGACAGTCCTTGTAATCATTGACCACTGTGGGGATAAGGTAGAAGATTGCCAGCGGCATACTGGCTGCTCGCAGAGCTGGCGCGACTTCCTCCTTAAAGGCGCGCCACCACCGGAGGTGTAGCTTGCGCAGTTCCCGCAAACGCGTCTCGCCCGAGTTGCCACGCAGTGCACATAGCGGCGTGGAAGCGAATCCAGTCGGAAGAAGTCGGGTCGCCGCCCGCTGCGTCGGCAGCTCGTCGTGCCGTTCGTCTAGGCACTGCCCCTGTCACTTGGCCGGCTCGTTGTCCAAGGCTTGGCAACACAATCACCGGAACCAGACCTCTGCGGCCCAGCGACGAAGACGCTGGAACCGCTACCCTGAGCCCCAGCGATAGACGATGATGAGCTGGCTCCTGGTGCACCTGCGGGCGCCGGCGGTAGTGTAGCTTCGTCTGGCGCTCCATGGTCGGCTCCGTTGAGCTCGCTGGTCGCTGGAGGGGCGCGGTTCCCCAGGTCGCGCTGGCGCTCGCGGGCGCTGGCCAGCGCGCGGGCGCGGTCGCGCGTGAGGGTCCATGCGATCAGCGGGCCGCATCTGAACGTCGGGGCATCGGAACCGAAACGGACCGGGCCAGCCGGAACCGACACCCGACTCAGATCAATCAGATCGAAATGGACCCTCAGAGATCCGATGCCTGAATTTTTATCATGGCCCGGCGAGGGCCCCCAGAGGCCGAAACGGCGAAGAAACTGCGCCTCGACGTTTGTTCAAGACGTTGAAGGTAAGGGGATGGAGGTCTGCTTGCATCGGCGAGGCTACGGGGATTGGGGGGCATCAGTAGACGCCAACCCACCCAGGCATCCACTCCTAAAGCCCGCCCCCGCCCATCCCCTCAGCAGCGCCCGCGATGGCCCGGGTGGGGACCGATGGGGTCGAAATGGGCCGCGCTGGGGGGCCAGCTTTCGCTCGGCGGCGAGCCCGGGGGAAAGTGAGAAGAGGCGGGCCTTCTCAGAAGGCTCAGAATCCCCCGGCCTTCTGCGAAGTCTTCAAAGCCCCCCCCGAAGGCAAGGAACACCCCCCGGAAGGCGCGAGGGCTTCTGAGAAGCCCCGCCGTCTTCAGAAAAGGTCTTCTCCTTCTCACTTGCCCCCCTGGCTCGCCGCCAAGAGGAGGGGGAGGATGGGGGGGGAGGAGGAGGGGGAGGAGGAGGAGGAGGAGGGGGAGGAGGGCGGGGGGGGGGGGGGGGCGGGAGGAGGAGGGGGAAGAGGAAGAAGAAGAAGAAGAAGAAGAGCGGTCTCGGGGGGTGGAATCTGGCGCGCGCCTCTTTCTCTAGCCCCCGCCGTCGCCCGCGCTGAGCGGGCGCCTTCACTCAGCTCGCGGCGTCGCGCGCGCCGAGCTTGAAATCGACCGCGGCGTAGGTAGTCAGCCCCCATGCAAATTCACAGCCCTGCAAGCCAGGCAGCCAGCCCATCCCCCATGACTCCCGCTGGTGCCTTGCCCTCCATGACCACCGCTCCGATCTGAAGTAGCGCGCGGTGAATGGTGTCCTTGATGCTGACCCGCTGCAGCTACTCCTCCGTCGGTTCCTCCTCGTTCTCCGCGTCCGCCCATGGGCCCTGCTCGATGAACAGCGTGAGCTTCGCTTGGTTGGAGTCGGAGCACTTGCTGAGTTGAATGTGTTTGACTTTGCGTAGTGCCGTCGCTGCGTTGATCTTGTCCAGGAACTGGCCGTGCTCCGTGAGTATCGACCTCGGTTTGCCTCCCACGCCCTCGACCTCGGTTTGCCTCCCATTCGGTATAATATATCCTATAATCTGCCTGTTTCTTCTTGCATCAAGAGGTTGTGGGTGGAGAGATTTGGATCCATATTTACACTGGTAGCGGAGCTGAATCAGTCCACGGTACGAGGATTTCATACAGAGTGGCCGTGCAGATATATGCTGGCGCTCACTTACATCCTCGCGGTGCTTAACCACTGCGCTCCACAGATCACGGTGATCGACAAAACGCTCAAAATCATTACCTACAACAGCTTGGACGAGGATCGCTGCATCAACAGCATCCCGGGCGAGCAGCAGAACTACAGCAGCAACGATCAAGACAGCTGCTACATCGGAGACAAGCTCAGTAGCATCACAGTCATCAAGATGACGTCCAGGCAGCAACAGCAGTTCAATGACGGCCCCCTCTTCGTGGACAAAGAGGGCGTGGTACGCTGCAACGGCGACCCATCCTACGGAGAGGAGTTCGAGGAGCGTGCAATACTCGGCTACCACGCGAGCGAGGAGAAGATCAAGAAGCTCTATGCGATCAAGCTCAAGAATTCTCTGAATGGACGAGCGTGGACACTCACACGAAAGAAGGTTGAGATCAGTACGCAAGCAGTTTTGGACGAAGCAGGTAATGACCCGCTTGCTACAGTCAAACTAGTGGTAACTACAGTACGACACGCGTGCGAAAGGATCGCACCACTACAGAAGCAGCAAGCGTTCGAGGAGTACTTCTTCAGAGGTTTTCGCAATGGAGCGGAGTCTGTGCAGGGCTACATATCGAGACGAGAGACGGGGCACGAGCGGCTCCAGTCACTTTCAACGAACACGACAGTCAGCGAGGACCTGCGGACATCCTTTCTACTGAAACTAGCGAACATCGGCATGCAAGAGCACAAGGCCAATCCTTGGCCAATGCAAAAACGAATACATCTGGGACGACGTGACGGCAGCCATGCTGATACAGCTGGACAGCACAAGCCGAGATGATCTTGGACATGGGCGATGCGGAGCCTACCCGGTGGACTACGACGACGAAGAAGAAGCTCTACTCGGAGATGAATGTGCACCGTGCGATGAGGACGTTTTCCCGAGTGATGAGGACTACGACGCACTTGCAGCGGACATCGATGAGTTCGAGGGAGTGATTGACGACGTGGACCCGGAAGAGATCAGCCAGGAGCAGTGCGACACCCTGGCGACGGAGGCTCAACGTCTTGGCTGGAAAGCTGGACGGCGCAACCACAAGCCCAACTACAAGCAGGCCCGGGAGCGGCTTGCTCAGAGCAAGTCGAATAGAGGCTGGAAAGCCAACATCAACAAGCAGGGCTCCATCAAGATGGACAGCAAAGAGGCTGATGACAAGCTGAAGCAGATCAAGGCGCGCACGAAGTGCAACGCGTGCCACAAGAAGGGTCACTGGAAGGGTGACCCCGAGTGCGAAAAGACGAGGTCACCAGCGAGTGGATCCAGTACGCTACAACGTGGAGGACGAGGAGGCGGACGTGGAGGAGGAGGCTTTCACGGACGACCTGGAGGTTTTCTACGACGAGCTGGATTCGCAACGGCGACCGCGGTCAAGCTGCTGATGGCGGACAGCTCGATGGACATGACCGCCATACAGATTGTCGGCGACCAGCTGGCAAGCATAGACGTGGCGATGGAGGAGATCACGAGCCTGACGAAGGTGAGAATTGACACCGAGGAGCAGATCGTGAACACCTACGCGGTATCAGCAGCAGGAGACCAGCCGAACTTCCAAGAGAGGATCGACCAGGCACACGAACCATACCCAGTACCTGGAGAGCATCAATCACAAGAATCTGACGAACCCCTGAGCACTCCAGTGAGCTCAACGAGCAGACCGACACCAGGGACGTGGTCGAGGACGGAGCCCAGCAGACCAAGTACAGACTACCTGGAAGAAGACAATACAGAGGCCGATCTACAGAAGATACGAGATCGTGCGGAACAGATCACAGCATTGTGGGTAAGTTGCGAGAACATGGAAGCGGCCTACAGGGACTATATGGATTTCTGTTTGGACTGGGCCTTACATCGCTTCCAGCAGCTCATGCACATCACCATGGAGATGGCACCGAACGGTCTCAGGAATATGGCCTACGATCTATGCCAAGCAGCCTGGGACAGGACCTCGGAGTTTCGTGACATCGTAAGGAGGACCTGCGAGCGCCTACCGATTGGAGTACGACCGACATGGTTGTGGACGCAACGCCGAGCTGGAACCAACTACGCTCCAGAGGGAGTTGGGCGGCAGCAACCTTGCGAGGAGCTGGAGGAAATTGAAGCCTACGCAGTACGAAAAGGACCTATTCCAGATGGACATGCTGTACTGGACACTGCGTGCCTACGTGGATGTGGAGGTTCAATATCACTGGACGGCTACACAGAGGACGGCAGAGTCACCACGCGGATGAGAGGATCATCCAGGCGCTTCCGAGGCGTGAATGATAGCGCCCCGGTCATGGCAGAAGGAGAACAAGAGGTGACGGCTGGACTTGCTGGAGACGACGTGAACCTACGCTTCCAGAGGCTGCCGAAGTCAAAGACGCCAATACTGCTGAGCATCCACCAGCTGGAGGAGCTCGACACAGTGATATACATCAAGGATCAGAAAGCGGACTTCAAGGCGATCAACAAGTACGGAGTGCCTCTCAACAAGACGGAGAAAGGACACCTGACGATCTCGCTCAAGGAGTGGCCGAAGAAGGAGACGACAAAGATCGAGCCATCAGTCACGTCCGACGAGATCGACATCTGGAATGCGGAGGTCCAGGAGATCGATAAGGGCATCCTACGACGGAAGCAGAGGAAGCAGATCGAGACGTGGGAGAAGGAGATCCAGGACAAGCTGGACCAGTGCCAGCAGATCGTGGACACGCTGAAGGCGGACCCGGAGGAGAAGCGGCCCATCATCTGCGAGCTCTACGCAGGTGGCAGGGCAGCCACATCAGAAGCTCAGCAGCGGCGGCATCCAGTGACGAGGCCGAGGGACATCCTGATCGGGGACGACCTGCTGGACGCGAAGTCGCAGAAGACCTTCCTGAATCAGCTGAACGAGGATGACCCCTACATGACCATTGTGGGTTTCCCCTGCGACCCGTTCACGAACATATCCCACATGTTCCCGAAGGACACGAAGATGCGCAAGTTGGCGATCGGCATGAAGCACCTGCAGCTTGTCAAGAAGATCTGGCTCAACTGCAAGCGCCGAGGAGCTCATATGCTACTGGAAAACCCACTGACGTCAAGAGCCTGGCAGTTTATGCCATGGCTGGGCTCAGAGTTCGTGAGCGCGATGATGCACCAGTGCGCCGAGGGCAGCAACCTGGTGGACTTCATGGGCGATCCAGTCAAGAAGCCGACGAGGTTCCTGACGACGGCCATCATGCTTGGCAAGAAGCTCAACAGCATCAGGTGTGACGAGCAGCACGTACACACGAGCGTGATCAATAGGCCGAAGGGGGCAGCATCGAGCCTTGGGAACTGGGCCAAGGAGCTGGCCAAGACGATCTTGGACGGCATCGAGGATCAGCGAGACCTCGAGAAGCAGCATGGTGGCTACGCCCGGTACGCCAACAACTTCGACGACATCGACTGTGATGAGTTCGAGGCCAACCCTGCGGAGACGGAGGCACCGATGCACGCTAGCGCGGCGGCGATCTTCAGCAAGCACGGCGAGAACATCGAGATGTCGGAATGGACGGCGGTGCCACCACTCATGCGAGCAGCTATCAAGAAGATACACGAGAGCCATTCACATGGACCCTACAAGGAGTCACTGGCACGGTATCTACAGCATGGTGGAGCTAGCCGACGAGCGGTACAAGCAGCACGTCTCTTCAGATGCACGACATGTGAAGAGCAGGCTCGGACGGCAGCGAGACCTACGGCAGCTCAGCCGAAGGTTAAGGACTTGAACGAAGCCATCAGCATGGACTTCAATATCATACCCGACCTGGACAAGAACATGCACGTGGTGCTTGTTATCGTGGACGTGGCCTCGGATTCCACCGTGGCGATCTACACGTGTCCCGGATCGAGACCTACGGCAGAGTTAGCAAAGAAGGCTTTCGAACTCGGATGGCTCACCTGGGCCGGGCCACCACGCGTCGTGGAGCAGGACCAGGACTCTACCTTTATGGGCGAATTCGAGGCGCTGTGCAACGACCTGGGCATTGTGATCAACAACGCGGATCCAAAGGCTCACTGGCAAATGGGCAAAGTCGAGAGGAAGATACGATACCTGAAGGAAATGGCGACGAGTGTCTTCAACGTTGCGGAAGTTCGTGGTCAAGATTCGGTTGCAGCAGCAGTGCGTGGCATGGCCAACGCGTGCAATCAACTTGTCAGCACGGCAGGCTTCTCACCGCAGCAATGGGTACTTGGAGATGGACACCGACTGCCTGCAAGTTTGGCGAATCCCGACAACGACCCAGCAATGGTTTCACGAGTGGCCGAGAATACGTCATTCTGGAACCGACTACACCTCCAACAGATCTGTTCGGAATCCTTTTTCAGGGCAGCAAACTCATCAGCATTGAGACGGACAGTTCTGGCGAGGACGAGGCCCCAGCCAGGGCCATTTCAGCAAGGTGATTTATTGATGTTTTGGCGATCTGATAACCTAAAGCGCAACCTGCATGCACGATGGCATGGACCTGCCCAGTGCCTGGGCAAGGATGAGCACGGTTACTGGCTGATCCATAACAGGATCCCGATCCTGAGTTCACCCAGTCTCCTTCGAAGGGCGACTGAGCACGAGGTGACCAACATGCAGTTTACCGACCTGTTTTCAGATGGCGGACCTGCACGTGGAGGAGCTGGTCAGCGTGGTTTTCTGGACCTTCGAGGTCAACAGTATAACCCAGCACGAGATGATCAACAGCCAGACCAGCAGCCAGATCAACGGCCAGATCAGCAGCCAGACCAACATCAAGATCACCGAGATCCAGGACATCAGCAGAATCCTGGACAGGGCGATGTTCCACCTCAGCCAGCAGGTGGACAAGGTGATGCACCCTCGAGTGCACCGACGACGGCACCAGCAGCACCTGCTCAGGGCAACGTGGAGCTGACGAAGCCAGCGGACAACAGGAAGCGACGATCGGAAATGGTACACGATAGCGACGTGATGCCAATGCGTCAGAGGCTGGACGACGAGTACGAGACAGTACCAGCTGATCAAGATCAAGCGGCAGAAGACCTTCGAGCACGACTTGTTCGAGCGCACCAAGCTTGGGGCGCCATCTTGGGGGCAGTGGCGGCCAGCAGCCAGGGCAAGACCGACCTGGGGCAGCTGGACAACGTCAGGAACGCCCCTCTTCTACCTGACCCGACACCTGGATACAAGATTGAGAGGCGGCGGCTTTTCAACTTGGACACGCGCGACCTGGTTCAAGATATCTCGAGAGTGGACTGGATAGCCAATCCTCAGATCATCGACGATGTGGTATCACAAGACCCCATAACGATCATCGAGGAGATCACTCTGGGAAAAGGAAGAGGAAGCTGGAGATGGACCAGGAGGTGGCAAACAGCCTGCAGCAGCCCCGCAGGAGTCTACCAATACTGACGAGACCATGGAGGAACCTAAGGAGGTGAAGCGCGGAGGCAAGAAGCACACCAAGAAGGACCTGAAGCTCAAGCAGACCAAGCGGGACGACGCTCAGGACGATCGAACTCAGCTTCGAGTACCTGCCAGGATCCAGAGACACATAGAGGAACGCCAGAAGGCGGAGGAAACGGCAGCAGTACCAGCAGAGATACCGCAGGATCAGCCGGCTACATCATCGTCAAGCACGCGACAGCCTGCGCAGGGCAAGCGCCAGGAGCATCCAGTCACGCTCAAGGAGTTCTTGCTGGACGGTGTGCCGATCAGCATCAAACGAGCCCGGGCACAAACGGGGCCAGTCAAGCAGCTGGCAGATACACCGCTGCTCGTCGAGGCGTTCGTGGCTGAGCGGATGCGCAGCCAACCGACGAGAGCCAACAAGCATCAGGAGATCAACTTGAAGACGCTGGGCGATGACAAGCTCAAGTGGAAGAAGATGCAGCAGGCGGTGGAGAAGGAATGGAACGCGCGGTGCAGGTACGATGCAGCAACCCACATATCAGGAGCAGCAGTTGACAAGGTCGACCCGGACAAGATCCTGAGCTCCAAAGTGGTCTGGACCGATAAGGACCCCACGACCTTCGAGCCGAAGGCCAGGATCTGTGGGAGAGGCTACGAGGAGGAGTTTGACTCGACGACAAGCTACGACGGGACACACCTACAGTCTCAGCACAGATGACGTCACTCCTGTGCAGCATCGTATCAAGCCTCAACTTTGACCTAGTCATCGCAGATGTGAAGGGATCCTTCCTGCAAGGCAAAGCCAACGCACGCGAGCTCTACTTCCGTATCCCGACGAACCTCGGGAAGTGCAACATCCCGGGAGTGAAGGCACGCGACCTGCTGAAGTTAAACACGAGCATCTACGGGACCAACGATGCAGCTCGTGCGTGGTATGTGGCACTACGCGAAACGCTCGTGAAGCTTGGATGGGAAGGCCTGAGCTTCGAGCCCGCGACCTTCATCAAGCGCAATGCGGAGGGCACGATCATCGGGATCATGTGTCTGCACGTGGATGACTTCCTCATGGGCATCAAGCAGGACGACCCGGAGGGCGCCAAGATCATGAAAGACCTCTGCAGAAGGAGATCGACTTTGGCGAGGTCAAGTACGCGAGGAAAGAGCAGGCGACGTTCTGTGGCCGGGCCTACAAGCAGGACAAGGACGGCAGCATCAACGTCACCATGGAGGCCTACGTGAAGTCGATGCAGACTGTACGTATCTCCAGAGAGCGCAGCAAGGCACCAGATAGCGCCTTGACCCATGCAGAGCATCGTGGACTACGAATGGTAGTTGGACAACTGCAATGGGCTGCGCGAGTGATATGCTCCGAGGAGGCCTTCGAGGCATCCCGACTGGCATCTACGCTGGGAGCTCCGACGGTGAAGGACCTACAGGACGGCAACGCGGCCATCAGGCGGATACAGAGGCAGGACGACTTGCTGATCAGGTTCTCAGCAGGCCTGAACCTGTGGGAGACCATGGTGATCAATGTCACCGACAGTGCTTTCGACAATCTGCCGAAGCACAGATCACAACGCGGACACTTCATCATGCTGGGCGACCAGAAGATCAACGAGGACCACAGTAACAAATACAAGGTACACTGCATTGGGTGGCAGTCTTCCAAGATTCAACGAGTGGTGCGATCTGTTCTCTCGGCGGAGGCCTACTCATGTGCGGATTCAGTGGACATGTTAATATGGACAAGGTCGACCCTGGCGGAGATCCTGTACCCGGAGATGGACATGACCGAGATTGTGCACGACACCTGCCCGGTGAAATGCATTTCGGTGACCGACTGCAAGAGCCTATACGACACGATCACAAAGGATAAGATTTCTATGACGGACAGGAGGCTTTCTTTGGAAGCGGCTATATTGCGTCAGTCACTCAAAGAAGTCAGCATCAAGTGGGTCAAGAGTGAGCAGATGCTAGCGGACTGTTTGACAAAAGTACTTCCAGGAGGCTACGCGAAGAAGATAGTTACATCAAATTTATGGACTCTTGGGCCTGATGACAGGGCACCATCAATACGCGGACGAAAGCTTGTTGGACCAGAGAAGGTGGCAGCCAACAAGGAGGTGGACGAGCTCAACGCGAAGATGGCCAAGTACGTCAAGCAGGAGCTGTACGATGACACCGGGAAGGACGACGAGGAGATCTCTACGTGGCCGGTGGAGACGTACAACTACGTGGACGAGTGCTTCTACGACGACAAGGACGAGGTTCAAGACGAGGACTGCGTCGAGGCATTCTACACGGAAGAGCTAACGGACAGCTACCCGATGGAGAGGAGTGGCGCGCAGAGAACCATCCAGATACCTGACCAAGTTGTAGCTCTGTTTCAACTTCTTTCGATGTCTCCTACGGTGGTGACAGTAGTCTCTATCATCGCGGGTATCATCATATTCATTTACGCAATGCAGCCTAAGCAGAACGACAACGAGGACACCGCTGGGCCGATGGAGGTGGATAGTTCAAGCAGCGACAGCCTGTTCAAGCCGGAGTTGCCCGTGAAGCCGGTCAAGGTCAAGTCCAGGACGGCGAAGGCTACGCCGAAGGCTACGACGACAACACTCGCAGTACGAGCCGATCCAGAAACCTACGATGACGAGATCATGGGAGATGGACCAATCATGCTGGGAGATAGTGCTCTACTGAGACAGTGGCTGGAGACCATGGGACCGACGATAATCAGGAGTGGCAAGTACGAGGGCGACAGCTATGAGACGATCTATACGAAGGACAGGCACTACGCAAATTGCCTAGGACGGTGTCTCAAACTGGACGCAGACGAGAGCAGGAGTTATAATCTCGACCCGAGTATCAAGGTTTACATTGCATACAGCATCATCAAGTCAGCAGTGCGTGTGCGCTGATCATCACTACTACAGATGTGACGATATCTTGGAGCCAGCCAAGGCAGTGGCTCAGATGTGAACGGTGGTGAGGATGATGAGTGATTTGTTACCATTTTCAGATGATGAGTGATGTTTGGTCACCATCTACAGATGAGAAGTGAAAGCGCCCCCTCAAGAGCTCAGGTAAAGATTTTATGTATTAATATATGTTGTTCGGTGCGCAGACCTCAGGTAAATGTTTGTTTATATGTTGCTCAGTGCGTGGATTTCTTATATCATAGTATATGTTGCTCGGTGCGTTGATTTCTTTTACCTTGATATCTACTGCTTGACACACGGACGGTAGTTTGACCGTTCAAGAAGAGAATATTGGATTTCTTTTCTTTGATATCTGTTGCTTGTTGCACGGACGATAGTTTGATCGTTCGAGCCAATAATATCATTCAATATTCTGGAGGCTTGCTGCTGAATTTGCCAAGGCATTATTTAGCAACGTTTCCTTTTCCTGTGTGAAAGTTATATTAGCAAGGATGTGAGTTATAGGATGATGTTTAGAATTATCTGTGTTATTGCTCTCGCTCGCTCATGCTTGCACTCTCTTGTTTACTATTGCCATTTGTGGCTTGGACCCGCTCAGCTGAGGCGGGAGGGTGGACGCACCTATCGAACGCTGAGCTTGATTCGGTATAAGATATCCTATCATCTGCCTGTTTCTTCTTGCATCAAGAGGTTGTGGGTGGAGAGATTTGGAACAATATTTACACTAAGGAGGCCCCCAAGAGGCTTCCAAGAGGCCCCCGGGAAGCCCCCAGGAGGCCCCACAACAGTGCCCCAAGAGGCTCCCAAGATGCCTCCTCCTCCTCCTCCTTCTTCTCCTCCTCCTCCTCCCTCTCCTGATCTTCCCCCTCAGCCTCCCCCAAATGTTTCCCGAAGAGTTTCTGGAGCGGCTGGGGGAATACATAATCAGATAGCTTGGCCAAGCTGGGGCCCAACGTTTGGCCACATAGGCGCTTCTCAAAAAGGCTGGGGGCGGCGGTGACTCGCCGTAGGCGTCTTGGATCCGCCGCCCCCTGTGCTTGCCACAGGGGTGGACGGCGTGCCAGACATGTTGCTGCTCTTGTTATTTTCAAACCCTTCCCAGTGGCCTTCGGCCCAGACCGCCTGCCCCTCGGAAGGACAAGAAGGTGTGGCCCACATCGCCACCAAGACGGCCCAAATGGCCCAAGATGGTCACCAAGATGCCTCCAAGGCGGCTACAACTGCCCCAAGAGAGCCCAAGACGGCCCCAATATGTCTCCAAGACGGCCCAAGATGCACCCGAGGCGTTCCAAGATGGCCCCAAGATGGCCCAGGACGGCCCCAAAGGCCCCCAAGAGGCTTCCAATGCAGTCCAAGAAGACTCCAAGGGGACCTGCAGGAAGGCCCGAAGAGGCAAAGACAGCTGATTTCCCGTGGGCTCTTGACGGATTTTGACGTTTTCGGCATGCCGACGGTCCAATGCCGCCCAAGAGACCCCCAAGATGGCCCCAAGAGCGCCCAAGAGGCCTCCACATGACGGCCTCCAGACGGTCCAAGAGGCCCCCAAGGCGCTTCCAAGACGGCCGGCCCACGAGAACTCCAAGGCGCCCACGATGGCCTTCAAGACGGCTCCGAAACGTTCAAGATGGCAACGATACGATTCGACATAGCCCCAGGATGGCCCAAGACAGCCCCAGAGGGTCTCAAGGGGATCCAAGGGGCCTCCTAGACAGTCTAGGAAGTCTTCAAGAGGACCTTCAGGAGAGCCCGAAATGCCCAAATGGTTGTACTCCCTTCAATTGTTGAATAATTTGGGCGCGTTTTATTTTTCGGCTGTCCGACGGCCCAAGATGTCCACAAGATGGCCCCAAGACGGCCCAAGCTGACTTCAAGATGGCCCCAAAAGGGTCCCAAAGGGCGAGGAAACAGTCCAAGAGGAAGGGCAAAAGGAAAGGACGGAATCAGAGGCCCGAAGCGGCTCCGAGAAGCCTGCAGCTCAGCGCGGGCTCGTCTGCGGACGCCTTTGCCCCCCCCCAGGAAAAACATATTACCCCGAGGCCCGGTGATTTTCTGTGGGGCCGCCCTCTCAAGGCCCCACGGCCAGCTTTTGGGTCGACGAGGAGGAGTGGCAGGAGGACGAGGAGGTGATCAAGAGGAACCAGAGGAGCAGGAGAAGCAGGAGGACGAGGAGGTTGAGCAAAGGGTCAAGGACGGAATGAAAGGCCCGAAGCGGCTCCGAGACCAGACCGCGCTGAGCTGCAGGGTTTTCGGAGCCGCTTAAGGCCTCTCAATTCGTCCTTGTCCCCCTGCTCAACCTCCTCGTCCTCCTGCTCCTCCTTCTCCTCGCTTTCGTCTTGATCAACGTCCCTGTCCTCCTGCTCCTCTTCTTACTCGACCCAAGAGCCGGCCGTGGGGCCTTGAAAGGGCGAGCCTAAAAAAAGTCACCAGGGGCCTCGGACTGATTTTTTGTCTGGGGGGGGGCAGAGGCGTCCGCAGACGAACCCGCGCTGAGCTGCAGGCTTCTCGGAGCCGCTGCGGCCAAAAAAAGGCTGCCCTGCAGGCTGTCTCGGAGCCGCTGCGGCCAAAAGAAGGACACTTTGTCGGTTTAACTGTTGGGTCGCTTTTGTCGGCTGATTTCGGGCGCGTCGTCGTCGTCATGGTCGTCGTTGTCGTCGTCGTCGCCGTCGTCGTCGTCGCCGTCGTCGTCGTCGCCACCATCGTCGTGGTCGTCGTCGTCATCATCGTCGTCGTTGTCGTCGCCGTCCAGAAGATGGCCCCAAGAGGGCCCCAAGAGGGCCCCGAAAGGGCCCCAACAGGGCTCCAAGAGGGCCCCAAGAAGGCCCCAGGAGTTATGTACCAACCCAGCGGCCGCTGGTACATAACTCCTGGCCCATAACTCCTGGCCCAAGAGGGCCCCAGGAGTCCTGGGGCCCTCTTGGGGCCCTCTGAGGGCCCTCTTGGAGCGCTCTTGGGCCCCTGGTTGGCTCATGAGATGGCTCCTAGAGGGCCCTAAGAGGGCCCCAAGAGGGCCCCAAGACGGCCCCAAGAGGGCTCCAAGAGGGCCCCAAGAAGGCCCCAGGAGTCATGTACCAACCCAGCGGCCGCTGGTACATAACTCCTGAATCATCTTGGGGCCCTCTGAGGGCCCTCTCGGAGCCCTCTCGGGCCCTTGGTTGGCCCTAAGAGGGCCCCAAGAGGGCCCCAAGAGGACCCCAAGACGGCCCCAAGAGGGCTCCAAGAGGACCCCAAGAAGGCCCCAGGAATTATGTACCAACCCAGCGGCCGCTTGTACATAACTCCTGGGGCCCTCCTCCTCCTCCTCCTCCTCCTCCTCCTCCTCCTCCTCCTCGGCGACGACGACGACGAGGAGGAGGTACAAACGCACCCTTACCCAGCGCCTGCAGGACCAGGCAGCGACACTTGGACCAAATTTCCCGGCCCTGCTTTGACCCCAGAGCTCTCGATCCCGTCCTGGAGCTCTCGACCCGCAGACGACGGAGACGACGACGACGACGACGACGACGACGACGACGACGACGACAACGACGACGACGGCGACGACGACGACGACGCCTCGACCTGGTTTTGTAAGTTTTGCTGCTGCTTTTCCCCAAGGTTTTGGAGCCCTCGGGGCCCAGGGGGGCCCCAAAACGGATCCGAAGCCTCAAGTTTTCCGGCCCATGACCGACGACCAGCGACGACGACGACGACGACGACGGGCATGAGTTACTTGGCGCCCCCCCTTGGGAGCATCGGGTAACTGGGGGGTGCGCTCCACACCCCCGAATTACCCGGTGTCCCCCGGGGGACATCGGGTAACTCGACTTTGCAGGGGGGGGGGTTAGGCATGGGTTACCCGGTGGCGAGGGGGGGGGGCATCGGGTAACTCGACCTTGCACGGGGGGGTGTCGGGCATGAGTTACCAGGTGTCCCCTGGGGGACATCGGGGAAGCGGGGGGTGCGCTCCACACACCCCACTTACCCGATGTCCCCCGAGGGGCGTCGGGTAAATCGACCTTGCAAGAGGCGCATTCGGCATTATTCGGTAAACCGGTGGACCCCCATGGGACGTCGGAGTCACCCAGTGGTCCCCGTGGGACATCGGCCCGTGGGACATCGGAGTTACCCGGTGTCCCCCGGGGGACATCGGGTAACTCGACCTTGCAGTGGGGGGTCTGGGCATGGTTACCAGGTGGACCCCCGTGGGACATCGGACTTACCTGGTGTCCCCCGTGGGACATCGGAGTTACCCGGAGGTCCCCGTGAGACATCGGCCCGCGTGGGACATCGGAGTTACCCGGGGTCTCCCGTGCACAGGGACATCGGAGTCACCCAATGGTCCCCGTGGGACTCGTCCCGTGGGACATCGGAATTACCCGGTGTCCCCCGGGGGACATCGGGTAACTCGACCTTGCAAAAGGGGGTCTGGGCACGAATTACCCGGTGCCCTTCTGTGGGACATCGGAGTTATCCGGTGTCCCCCCCGTGGGACATCGGAAATATCCGGTGGTCCCCGTGGGGCATCGGCCCGTGGGACATCGGAGTTACCCGGTGTCCCCCGTGGGACATCGGAGTTACGCGGTGGTCCCCGTGGGACATCGGCCCCTGGGACATCGGAGTTACCTGGTGTTCCCAGGGGGACATTGGGTAATTCGACCTTGCAGGGGGGGGGTCTGGGCATGAGTTACCCGGTGGCCCCCCGTGGGACATCGGACTTACCCGGTGTCCCCCGTGGGACATCGGAGTTACCCGGTGGTCCCGTGGGACATCGGCCCCTGGGACATCGGAGTTACCCGGTGTCCCCCCTGGGACATCGGAATTACCCAGTCCAAGAGGGCCCTAAGAGGGCCCCAAGAGGGCTCCAAGAGGCCCCAAGAAGGACCCAGGAATTATGTACCAACCCAGCGGCCGCTGGTACATAACTCCTGGGGCCCTCTTGGGGCCCTCTAAGGGCCCTCTTGGGGCCCTCTTGGGCCCTGGTTGGCCCTAACAGGGCCCCAAGAAGGCCCCATGAATTATGTACCAGCCCAGCGGCCGCTGGTACATAATTACTGGGGCCCTCTTGGGGGCCTCTCAGGGCCCTCTTGGGCCCCTGGTTGGCTCTAAGAGGGCCCCAAGAAGGCCCCAGGAATTATGTACCAACCCAGCGGCCGCTGGTACATAACTCCTGGGGCCCTCTTGGGGCCCTCTGAGGGCCCTCTTGGGGCCCTCTTGGGCCCCGGGTTGGCCCTAACAGGGCCCCAAGAAGGCCCCATGAATTATGTACCAGCCCAGCGGCCGCTGGTACATAATTACTGGGGCCCTCTTGGGGGCCTCTCAGGGCCCTCTTGGGCCCCTGGTTGGCTCTAAGAGGGCCCCAAGAAGGCCCCAGGAATTATGTACCAACCCAGCGGCCGCTGGAGGGCCCCAAGAAGGCCCCAGGAATTATGTACCAACCCAGCGGCCGCTGGTACATAACTCCTGGGGCCCTCTTGGGGCCCTCTGAGGGCCCTCTTGGGGCCCTCTTGGGCCCCGGGTTGGCCCTAACAGGGCCCCAAGAAGGCCCCATGAATTATGTACCAGCCCAGCGGCCGCTGGTACATAATTACTGGGGCCCTCTTGGGGGCCTCTCAGGGCCCTCTTGGGCCCCTGGTTGGCTCTAAGAGGGCCCCAAGAAGGCCCCAGGAATTATGTACCAACCCAGCGGCCGCTGGTACATCATAACTCCTGGGGCCCTCTTGGGGCCCTCTTGAAGCCCTCTTGGAGCCCTCTTGGGCCCCGGGTTGGCCCTAAGAGGGCCCCAAGAGTGCTCCAAGAGGGCCCCAGGAATTATGTACCAACCCAGCGGCCGCTGGTACATAACTCCTGAACCCTCTTTGGGCCCTCTTGGGGCCCTCTTGAAGCCCTCTTGGGTCCCTTGTTGGCCCATACGATGGCTCCAAGAGGGCCTTAAGAGGGCCCCAAGACGGGCCCAAGAGGGGCCCAAGAGAGGCCTCAGAAACTGCTAGTAGGTGTCATCGAACAGCGCGTCTGGATGAGACTTCTCAGTGGTCTCTGGGGCGCGTCTTGGAGCCCTCTTGGGGCCCTCTGGAGCCCCCCATGGGTGCCCCCAAAAAGATTCCAAGGGACATCCGAGGGGGTGGAGCGGGAGGTGGAGGGGGAGGTGGAGGGGGAGTTGGAGGGGGAGTGGAGGGGGGGTGGGGGGGGTGGTGGAGGAAGGAGGGAGAGGGAGAGGGGCTTGATTCAAGCTAGGTGCGCTCGCGTCATATCTGACGTCCTACCCCTCCCTCCCATCCCTTACCATGGCGCTGATTTTCTCTATCCGCGGACGCGTGTCGTAGCGGACCTGTGGCTCCGCGCGCGCGTGCGTAGTGGCTGGTGGTGCGCGTGCGTGCGTGCGTGTGTGCGTGGTTGTGGTGGTGGTGGTGGTGGTGGTGGTGGTGGTGGTGGTGGTGGTGGTGGTGGTGGTGGTGTTGGTGGTGGTGGTGGTGGTGGTGGTGGTGGTGGTGGTGGTGGTGGTGCGGCGCGGTGGAGGCGGGCGGATGGGCGCGCGAGAAAGAGGCCCGCGCTGGGGCGAGAACGCCATCCTGAACGACGGAGGCCAAACACCGATCCGAAAATGAGGCCCACGCTGCAGCGGGAGCACGATTCGGAACGATCCGGGAGCAGAAATGAAGCCGGCGCCTCAGCGAGAGCAGCATTTTGAAAAAAAACGCAGGCGAAAACCCAACTCCCGGGAATCCTGTGTAAAAAACCGTACGCGGGGGGGGGGGTCGGCCACTCCCAGCACGCCATCAGGGGAAGAGGGAGAGTAGTATTCATATTGAGTAATTGTAGAAAACTGTAAGAGGTTTGACGACGACGACGACGACGACGACGACGACGACGACGACGACGACGACGACGACGACGACGACGACGACGACGACAACAACCACGATGACGAGTGGGCGCCTTGGAGTTCTCGTGGGCAGTCTTGGAGGCGCCTTGGGGGCCTCTTGGACCGTCTGGAGGCCGTCATGGGGCCGTCTTGGAGGCCTCTTGGGCGCTCTTGGGGCCATCTTGGGGGTCTCTTCGGCGGCAATGGGCCGTCGGCATGCCGAAAACGTCAATATCCGTCAAGAACCCAAGGGAAATCAGCTGTCTTTGCCTCTTCGGGCCTTCCTGCAGGTCCCCTTGGAGGCTTCTTGGACTGCACTAAAACCCTCTTGGGTGTGGAGACATATTGGGGCCGTCTTGGGCTCTCTTGGGGCAATCCTAACCGCCCTGGAGGCATCTTGTTGGCCATCTTGGGCCATTTGGGCCGTCTTGGTGGCGATGTGGGCCACACCTTCTGGTCCTTTCGAAGGGCAGGCGGTCTGTCTGGGCCGAAGGCCACTGGGAAGGGTTTGAAAATAACAAGAGCAGCAAAATGTCTGGCACGCCGTCCACCCCTGTGGCAAGCATAGGGGGCGGCGGATACAAGACGCCTACGGCGAATCACCGCCGCCCCCAGCCTTTTTGAGAAGCGCCTATGTGGCCAAACGTTGGGTCCCAGCTTGGCCAAGCTATCTGTATTCCCCCAGCCGCTCCGGAAACTCTTCGGAGAACACTTGGGGGAGGCTGAGGGGGAGGATCAGGAGAGGGAGGAGGAGAAGGAGGAGGAGGAGGAGGCCTCTTGGGAGCCTCTTGGGGCACTCTTGTGGGGCCTCCTGGGGGCTTCCCGGGGGCCTCTTGGAAGCCTCTTGGGTGCCTACTTAGGCCTCTTGGGGGCCTTGGGGGCGTCTTGGGGGCCTCTCCTTGGCCGTCTTAAAGCGTTCCTGGCCCGTCTGACAGGTCTGACGCCGTCGGAAGCCGTCTTGGGGGCCTCTCTGAACCGATGTGGGGTCCTCTTGAGGCGCTTCAGGGCCGTCTTGGAGGCCATCTTGGGTGTCTTAGAGGCCTCTTGGGGAGGAGGAGGAGGAGGAGGAGGAGGAGGAGGCGGCGGTAGAGGAGGAGTGAGGATGAGGAGGAGGAGGAGGAGGAGGAAGAGGACGAGGAGGAGAGGAGAGGATGAATTAGGAGAGGAGGAGGAAGGAGGGGGCAGGGGGAGGAGGAGGGGGATGAAGAGGAGGAGGAGTGGGAGATGGGAGAAATGAGGAGGAGGAGGGTGAGGAGGAGGCGGAGGCAGCCAGTAGGAGGGGGAGGCTACTGGAAATTAATGAGAAACGTATGCAGGGACTCCAGGAGGGCGAGTATGCAGAAAAGGAACGTTTTACAGCGGCGAGAGGAATTATTAATTAGAACTTGGAGTATGACCATGATAATGAGGCAGGGGGTAGGAGCGAGGAGACACAGTCGGACAACGAGAGACAAAGTCGGAGCAACCCCCAACCCCCAGAGTCTGGGGGCGCCCCAGAGTCTGAACAGCACCTTTTTCAGATCTTATTGGGGGGCGAGCAGTGACGTCATGCGTTGCACAATTATTCAGGGAGGGAGGGAGGGGAAACAAGAAACCTGCACCAGCGTGTGCAACAATAGTGCCAGAGTGGAGCTAGAACACAAGCCACCTGAGCCAGAAAGTCTGCAAAGCTAGACAAACAAGCCCCTGAACCAAAACACCTGCAGAGCTAGAACAACGAGCCCCTTCGCAGAGCATGTCGCTCATGAACAGTGGCCCCATCCTGCCCTCAGACCTCAAGGGCTCCGCCGTAGGTTCCGTGGACTGCTGCTCGCGGATGCCCACGAGGTGCGACTGCTGGTTCTCCCGGTTGAGGAACGGCACCACGAACACCTCCACCTCCAGCGTGATCCCGGCGCTATCCTTCAGAGACACGAGGAATGCAACGCTCAGACGAGGCGGTTCGCCGCTGGGCTGCCCCGCGGCCGTGGCTACCCGCATCTGTTCGTCGAACTTGGCGCAATCCTCGGCGGACGCCAGGAAACTGCGCAAGTCCTCCTGCCGGAGGGACCGGCGCTGGTTGAGAAACAGCACGTTGCGCAGTTCTGGCGAATCCACCCTGAGCCGTAACGCGTCGTCCACCACCACGACATCGTCGCAAACGCTCCGCAGCACGGAATGGGCAGCGGCTAGCTCGTTGCGCGAGGACCGCGCCTCAAGCTCCAGCTGCATCATCTGATGCAACAGCTTGTCGACAGAAAACAAGATCAGCACAAAGACGACGGAGATTGTCCAGAGTTGCAGCGACCCTATCAGAGGACCTGCCCGAGCGCAACCGTCACCGTTGCGCTCACTACCAGAAAAAGAGAGGCAAGCTATCACGTTGATGACGAATATCCAGATCGCATTTAGCCATGGTTTCAAAAACGGTGCTACAACCAAGAGCGATGACCCATTGGCGTGCACCAACATCGTGTCAGCAGAAACGGCGATAGGCCATACCGTTGCGCTCAGGACAGCCATCATCGTCGAGTATATCCAGTCGGCAGGGTCTCGCGTGAGGACGGTCGGAGAGACGTACAGAAACATCACAAGCATGGCGTTTACGAGTGCGCTGCAAGTTCTGCACAAACGACATGGGCAAGGTGCCCCCCCACCACATGGCCGCGATGACGACCACGCCCGCGCAATGCGAGTAGGGCAGCAATGCCTTGGTCAAGGCGACCTTTCTCCTTTGAAGCTCCTGCGCCGCATGCTGCACATCGGAGTTCACGCCCTCGTCCCAGCCAGGCTCGAGAGTTCCTCGAGCCCGCCTCAACGGCACCACCATGCGCTGCAGCAGCCACTGCCCCGGCCCGCTTGACCACGCGGACAGCCCGTCCCACCAGAGCAGCAAGCAAGCGCCGAGGAATATGTAAGCGCAGCCAGCCACGAAAAGGGCACGCTCCACGTCCCCCCCCGGGGAAAACAATTCCATGCTCGGTCGCGGCGGGCGCTCCTGCGTCTCAGCGCGCTCCACTGGGCACCGCGCCGATGCGGGCGCTCGGCGATGCAGCGAGTTGCTGCGAAGCTTGAGCTAGAATGGCTGTGGAAGGGAGATGGAGCTCATTGAGAGGTCTGTCTTAGAGTCGCGAGGGCCCTGACTTTGGAGGGCAGCTTGGGACGCAGGGCCGCCTGAGCACTGTTCGGGCGAGCACGGGCCATGTTGCGGATTCTCCAAGTGGTTTTGGAAACGCCTGGAGCCAGATAAGACATCGTTCGGCAATGTTGAGGGCTTCTGGAAGCCGTCTGGAAGCCTCATGGGGGGCTGCGGCCGCCTTGGGCCAATATGGAGGACTTCTTGGATTGTCTTACGGGCTCGCAAGACCGCGAAGGCAACCCTGACTGGATCGAACAGACGCTATTGATTTGAGAATGAGTTTCGCCTCCCCCCACCCTGGAACCATTTCCAGCCCCTTGGGGGAATGTTGGGAAGCTCTTGCGGACTTTGGAGCTTCTTAAAGCTTCTTGGTGACCTCTTCGGCCGTCTTGGAAGGCCTTCAGACCGACAGAGCGAATGCGAACATTTTCAGATCGAGCGAGGTCATAACGGTTTGGGGCGGGTTCGACCACTCAATGGTAGCCTTTCAAGAAGCTTATCTCCTGAGTGAGTCCTCCAATCGGAGACCCCATTAAACGTGCTGCATCAGGATACGACCTTAGTTGTGAGCGAGCAGTGACGGCATGCGTTGCACCATTATTCTGGGGGGGTAGGGAAAAATACAACCTGCAGAGCTACGAAAAGAAGCCGATGGATCCAGAACGTCACCAGCGTGTGCAACATCAGTGCCAGAGCTGAGCTAGGAAACAAGCCACCTGAGCCAGAAAGTCTGCAGAACTAGACAACAAAAGCCCCCTAAACCAAGACACCTGCAGAGCTGGAACAACGAGCCGGTGGCACGCTCGCAACTGCATGCCCGCACGAACTCAAAAGCGGGGTTGGCATGTAAAGAATCAGCGCCGGGAAACGCAGAGCAATGAACGGAGCGTAATGCGTTGCCACGGCTGCACAGAGCAAGACATCGCCATGCGAACCCCAAACAATGGGAATTAAAAAGCAGCGCGAAGCATTGCCAGGACCAAGCACAGCACACGAAACAACGCACATCAAACCAACGCTGGTTTAAGTAGAACTATGCGCTGGGCTAGACGTGTATCATCAAGTGTGCTTGTGTGTGTGTGTGTGCAAATGCATGTGTGTATGTATGAATGCATTCATGTATGTATGTACGTGTGCATGCATGTTTGTGTATATGCATGTGTCTGTATACATGTATACAGATACAAGACTGCAGTGGCGCTTCGCGCCATGCACCTTGGTCCTTGAAATTTGGTATGCAGGCGAAACGGCAGGAAGGCCAAGCCGACAATTTAGCGATAACTCCTTGTTGCCTTTTCCGTGATCGCCGTTATGATAATGTTATTCGTGATCCTTTCTCCATGCTTTTTTTCCTCCTCATTCTCGCCATACCCTGCGCATTCTCCCCATCCTCCTCAGCTCTCTTTGCGCAGGCTCCTCCTTGGAGAGCCCTTGGGGGCCTCACAATAATTTTCCAGGCTTGCCTGATGCCTTCTGGAGGCCTCCTGGGCGTGTTCTGGGGGCCTCTGGCGGGCCACCCTGCCTCCAACCGCGGCCTCCCTGAACGACCGTGTCACGATCTGGAAAGCTTCGGAGGGCGTCTTGGGGCCTATCTTGGGCCGCAATGGGGCTCTCTTAGGGCCAGCTTGGACCCCTGCTGTGCTGTTCGGGGGCTCGGGAGCCTCCCAGGCGGCTTCGGACGCCCAGAAGACCGCTGTCCTGGAGCGTCGGGAAGCCGAAAAGAGGATAACCCCAGAATTACCAAAAATCAGCAGAAGAATCAATGATGTTTGCCTCTTGGGGCCTTCTTGAGAGTGCTCTTGGAGGCCTCTTGGGACGTTTTGGAGCACCCTCCCTCGCACCATCCGCAGCACACCCGGGCACCCCCTTTCATCCACGACATCCCCCCAGCAGCATGCGCAGCTCGACGGGGCGCATTCTTCCGCAGGTGGTGCATGACCGATCGGCTGAACGAGGAAGGAAGGGGGAGGAGGGAAGAGCTGGAATCGGAAGACGAGAAAGCTAAGGTGGATGAGCGCCAAGGTGGATGAGCGTGATCATGGCGCCGCCTTTAGCAAAATATGGGCAACGAACTCACAAGGCCGTACAGTCAGTCTACATGATTTGTGTCTATTCCTCGCCTTAAAAACTCCACGCCCTACGCCCTGTACCCGAGACCATAGAACGCAAGGCCATAGGCCCTAATCGTCAGATTATCCAGGAATATTGGGACAGCAGCGGAGACCTAAAGAAGGCGGGTTGGGGCGTCCGGGCGCGGGGATGGTCTCAAGACGCCGGGGTTCTGGCGGAGCTCGCCTCTCGCGCGGGGCCCACGCCGACTGTCGCTGCGCCAGCTAATGTTGCCGAGGCTCATGCGAACCACCTCCTTCATGTCTTGCGGCGTTGGGCTGGGGTCGGGGCACCAATCCAGCTCCAGGGACGCACAAAGGCAGAGGTTCAGGTGGTACGTGTACGCCGAGCGCAAGAAGATGGGCTCCTCAAAGGTGGCGGGAGAGGCCCTATCCTGTCGATGGAAATGCACAGTCTGGGCGAAGTCGATGAGCCTTTCCCACTGATCGTGTCTTACAAGATAAAGGAAGTCGACCTCCTCCTTTCTGAGCCTCATCTGCGTTTGAAACGCATCGGTGACACTCGTCATCTTCCATCCTGGGCTGAGCAGATCTACCCAGGCGCTGACCTTGGAATCCTCGAGAGCCACAGCGGACGAGGACGAGGACGAGCGGACGAGCTCGTCTGCAACACCCCTCTCGTCTGCCCCTTCGCAGAGCATGCCGCTCGTGAACAGTGGCCCCATCCTGCCATTAGACCCCAAAGGCTTCGCCGTACGTTCCGTGGACTGCTGCTCGCGGATGCCCACGAGGTGCGACTTCTGGTTCTCCCGGTTGAGGAACCGCACCACGAACACCTCCACCTCCAGCGTGATCCCAGCGCTATCCTTCAGAAACACGTGGAATGCAACGCTCAGACGAGGCGGTTTGCCGCTGGGCTGCCCCGCGGCCGTGGCTACCCACATCTGTTCGTCGAACTTGGCGCAGTCCTCGGCGGACGCCAGGAAACTGCGCAAGTCCTCCTGTCGGAGGGACCGGCGCTGGTTGAGAAACAGCAGATTGCGCAATTCTGGCGAATCCTCCCTGAGCCGTAGCGCGTCGTCCACCACCACGACAACGTCGCAAACGCTCCGCAGCACGGACTGGGCAGCGGCTAGCTCGTTGCGCGAGGACTGCGCCTCAAGCTCCAGCTGTGTCATCTGATGCAGCAGCTTGTCGACAGCAAACAAGCACAGCACAGTGACGACGGAGATTGTTAAGAGTTGCAGCGACCCTCTCAGAGGATCTGCCCGAGCGCAACCGTCATCGCTTCGCTCACGACCAGCAAAAGAGAGGCAAGCTATCATGTTGATGGCGAATATCCAGATCGCATTTAGCCATGGTTTCAAAAAAGCGATGCTACAACCAAGAGCGATGACCCATGTGCCATTGGCGTGCACCAAGATCGTGTCAGCAGAAACGGCGATAGGCCATACCGTGGCGCTCAGGACAGCCATCATCACCGAGTATATCCAGTCGGCAGAGCCTCGCGTGAGGACGGTCGGAAAGACGTACATAAACATCACAATCATGGCGTTTACGAGTGCGCTGCAGCTCTGCGCAAACGACATGGGCAAGGTGCCCCCCCACCACATGGCCGCGATGACGACCACGCCCGCGCAATGCGCGTAGGGCAGCAATGCCTTGGTCAAGGCGACCTTTCTCTTTTGAAGCTCCTGCGCCGCATGCTGCATATCGGAGTTCACGCCCTCGTCCCAGCCAGGCTCGATCGTTCCTCGAGCCCGCCTCAACGGCACCACCATGCGCTGCAGCAGCCACTGCCCCGGCCCGCTTGACCACGCGGACCGCCCGTCCCACCAGAGCAGCAAGCAAGCGCCGAGGAACAGGTAAGCGCAGCCAGCCACGAAAAGGACACGCTCCACATCCCCCCCCGGGGAAAACAATTCCATGCTCGGTCGCAGCGGGCGCTCCTGCGTCTCAGCGCGCTCCACTGGGCACCGCGCCGATGCGGGCGCTCGGCGATGCAGCGAACTGATGCGAAGTTTGAGCCATAATGGCTGTGGAAGGGAGATGGAGCTCATTGAGAGGTCTGTCTTAGAGTCGCGAGGGCCCTGACTTTGGAGGGCAGCTTGGGGCGCAGGGCCGCCTGAGCCCTGTTCGGGCGAGCGCGGGCCATGTTGCGGACTCCCCAAGTGGTTTTGGAAACGCCTGGAGCCAGATAAGACATCGCGCGGCAATGTTGAAGGCTTCTGGAAGCCGTCTGGCAGCCTCATGGGGGGCTGCGGCCGCCTTGGGCCAGTATGGCGGACCTCTTGGATTGTCTTACGGGCTCGAAAGACCGCGAAGGCAACCCTGACTGGATCGAACAGACGCCATTGACTTGAGGATGAGGTTGACCTCCTCGGATCCTATTGGGAATATTTTTGGGGTGGCTTTCGGACCTCTTCGGGGTCTGCTGAAGGCAGCTCGGAGCTCTCTTCGGGCTCTTCAGAGCCTTCTTACCCCCTCCCCCCCTGGAACCATTTCCAGCCCCATGGGGGAATGTTGGGAAGCTCTTGCAGACTTTGGAACACCTTAAACCTTCTTGGTGGCCTCTTCGGCCGTCTTGGAAGGCCGTCAGACCGACCGTGCGAATGCAAACATGTTCACATCGAGCGAAGTCATAACGGTTTGGGGCGGGTTCGACCACTCAATGGTAGCCTTTCAAGAAGTTTATCTCCTGAGTGAGTCCTCCAATCGGAGACCCCATTAAACGTGCTGCATCAGGATACCTTTATTGGGGGGGCGAGCAGTGACGCCATGCGTTGCACAATTATTCAGGGGGAGGGGAAACAAGAAACCTGCAGAGCTACGGAAAGAAGCCGATGGAGCCAGAACGTCACCAGCGTGTGCA
>CAUYUJ010016263.1:126171-218671 GCA_963575745.1 Prorocentrum cordatum
TCGTGGTAGTCCTAGTGGTAATAACAGCGGTGGTAGTACGAGGGGCGCCAGTAGTAGACGGGTAGTAGCACCAGCAGTGGTAATATTAATACTTGTCGTCGGGGTAGCAATCTCATTGAGCTCCCTACTGGAACCGTACTTCGGGCCCTCTTGCCATCCATTGGGAGCACATGAGGTTCATGTTTGCGCGATACTTGAAACCTACTCCAACGTTTTCGTCTTCTACCAATATCATACTGGAATCTGAACGACGTCCGATTGGGTCCCGCGAGGAGAACTCTTGCATCCACTTGGAATTCGATGAGGGCGTTTCGGAATTATGGGGTCCTATGCCATCCGATTGGAATCCCAATAGAGGTCCTATTGGAGGTCTATGGGGATCCCATTGGAATCCGATTCGCCCGAGCGACGACAAACGACGGAAAACGCGCGCCACGACTGGTTGACTTCGAGGAACGACGAGTGGCGCGCCCCCAGGACAAGTGGTGTCCGCGACGAACGACGGCGCGGGCCTGGGCGACTTACCCACTAGCGCCGCACGACGGACGAACGACGGGCGACCCTCATGCGGCTTACCTACTTGTGAGCGACTAACAACCCCCCCTCAGCTCCCCCCCCCCCCCTCCTCCTCCTCCGCCCCTCTCCTCCCTCCTCCTCCTCCTCCACTTCCTCCTCTCCTCCTCCTCCTCCTTCGCCTCCTCCTCCCCCTCCTCCTCTCCTCCTCCTCCTGCTCCTCCTCCTCTCCTCCTCCTCCGCCTCCCTCCCTCTCCTCCCCCTACCTCCTCGCTCCTCCTCCTCCTCCTCCTCCTCCTCCTCCTCCTCCTCATCCTCCTTCTCCTCCTCCTCCTCCTCCTCCTCCTCCTCCGCCTCCTCTTGGCGCCCTCAGTGCAAGGAAACACTGCGCACGTTTGTTTATGTTGCTTGTGTTGGTCCTTGATGTAAGGAAACAGTGTGCATGTTTGGTGTTGCGTTTTTTGGGTTCTGCAGGCCCCAATGCTCGCCGCGGCCCCCGCCACGGCACCCTTCTCCGCGCCTCCCAGACCAGAAGAGGAAAGAAAGGAAAGAAAACAAACATACGCTGTAGTTGGCGCCCAGGCACAAGGTAGCACGGTGCATGGTTGGTTGTGCTGTTGCTTGAGTTTGTGAAGCCACGAAGCTCTGCGTTTTGTTGTGTTCGTTGTTGTTGTTGCTTGTAATTTACTAGAGATGTATTATTACTGAACCCCTTATAGGCGCCCTGGCGCTCTCGCCGAGGCGCCGGATACCTTTTCATTGAAAGTGAGGCTCACGCTCGAGGGGGTTGGGGGACCGCCCAAACCGGCCCCCCAACAACAACGCTCCCGGTCGAGACTTCCTCCTTTGTTACTCAAGGCTGGTGTTCTTGCTCGCCGCCGAAAGCCGCCGCCCTAACATTATCCCAGTGCGACCCTACCTAGGAGTTGGAGCCCCTAGGAAAGCAGCATCAGCTAAGCTAAACGAAGCTAGCTAAGCTAAGCTAAGATAGCTAAGCTAAACTAAGCTAAGCTAAGATGATAAAGGCTAAGCTAAGCTAAGCTAAGCTAAGCTGGACTAAGCCAAGCTAAGCTAAGCTAAGCTAAGATGATATAAGCTCAGCTAAGCTAAGCTAAGCTAAGCTAAGATAAGATGAGCTAAGGTAAGCTAAGCTAAGCTAAGCTAAGCTAAGATAAGCTAAGCTAAGCTACGCTAAGCTAGGCTAGGCTAGGCTAAGCTAAGCTAAGCTAAGATGAGACAAGCAAAGCTAAGCTAAGCTAAGCTAGCTAGGCTAAGCTAAGCTAAACTAAGCTAAGCTAAGCGAAGCTAAGTTAAGCTAAGCTCACCCAGGGGGCGCGGGGGGATCCTGGGGGAACCGCGGGGCGGATGCTGGGGGAACCGCCCGGGGCGAGCCCCACTGCCCGGCCCCTTTAAGCTAACAAAGTAAGAACCCTTCTAGGCAGAGCCTAGGTAGGTAAAAACCAGCGCTTCCGCTCGAGATTTCCTCCTGTTTACCTTGGACTGGCGCGCTAGTCTTTCTCTCATCGGCGCCGCCCCCAGCAAAAACAGCGCTCCAGCTCGAGGGGTCCTCCCTTTTTTCTAAAAGGCAGTGCTCCTCCTCGCCGCCGAAAGCCGCCGCCCCGACAAAATCAAACATCGCGCATGAGGGTCAGATGATTGTTGTTGTTGCCGATGTTGTTTTTTGGGGGGCAGGACCCAGTGCTCGCCGCGGCCTCCTTCGCAGCACTTCTCTCTGAGCCTTCACCCCCCCACAAACAAACGACTAAACATACACAGTGTGTCCTTGCATCCGAGACCAACGAATAATACGTACATATATACCTATAAAATAGCACAAATGTATGTATGAATGTGCATCTATATATATATATATATATATATATATATATATACGCCCCAGGACCCCCAAACCACCAAAATCGCAAAACCTTCCTTGATCGTTCGCTCGTCGTCGTCATCCTCCTTCTCCTCCTCCTCCTACGCTGTGTTTTCCAGCTTTTCCACCACTACCCGAATGAAAAACGTTGTGGCTTCCAGCTGTTCCACCTTTTCCCAGAGACTACCCTAATGACAACGGCTGTGTTTCCAGATTTTCCAGATCTCCCCAGAAACTACCCTAGTGAAAAACGCTGTGTTTTCCGGCTGTTCACCAACTCCAGCTTTTGCCAGAGACTACCCTGATGAAAAACGCTGCGTTTTCCAGCTTTTCCACCTTTTTCCCAGCGAATACCCGAAGGAAAAACGCTGTGTGCTTCCAGCTTTTCTGGCCCTGGTGAAAACGCTGTGTTTTTCTTGATGTTCCAGCTTTTCCCAGAAACTATCTTAATGAAAAACGCAGTGCTCTCCAGCTTTTCCAGCTTTTCAAGAAAAGTAGGTAACAGAGCGCTCCAGGATTGTCCAGGGTAGTCTATGGGAAAAGCTGGAAAAGCTGGAAAACACAACGTTGTTCACCAGTGTAATCTCTGGGAAAAGCTGGAAAAGCTGGAGAACGCAGCGTTTTTCACCAGGGTAGCCTCTGGGGAAAGCTGGAAAAGCTAGAAAACATAGCGTTTTTCACCAGGGTAGTCTTTGGAAAAAACTGGAAAGGCTGGAAAACACAGCGTTTTTCACCAGGGTAGTCGCTGGGAAAAGCTCGAAAAGCTGGAGAACACAGCGTTCTTCACCAGGGTAATCTTTGGGAAAAACTGGAAAACACAAAAAAATGTTGCCAATGTGCTGTCTTTGGACAATCTGGAAAAACTAGAAAAACGCTTTCACTAGGGTGGCCTCCGGAAAGAGAGAGGAAGACAACGAATCTGAAACGATTCGTTGTAGGGTGGGGGGTCGTCCGCCCTCTTCTGGTGCGATTCGGGCATCCTTCCTATTGGAAGCCAATACACAAGGATGCCTATTGAAAGTCAACGCAGAATGATTCCTAACGGAAAATCTACACAACGATTCCTAGCGAAAGCCTTTACAACAGGATTCCTATAGAAATCCTCTACAAGAGGATTCCTGTTGAAAGTCTCTACAAAAAAGATTCCGATTGAGAGCCAAGACGCAAGGACTCCGATTGAAAGCCATTACAAAAGGAACTCCAATGAAAGCCAATACACAAGGAGTCCTACCGAAAGCAAAGACAAAAGGATTCCTAGTGAAAAGTCTACAAAAGGATTCCGAGTGAAAGCCTGTACACAAGGATTGCACTTGAAAGCCTCTGCAAAAGGACTCCTTTCGAAAGCCAATACAAACGGATTCCTATTGAAAACAAATAAAAACATAGCCGGGCGAAAGACCCAACCATATGCAGTTGTGAATACCGTCTTTGAGAGCAACGCATTCGGTGGAGCTCAGTATGGGGCCACGAAACGCTGTGCTGGGCGTGGCGGACGCATGCGCCCCCCCCCACTGGGGCCTTCGGTGGACCTCCTTATGGGGCCACGAAGCGCTGTGCTGGGTGTGGCGGACGCATGCGCACCCCTCCGCTGGGGCCTTCGGTGGAGCTCCCTATGGGGCCACGAAGCGCCGTGCTGGGTGTGGCGGACGCATGCGCCCCCCCCACTTGGACCTCCGGTGGGGCTCCCTATGGGGCCACGAAACGCTGTGCTGGGTGTGGCGGACGCATGCCCCCCCCCCCACCCCCACACTGGGGCCTTCGGTGGAGCTCCCTATGGGGCCACGAAGCGCCGTGTTGGGTGTGGCGGACGCATGCGCCCCCCTCCACTGGGGCCTTCGGTGGAGCTCCGTATGGGGCCACGAAACGCCGTGCTGGGTGTGGCGGGCGCATGCGCCCTCCCCCACTGGGACCTTCGGTGGAGCTCCCTATGGGGCCCGAAGCGCTGTGCTGGGTGCGGCGGCGCCATCGTGCCCCCACCCTTGGGGGCTTTCGATGGAGCTTCCCTATGGGGCCACGAACGCCTGCTGGGTGGTGGCGCGCTGCGCCCCCCTCCACTGGGCCTTCGGTGGAGCTCCGATGGTGCCACGAACATGGTTGTGCTTTGGGTGTGGCGGACGCAATAGCGCCCCCCCCACTGGGGCCTTCGGTGGAGCTGCTCCCTATGGGGCCCCGAAACGCTGTGCTGGGTGTGGCGGACGCGTGCGCCCCCCTCCACTGGGGCCTTCGGTGGAGCTCCCTATGGGGCCACGAAACGCTGTGCTGGGTGTGGCGGACGCATGCGCCCCCCCCCACTGGGACCTTCGGTGGGGCTCCCTATGGGGCCCCGAAACGCTGTGCTGGGTGTGGTGCAGGGCGCATGGCGCCCACCCCCCACACCACCCCACCTGGGGACCCGTGTCGGGGGGGGGTGGAGCTCGTATGGGGCCACGAAGCGCTGTGCTTGGTTGGCGGGCGCATGCGCCCCCCCCCCCGCACACACACACACACACACACACACAACAACACACACACACACACACACACACACACACACACACACACACACACACACACACACACACACACACACACACACACACACACACACACACACACACACACACACACACACACACACACCACACACACCACACACACACACACACACACACACACACACACACACACACACACACTGGGGCCTTCGGTGGAGCTCCCTATGGGGCCACGAAGCGCTGTGCTGTGTGTGGCGGACGCATGCGCACCCCTCCACTGGGGCCTTCGGTGGGGCTCCCTATGGGGCTACGAAACGTGTGAGAGGTGTGCCGAGAGCAAAGGCAAGGAAGGGGAGGAGGGAGGAGGGGGAGGAGGGAGGAGGGAGGAGAGAGGAGGGGGAGGAGGAGGGAGGAAGAGGGGGGAACGCGGGGCGCCGTCTCTTCAAAACGGACCCAACACCACAGGATGGTTGGGAAATAATGCGATTGAAAACAAATACACAAAGATTCCGGCTGAAAGCCAATACAAAAGGACTTCCAATGAAAACCGAAACGAACGGATTCCGATTGAAAGCCTGTACAACAAGGATTCCGATTGAAAGCCTTTACAAAAAGATTACTAGCGAAAGCCTTTACAACAGGATTCCCATTGAAATCCTCTACAAGAGGATTCCTATTGAAAGTCTATATAAACAAAGATTCCTATTGAGAGCCAATACGAAAAGGACTCCGATCGAAAGCCATTACAACAAGGAGTTCCAGTGCAAGACTATACACAAGGAATCCTAGCGGAAGCAAATACAAAATAATTCCGAGCGACACATCTACAAAATGATTCATACTGAAAGTCTGTACATGAGGATTCCGATTGAAAGCCTCTGCAAAAGGATTCCTTTTGAAAGCCAATACAAACGGATTCCTATTGAAAGCCAATACAAAAGGAATGCGAACGAAAACACATACACAAGGATTCCTAGTGAACGCCAATACACAAGGATTTCCAAAGAAAGCCAATGCAAAAAGGATTCCTATTGAAAGCCTGTACAAAAGGCCTCCTATTGAAAGCCTCTGCAACAGGATTCGTTTTGAAAGCCAATTCACAGGTAATCGTATTGACCGCCAGTGCAAAAGGATTCCTATTGAAAGGAAATACAAAAGGGGTGGGGGTCGTCGGCCCTCTTCTTGTGCGATTCGGACATCATTCCTATTGAGAGCCAGCGCAAAAGGAATTCTAGCGAACCCCCATACAAAAAGGATTCCTAGTGAAAGCCTCTACAAAAGGATGATTCCTACTGAAAACCTCTACAACCGGATTCCGATTGAAAGCCTTTATGGATTCCGATTGAAAACCAATACAAAAGGATTGCCATTGAACTCCTATACAGGAGGATTTCGATTGAAAGCCTCTACAAAAAAAAGATTCCTAGTGAAAACCCATACAGAAGGACTCTTATTGAAAGCCAATACAAAAGGACTTCCAATGAAAGCCGATACAAAAGGAATATTAATGACAGCCGATACACAAGAATTCCGATTGAAAGCCTCTACAACAGGATTCCTATTGAAAGCCTGTGCGAAAGGATTCCTATTGAAAGCCTCTGCAAAAGGATCCCTTTTGAAAGCCAATACAAAAGTATTCGCGTTGAACGCCAGTGCAAAAGGATTCCTATTAATAGGAAATGCAAAAAGAATGCGAATGAAAACATATACAAAAGGATTCCTGTTGAAAGCCTATATCCTCCTCCCCCTCCTCCTGGAGGAGGAGGGGGGGGAGGAAGGGGAGGAGGGGCAGGAGGAGGAGGAGGAGGGGGAAGATGATGATGGTGATGAGGAGGAGGAGGAGAGGGAGGAGGAACGAGGACGATGAGGAGCAGTGAAAAGAAGTTAATGACGATGAGGAGGATGCCCCCCATGAGGGGGAGGAGGAACCATGAGGATGAAGAGGAGCAGGCGGACGAAGAGAAGGACGCTGAAGGGGGAGCCCCCCCCTCACTCCGCCGTTTGGGGGTGCTGGGGGGGGGCAGGCACACACACACACACACATATATATATATATATATATAGATATATAAATATGCACACTTACATATACATATGTAGATCCGCCGGCCCCCTTGTGGGGCCACCAGGCTGCGAGGCGCGTGATTCGCAGTTTCCTGTACCAGTTGTAGTTTGTAGTTTCCAGTGTTACAGTTCTGCTTCTTGCTGGTTACTGTAACTAGTTGACTTCTTGCTGGTTACTGTAACTAGTTGATTGACCGCGCGAGGGGGGGGAGGCCCAAACGGGATTTTTAGCGTCCCCTGGGCGCGTTGTCTGAATTGCTGGGGGGGCTCGAAATCGACACCCCTCACGCAGATCCGCGGGGTCAGGGTCCAAAAACACATGGGATTTGCCACATTTCTGAAATTCGGTGCCACCCCTCACGCAGATCCGCGGGGTCAGGGTCCAAAAACACAGGGGATTTGCCACATTTCTGAAATTCGGTGCCACCCCTCACGCACATCCGCGGGGTCAGGGTCCAAAAACACAGGGGATTTGCCACATTTCTGAAATTCGGTGGCACCCCTCACGCAGATCCGCGGCGTCAGGGTCCAAAAACACTGAGATTTGCCACCTTTCTGACTTTCGGCGCCACCCCTTACGCAGATCCGCGGGGTCAGGGTCCAAAAACACAAGGGATTTGGCATATTTCTGAAATTCGGTGCCACCCTTCACGCACATCCATCGCAAGGCGTGGTAACCCAAACTGCGAGAACTCCCTCGGCCCTTTAATCGCAAGGTGTGGTAAGCAAGCCCGTACACCATACACGTCTTACCAATCGCCAGGTGTGGTAACCCCTCTTGTGATCAGTTGGTTTTGCTGATTGCGTTCGGCTTCGCATGAAGTTTCGATACTGCTTCACAACAGCGCCAAGGCCTCATGATTTAGCTCTTCCATGGCCCATTCTCCGAGAGAGGGGGCCGGCGGCAGGGGGCGAAGCCCTTACGGATATATATATATATATATATATATATATATACAGCATGCCCCAGGCCTTGACAAATTCACTGCTCCACTGAAGAAGTGGACCACAGTCCACGCATGCCAATCTGTATTCCGAAAAGCCTTGGAAGAAAATGGTTGTGTAGGGGGGCGGAGGCCGTATGAATCGGGTTCCCAGAAGGCCTTCTGGGAGCACGGGTTTGGGGGCGTCTTGTGGAGCCTGTTGGGGCGTGCCGTCGTCGTCGTCATCGTCGTCGTCGTCGCCGTCGTCGTAATGTCGTCGTCGCCTATTGGGGCGCGCCGCCGTCGTCGTCGTCGTCGTCGTCGTCGTCGTCGTCGTCGTCGTCGTCGTCGTCGTCGTCTTCGTCGTTTCGTCGTCGTCGTCGTTGATTGAAGAGGGCACTTGGGGCAACTTTGTGCGAAACGATCTGCGGAGGGCCGCGAGAAGGCAATCAATCATGTTCACCATCAACTTCCCAAACAGCTCTCCTGTAGCATGATGGTACTTCGAAGCCTCTGGAGACTCGCGGGCCCATGATGAACCCTGTCCCCGGAAGGCTTTCCGGGGACATGGTTTGTTGGGGTGTGTTGGGGGGTCTCTTGGGCGTTCCCTGGGGGCCCCTTGGGGGCCTCCAGGAACTCTCGGGCCCATGATGAACCATGTCCCCGGAAGGTTTTCTGGGGACATGATTTCTTGGGGTGTGTTGGGGGGCCTCTTGGGCGTTCCCTGGGAGCCCCTTGGGGGTCTCTTGGGGCTTCCTGGGGGCCTCTTGGGCGCCTCACGGGGCTTTGTGGGAGCCTCTTGGTGGCCTCTGGGGGCCTACAGGCGGCCTCTAGGGCCAGAGACCTCGAAATATCGGTTGGCGGTCCCCCTCTGGGCCCTCTCTTGGGGAGCTCTTGGGGCACAATTGGGTTGTCTGGGGAGCCTCCTGGGCCGTCTTGGAACCCTCTTCGGGGCCTCGTGGCCCGTCTTGGAGCGATCTGAAGCGCCTCCGAGCGAGGCCGTGAGGGAGCGCTGAAAAGCGGAGAAAGCGAGAACGCCTAAATCCTTCAAAAACCTTCCAAAACCATGGGAAAATTAGTGAATCTTGCCTCCCAGGGCCCTCTTGGGGAGCCTCTTAAGTCCGTCCTGGAGCGTGTTGGAGCCCCCGTAGGCCGTCTTGAGGGCATCTCGGGCATCTTATGGGCGTCTTCGGGGCCTCTCGGGACCGTCTTGGGCCCTCTCGGCCTGTCGTGGCCTGCTTCGGGGCGGGCTCGGGCCGCCTCGGGAGCTCTGGACCCCCCCGCAACCCCTGGTGGGCACCGAGGGGGGGAAGAGGCAGCGGCCCGCCCCCCCCCCCCCGGGCCTGCTCCGAGATAGGGAGTCAGGTTCCCGGGAAGCTTTCCGGGAGCATGATTCGTTCGGCTTTCTAAAAGGTGTGCCTCTGGGGGCTTACCGAGGGGCGCCTTTTGGCCTTGTCGGGAAGCCTATTGGAAGCATGGTTGGGGCGGTGGGCGGAAAGCCCAAGGAATCACGTTCCCGGAAAGCCATCTGGGAAATACGATTCACCGAAATGTCTTGGGGGCCCGCAGGGGGCTTCCCCGGGGGCCCCTTGGGCCTATTGGGGCTTCCGGGGGGCCTCTTGGGAACCTCGCGGGGCTTCTTGGGAGCCTCTTGATGGCTTCCGGGGGCGTCCTAGGAGCCTCTCAGGCCAGAGACCTCGAAATGTCGCGCTCTTTGGGCACTCTAGGGTCGCTCTTGGGGCTCTCTTGGGACGCTCTCGAGGCCCTCTTGACTTATCTGCGGAGCCTCCTGGGCCGTCTCTGGGCTTTCTTGGGAGACTCTTCGGCCGTCTTGGAGCGATCTGAAGGGCTTCTGACGCGGTCCGGGACCGTGGGGAGGCGGAACATGGGAGAGCGCAAGAATGCTTCAAAAACCATTGGAAAATTCATGATTTTCGGCTTCTGGGGCCCTTTGGAGGGGCCTCTGGAGTCGCTCTTGGGGCGTTTAGGTGGTGTCGTCGGCCGTCCTGAGGCCATCTTCGGCACGTCTGGGGCCTCTGGGGGCTGTCTTTGGGCGTCCTGGGAACCCGGAAATCATGTTCCCCGAGAGGCTTCCGGGAACATGATTTCGAACGAGGCTCTCTTGGGCCTCCCTGGCGCTGTCTTTGGGGCCTCCTGGGCTGGCTTTGGGGCCTCTTGGGCCGTCTTGGGAGGTTCTGTCAGCCCCACAGGACGACCCTTTTGGGCCGTCTTGGGCCCTCTTGGGTCTCTCTTGGGCTGTCTTGAGGCTCCTCGGGGGCGTCTGGGGCACTGTGAAGACGAAGCAAGCGAGCATGCTGAAAATGCACGTTTTACTAAGGGAACGGGGTGATTTTTGCCTTCTTGGGGCCCTCTTCCGCCATCTTCAAGCCATCTCGGGCCCTCTTGGGCCTCGCTGAGGCTGTCTTGGGGCCCTCTTGGGGGGCCTGGGAACCCGGAAATCATGTTCCCCGAGAGGCTTCCGGGAACATGATTTCGAACGAGGTCCTCTTGGGCCTCCCTGAAGCCGTCTTTGGGGCCTCTTGGGCCGTCTTGGGGGGTTCCGTCAGCCCCACAGGACGACCCTTTTTTGGCCGTCTTGTGCCCTCTTGGGTCTCTCTTGGGCTGTCTTGGGGCTCCTCGGGGGCGTCTGGGTCACTGTGAAGACGAAACAAACGAGTATGCTGAAAAGGTATGTTTTACGAAGGGAATGGACCGATGCGTGCCTCTTGAAGGCCCTTTTGGGGCCATCTTCAAGCCATCTCGGGCCCTCTGGGGCCTCGCTGAGGCTGTCTTGTGGGCCTCTCGGGCGTCTTGGGCACCCGGAAATCATGTTCCCCGAGAGGCTTCCGGGAACATGATTTCGAACGAGGCTCTCTTGGGCTTCCCTGAAGCCGTCATGGGGGCCTCCTGGGCCGGTTTCGGGGCCTCTTGGGCCGTCTTGGGGGGTTCCGTGAGCCCCACAGGACGACCCTTTCGGGCCGCTGGGCGGCCAGAAGAAGCCCCCAGAGGCCCCCCAAACGCGCTCAGGATGCCTCCGAAAGGCCATAAGAAAGCTTGACAAACTGTTGCGAGGGTCTCCAAGGAGGAGCTTCCGCAGAAAGAGCCGAGGAGGATGGGGAGAACGCGCGGGGCATGGCGAGAAATTAGCCTGGCGAAGGACCCAGCCATATGCAGTTGTGAGTACCGTCGTTGTGAGTATCGCAGTCGGTGGAGATCCCTGTGGGCCGCGAAAGGCTGTCCTGGGTAGGGGAGACGCATGTGAGTGCAGCAACTGTTGCCTTCGGTGGAGCTCCCTATGGGGCCACGAAACGCTGTCCTGGGCGGGTGGAAAGGCATGCGAACTGCGGCACTGGGGCTTTCGGTTGAGCTCCCTGTGGGGCAACGAAACGCTGTCCTGGATGGGGGAGACGCATGCGAGTGCAGCTGTGGCCTTCGGTGGAGCTCCATATGGGGCCACGAAGCGCTGTCCTGGATTGGGGATACGCATGCGAACTGCGCAACTGGGACTTCGGTGGAGCTCCTTATGGGGCTACGAAAGGTTGGCCTGGGTGGGGGAGACGCATGCGAACTGCGCCACTGGGGCCTTCGGTGGAGCTCCCTATGGGGCCACGAAAAGCTGTCCTGGGTGGGGGAGACGCATGCGAACTGCGCCACTGGGACCCTCGGTGGAGCTCCCTATGGGGCCACGAAACGTTGTCCTGGGTGGGGGAGACGCATGCGAACTGCGCCACTGGGGCCTTCGGTGGAGCTCCCTATGGGGCCACGAAGCGTTGTCCTGGGTGGGGGAGACGCATGCGAACTGCGCCACTGGGGCCCTCGGTGGAGCTCTCTATGGGGCCACGAAGCGCTGTACTCGGTGGGGGAGACGCATGCAAACTGCGCCACTGGGGCCTTCGGTGGGGCTCCCTGTGGGGCCACGAAACGCTGTCCTGGACAGGGGGAGACGCATGCGAACTGCGCCACTGGGACCTCGGTGGAGCTCCCTATGGGGCCACGAAACGCTGTCCTGGGCGGGGGAGACGCATGCGAACTGCGCCACTGGGGCCTTCGGTGGAGCTCTCTATGGGGCCACGAAACGCTGTCCTGGGTGGGAGAGACGCATGCGAACTGCGCAACTGGGGCCCTCGGTGGAGCTCCATATGGGGCCACGAAGCGCTGTCCTCGGTGGGGGAGACGCATGCGAACTGCGCCACTGGGGCCTTCGGTGGGGCTCCCTATGGGGCCGCGAAACGCTGTCCTGGATGGGGGAGACGCATGCGAATTGCGCCACTGGGACCCTCGGTGGAGCTCCCTATGGGGCCACGAAATGCTGTCCTGGGTGGTGGGGGGGGGGTGGGGCATGCGAACTGCGCCACTGGTACCGAAACGCTGTCCTGGGCGGGGGAGACGCATGCGAACTGCGCCACTGGGACCCTCGGTGGAGCTCCCTATGGGGCCACGCAACGTTGTCCTGGATGGGGGAGACGCATGCGAACTGCGCCACTGGGGCCTTCGATGGAGCTCCCTATGGGGCCACAAAGCGCTGTCCTGGGCGGGGGAGACGCATGCGAACTGCGCCACTGGGATTTCGGTGGAGCTCCCTGTGGGGCCACGAAAAGCTGTCCTGGGTGGGGGAGACGCATGCGAACTGCGCCACTGGGGCTCTCGGTGGAGCTCTCTATGGGGCCACGAAACGCTGTCCTGGGTGGGGGAGACGCATGCGAACTGCGCCACAGGGCCCTGGGCCCCCTATGGGGCTACGAAACGCGCGAGGGGTGCGCCGTGAGCAGAGGCAACGAGGGAGAGGAGGGCGGAGGGAGGAGGCAGCGGGAGGAAGAGGAAGGAGACGCGGGGCACCGTCTCTTCAAAACGAGGACCCAACGCCGCAGGATGGCTGGGGGAAAAAAAGACGCATGGAGGAAGGAGAACACATAACATTATTTTCCGGCGAGGCAACGAGGAGTTATCGCTAAATTGTCGGCTTGGCCTTCCTGCCATTCCGCACTGGCGCTTCGCGCCGCGCACCTTGGTCTTTGAAGTTTGGCGCGCAGGTGGAATGGCAGGAGGATCCAGCCGACAATTTAGCGATAACTTCTTATTGTCTTGTCAGGCATCGCCGTTCTGATATTGGTTTCCGCCATGCTTCCTCCGTGCTTCTTTTTCCTCATTCTCGCCATGCCCTGCGCATTCCCCCCACCCTCCTCGGCTCTTTGCGCGGGGGCTCCTCCTTGGAGAGCGAGCCTTTAGGGGCCTCGCAGAAGTTTCTCAAGCTTTCTCAAAGCCTTCTGGAGGCCTCCCGGGCATGTTCTGGGGGCCTCTTAAGATTTCCCCGGGCCGCGCTGCCTCCAACCGCGGTTCCCTTTGAAAGACTGGGTCGCGTTTTGGAATGCTTCGGAGAGTGTTTGGGAGCCATATTGGGCCGCCGCGTGGCTCTCTCAGGGCCATCTTGGACCCCTGCCGCGCCGTTTCGGGGCTCTCTTGGACTGCCTGAAGCCCTTTCGGATGGTTGCGGGGCGATTTGGGGGCGTCACACACATGTGTGTATGTATGTGCATATATATATATATATATATATATACACACACGCACGCACATACTTACACACATGGGAACCCCCGCCCAAGGGCACCCCACCTTTTTTTCCACGAGCGCTTTCCCTTTGCCCCCACACTGCTCAAGAAACGAAATCTCGCCGCGCCAACAACCCGCGCCGCACAGCTGGCCGGTGCTCAAGCGGATTGGAAACACCGCGCCGGTTCTTATAGCTGGGGGCCCAGCGGGAGCCAGGCCGTGTCGGGGCCCAAGTGGCAACGCGACCTGGCGCATCCTCCTCCGCTCCTCCTTCTCCCATCCCGTGCCCTCCTCGTTGTGGATGGGCCCGACGAGTGGTCTTGCGCTGTCTGTGAGGAAGCGCTTGTTTCTAGTGCAGCCTGCGGCCGGGGTAATTCTTGTTGGTCCCCAAGAATTACCGTGCCCGCAGGCTGCAACGGCGCTGGGCCCCATTTCGGAACTTCGAGGTTCCGAGCCTGGCGACGCACATAATTCTACATATGACATATCACACGCGCGTCCTTATTGCGGGTCGCAGCTGTGTTCTGAAATGTGCGCATATGTGTAAACACGTGTACACATACATCACGATTGGCGCACGCATATATCATGCAGGATTTTGAAGATTGCTGCTGTAGGGGGCCCTCCGGGAAGTCCTCTTGGAGCATTCTTGGGGCGTCCTGGAGGCCTGGAACCGTCTTGAAGCCAGATTGAGCGTTTTGGAACGATTTGAAGCTGTCTGGGGAGCCTCTTGTCTTGGGGTTGGAAGGAAGAAGTCAAATGGACGAGAGCTTCTCCCAGTGTGGGGGCGCCCCCCGCTGGGAGCCCCCCCTTAAACCCCCCCGGGGCCCGCCCCTGGGACCCCCATTTCGAATCGACGACGCCAGTGCTGGATGCTTTTCCCCAAACAGCTTGCTGAACGGGGTGCTGTTGTGGAAAAAAGCTAACTCCGGCCGAGGGAATTCAAAGCAGAGGCGCCCTCAACAAAATCTGGTGGTTCGGGCCGTTTCGCCTGAGACATCCTCACAACTCTCGTTTCTGAGTTGTCTGGGATTGGGCGTTTCGCCTGAGACACCCTCCCAAATCTGAGCTCCGAGCTGCCGCGCGAGAAGCGGTCCGGCCCGTTTCGCCTGAGACATCCTCGAAACTCTGGGCTCCGAGCTGCCGCGCGAGGGGTCGTCCGGGCCGTTTCGCCTGAGACGCCCTCGCAACTCCGGGCTCCAAGCTGCCGATCGCGAGGTGAGCCGGCCCCCAGTCTCGCCCAGCGGTGTGCTGAACGGGGCGCTGAACGGGGCGCCCCGCGGCGCGCCCCGCCGCGGGCGCGGGCTCCGTCGGGGGCGCGTGGGCCCTGCCTGAGCGACCCGCCTCCCCGGCGGCCCCCCGCCCGTCCTCCTCCTGCTGCTGCTGCTCGTCGTCGTCGTCGTCGTTGTCGTCGTCGTCGTGATTGCGTGATTGCGTGATTGTCGTCGTCGTTGTCGTCGTCGCCTCGGCCTTCCAAGGCCTGGAGGCGGAGGAGGGCACGCGATGCATGGTAGAGCACGGCATAGCACGGCGTAGAGGGGCACGGCAGAGCGTAATTAGCATGTCATAGCATGGTGTGGCATTGCGTAGGGAAGCATTGCATCACAAAGCATTGCAACGCAAAACATGGCATCGCACAGCGGCACCCAACGCAACACCGCGGTGACGACGATGAGGCAGAAGAGAAAGATAACCAGGAGGATGAGCGAACGACACGCTGGGGGGAGCGCATGTCCGCTGCTTAGTGTCGCTGCGGCCCCGCGCCGCCCACGAGGCACCGCGGTAGCCTCAGGGCGCGTCGGGCGGCGGCGACCACCTCCTTGTGGTAGTTGAGCTCGTTGTGGTTGTCAGGCATGCCCAGCTCAGAGCGCGCCCGCAGGATGTTGTAGGTACGGAGGGCCACGGCCATGCGGGTGACGGCGCGCCTCGGATGATCGTCGATGTTGCCGTTCTGGTGGAGGCCGAGGCGTGTGAGGGCGCCCCCAGCAAAAAAGGACAGCTGCGGCACAAGAGAAAAAATGATGAGAAAGGCAACGAAAATATGGACACAAAAAAAATGGAACAGACAGCAAAACCAAAACCACAAAAAAAACAAGAAAAAAAACAACTGCAAGCACACACAAGCAATTGCTAAGAAAAGAGAGAAACAAAGAGGAAGCACAACAATCAAAAAAAAAAGAAAGCAAAGGAGCAAATAAAATCAAATAAAATCGCAACAATTCTATCCACGATTTCGTCTGGAAAGCACCAAGCATCGAGTGCTCGACAAATAATTAGCGGCAGAATGATAAAAATGAGCAAAACAATAGAAATAAAACTGCCAGTCAAAGGAAGCAAAGAAAAAAAGATTCACAAAAGAGAGAGCAACAAGAAAGGAGTTGTCCACGTGGTTGAGCCAGGAGCGCCCACAACCGTGGGCACGAAATGTAGTGGCTGATGTCGTCCGTGTTCTTGGCCTGCAAGTCCTTGTCGCAGCCGAGCAGGCAGTTCTTCTTGTGGGGATTGACATGCACGCGGTGTGAGGTCGTCCACGCGCCTGACCATGTCTTGACCACGGGCCAGAAGAGCGAGGCCAAGGTGTTCGCCAGTTGGGACCGCAGGTCACGCCAGGCGTGCTCAACGCTGGCAGGAAGGACAGCGCGGCCAAGAAGTCCGCCACGGTCGTATGCATCGAAGTCCATCATGATGTCACTGTTGGAGTGGATGGGAGGCGTGAAAGTGGTCGTCGTTGTAGAGTGAGTGTCACCATCTTCCTGCGGGAGATTCGGGTTGGTGGCACGTTCACGTTCGATCCAGCGACGTCGGGCACGGTGTTCAGCAGCTTCATCAGCAAATTCTCGATGAGTGTTGGTCGGCATGTGCTCGGTGGTGTAGATCTGCAGGCAATGGTTGCGAGGGCGTTCAGCTCGTTGCCACGCTCCGTAGCATATCTCCGTCGCCATGTCACGGCGAGCACTGGCTGTCCCGCATTGGTCATCGAGGCTGAAGTGCGCATTGAACTGGGTGCGGTGTAGTACAGCTGTGACGTATGGGACGCACCAGTCCATCCAGTCGTTGAAGTTGTCCATGTCGCGGCCGAAGAACCAGAGGTTGAGGAGGATAATGCGAAGTGGGGCGAGGATGTATAGGGAGGAGGCGGAGGCAGGGCATCAGGAATATGAGGGAGGATAACGATGAGGAGGAAGGAAAGGAGGGCAGGAGGACGAATGTGACTAGAAGGGGGAGAAAGAGGTGGAGTGGGAAGGCAGGCGGGAGAGACGAGAATGATATTTCCCCAGAGGGGCACGTAGACGACGATGGCGACGGGGCATGCCGATCAAGAGCAGGAGGACGATAACTGCAGGACGCGCGAACAGACTCCGGATCCACCCTGGCTCTAAAAACGCTGTTTGGGGATAGTGCACTCTAGCTATCATTGAGCTGACGTGCCCGAGGAGGAAAGGTGACCGCAGAGGGGAGGGGGAAGAAAGTGAAAGCCGCAGAAACGCGAATCCGCGGACACGCGGAACCGTCTTCCTCTCGCGCACGCCGACAGGGTGGGCGGATTTTAACTGCAATTTACTATTGGTGTCAGGGATCGGTCAGAGTCTTGCGGGGCGCATTCGTTTCAAGGGGAGCGGGGATGCCAGGGCAGCGCCCTGCACGCTCGCGCGCGCATCAATGCGCCCACGCTGGCACGCGCGCGCATCAATACGCGAATGGAATTCCAGACGCCTGGGAGCTCAGGGGGGGCACTGAAATACAGGAAACCAAAAAACAAACGGGAGCAGCAGCAGCAGCAGTAGAAGGAGCAGGAGGAGGGGGGGCAGCAGCAGCCGCAGCAGAAGGAGCAGGAAAAAGTAGAGGGAAGGGATAAGAAGGCTGAGGACGAGGACGATGAGTCCGAGTACGAGGCAGACGAGGATGGATAGTCGGAAGGGGAAGGGGGAGTTGAGGATGAAGGGAGGTGATGTGATACTATGACTGCTTGCGGCGGTGCGCTCTGAGGCCTCCTCTGACTGTCCCCCAGGGGGGGGGGAATCCCCCCCCCCGGGGGACACTCCAGACAGGTCCGGAGTGTCCTTGGGGGCCCGTCGTGGGGGGAGGGCGGTGTCCTTGGAGCTGGGGGCTTCCGTAGGACATTCCCGATCATCGTGTTTTCAGGGTGTAGGACACTCCAGACAGGTCCGGAGTGCCCCCGGGGGGGGGGATTCCCCCCCCCTCCGGGGACAGCTGGGAGAACCTTCCTTCTCCCTCCCCCCTCTCCCGCCTTCTCTTTCTTTCCGTTTCTTTCCTGTTCGCTATCGCTCTTATTTGCCTCGCTCCGTACTCGCTCTCGTCCTCGTCCTCGTACTTGTACTCGTACTCATCGTCCTCGTCCTCAGCCTTCTTATCCACTCTCCTCTCTACCTGTTCCTGCTCCTTCTGCTGCTGCTGCTGCTGCTGCTGCCCCCCCCCCCCTGCTCTTTCCGCTGCTGCTGCTCCCGTTTGTTCCCCAAACAGCTTGCTGAACGGGGCGCTGTTGTGGTAGAAAGCTGACTCCGGCCGAGGGAGTTCAAAGCAAAGACGTCCTCAGCAAAATCTGGTGGTTCGGGCCGTTTCGCCTGAGACATCCTCACAACTCTCGTTTCTGAGCTGTCCGGGATTAGGCGTCTCGCCTGGAACGTCCTCGCGCATCTGAGCTCCGAGCTGCCGCGCGCGAGGTGGTCTGGCCCGTTTCGCCTGAGACATCCTCGAAACACTGGGCTCCGAGCTGCCGCGCGAGAGGTCGTCCGGGCCGTTTCGCCTGAGACGTCCTCGCATCTCCGGGCTCCAAGCTGCCGATCGCGAGGTGGGCCGGCCCCCAGTCCCGCCCAGCGGGGTGCTGAACGGGGTGCTGAACGGGGCACCCCGCGGCGCGCCCCACCGCGGGCGTGGGCTCCGTCGGGGGCGCGTCGGCCCTGCCTGAGCGACCCGCCTCCCCGGCGGCTCCCCGCCCGTCCACCCGCCGCTGCTGCTGCTGCTGCTCGTCGTCGTCGTCGTCGTCGTCGTCGTCGTCGTCGTCGTCGTCGTGGTCGTCATCGTGATTGCGTGATTGCGTGATTGTCGTCGTCGTTGTCGTCGTCGCCTCGGCCTTCCAAGGCCTGGGGGCGGAGGGGGGCACGCGATGCATGGTAGAGCACGGCATAGCATAGCGTAGAGGAGCACGGCAGAGCGCAATTCGCATGTCATAGCATGGTGTGGCATTGCGTAGTGAAGCATTGCATCACAAAGCATTGCAACGCAAAACATGGCATCGCACAGCGGCACCGAACGCAACACCGCGGTGACGACGATGAGGCAGAAGAGAAAGAGAACCAGGAGGATGAAGATAATGCGAAGTGGGGCGAGGATGTATGGGAGGAGGCGGAGGCAGGGCATCAGGAATATGAGGAGGATAACGATGAGGAAGGAAAGGAGGGTAGGAGGAGGAATGTGACTAGAAGGGGGAGAAAGAGGTGGAGTGGGAAGGCAGGCGGGAGAGGCGAGAATGATATTTCCCAAGAGGAGCACGTAGACGACGATGACGACGGGGCGTGCCGATATCAAGAGCAGGAGGACGATAACTGCAGGACGCGCGAACGGACTCAGGATCCACCCTGGCTCTAAAAAACGCTCTTTGGGGATGCTGCGCTCTGGCTATAATTTTCTGTTTCCTGTATTTCAGTGCCCTCCTGAGCTCGCGTGCGTCTGGAATTCCATTCGCGCATTGACGCGCGCGCGTGCGTGCCAGTGTGGGCGCTTGAGCGCTGCAGGGCGATGCCCTGGCATCCCCGCGCCCCTTGAAACGAGCGCGCCCTGCAAGACCCTGACCGATCCCTGACACCAACAATAAAGTGCAGTTAAAATCCGCCGACCCTGTCGGCGTGCGCGAGGGGAAGACGGCTTCGCGTGTCCGTGGATTCGCGTTTCCGTGGTTTTCACCTTCTTTCCCCTCCCCTCTGCGGTCGCCTCTCCTCCTCGGGCACGTCAGCTCAAAAGGCATCCAACATTGGCGTCGTTGATTCGAAAGGGGGGATCCCAGAGGCGGGCCCCGGGGATATTAAGGCTCCTGGGGGGGGAGCACCCCCCCCAGTTGGAGAGGCTGTCGCCCCTTTGGTTTCTTCCTTCCAACCCCAAGACAATCCAAGAGGCTCCCCAGACAGCCTCAGATCGTTCCAAAACGCCCAGCATGGCTTCCAGACGGTTCCAGAGGCCTCCAAGACGCCCCAAGAAGGCTCCAAGAGGACTTCCTGAAGGGTCCCCTAGAGCAACAATCTTCAAAATCCTGTAGGAAATATGTATGCACCAATCGTGATGTATGTATTATACGCACATGTTTACACATATACACACATCTCAGAACACGGCTGCGAACCGCAATAAAGACGCGCGTATGATACATTATATGTAAACTTATGTGTGGCACCAGGCTCGGAACCTCGAGGTTCCGGAAAATGCCCAACGCCGCTGCAGCCCGTGACAGGGGCAGTGCCTGTGGACCAACAAGACCCACCCCGGTCACAGGCTGCACTAGAAAAAGGTGCGTCCTCACGGACAGCGCAAGACCATTCGTCGGCCCCATCCACGACGAGGAGGGCACGGGATAGGAGAAGAAGGAGTGGAGGAGGATGCGCTAGGTCGCATTGCCACCTGGGCGACCCGTCACCGCTTGGCTCCCGCTGGGCCCCCAGCTACAAGAACCGGCGCGGTGTTTCCAATCCGCTCGAGCACCGGCCAGACAGGGGGGGGGGCCGGCGCGATGCGCGATTGCAAAGCCAGCAACAGCGACATGGCCGACGCGCACCACCATGGGCATAAGCCAGCACCTGCATTGCAACTGCCGTCGACTTCCCCGAGTTCAGATGACGGGCATACTCGGCTAGATCAGGCAATTGCATTATCTGCTTCCCCTCGCAGGGCTCGCTCTCTCGATCTGCTGCCCAGATTGCATCGCTGGCCGCTGCGTTGAGCGCGGGCATCTTGCCGTGGCAAGCTCTCTCGCAACCGCGTCTTCATGCGAGTTTTCGCTCTCGGTGTCATTGCCGCGGGGGCCCGTGGGCCGACCGATCTCGCCGCCCTGAGACCTGGCCCACTGGTGGGGCGCAGCGGAAACCGAATCGTTTGACTGCTGCCTCCGATGACTCCCAGCCGTAGAAGACGAAGACGAAGAACGACCGCTTCTTGACGCGCTGCTTGATCGCAGTGGCCATGGGCGCGAGACCGCGGGAGTTCCGCGAGGCGCGTTTTCACGCCGAGGCAGAATAGCAAGCGCGACATTATTCTCGCCTTTTTCGCGCGCGTAACACTCTCGCCCCTTCCCCGCCGTCGCCGCCGTCCACAGCGACCTGGCGTTGACTCTGGGCCCCGTCCCCGCGGTGCGCTCAGGGGCCGCCGCAGGTTTCCGAAAACGCCCGCGGTGGCAGATCGCTTCGCCGCGGCTGGCCCTCGAAAAACGCCCGAGGCGGCGGGCCGCTTCGCCGCGGCGGGCCTTCGAAGAATGCCCGCAGCATCACGCTTCTCCCTGGTGGTCCGCGCTGGCAACGCCTGACTGGCTCACTGCCCGGGCTCGCGCGATGCCTGTCGGCGCGGGTGCGGATGCAATTATGGGCGCCCACCTGCGTCTCGTCGGGGGCCGCCGCCTCGCCTGGCCCGCCGATGGCCGCCCCCTCGCCGAGCGCCATTGCCTTGCGAAGAGCGCTCTGGCAGTTGGTTCTCCAATCTCGCAGCGCGCGCCTGTCGCGGATGCCGCCCGCCGATCGGGCATCTCCAATGAAAAATAAGTGACTTGCACTCTCTGCTGCGACGGCGGATCTTCGCTGGCCCGCCGCGCTTCCGGCAATTCGCGATAGTCTGCTCGCGGCAAGAGAGGCTCGCGAATAACATGCCCCAAACGCCAGGACAATCGGGGAATCGACTCGGCGAGTCAGCGCTGCTCTTCATTGCGCAGGCGACAAACGCAGCGTCGGGCGACGGCCAGTCCTCGCACGTGGCTCCCTGGAAACAATCGATGGCGAGATGGGCGGGCGGCGAGTTCACCAGCGCGCCGCGCTCGCCCGCGCGCTGCCCCGGCACGGCGACGCCGCCGGCCGCGGAAAAGGGCGGGCCTGCAAGTTCCACGGCGCCGATGACCCCGCGCCCCTTCGAGTCCGAGCGGCCGCGGCAACAGATGCTGATCGAAAGAACGCCTGGGCAAAGCCTGCAGGATGAGTCGCCCCCGCGGGCGCCCGCCGCCGCCGCCCCCCCCCCCCCCCCCCGGCGCCGCCGATGCAATCTCCTCGCCGCGGCAGGCGGGGCGCGCCGTATAACCGATCATATCGTTTCGCGCCGATGCATCTTCGACGCCTCTGGCGGCCCGGCGCCAGAGACTGCGGGGGGGGCTGCCGCCGCGCGTTCCGCCCGCCGCGTCGACGAAGGCTCGGCGCCAGAGAGCGCAGGGCGCATTTGTTCAGGTCGGCCGCTGCGCCCCGATCAAAGGCGACGCTGGCTCTGTGAATTCGCCGCAGCGCGCGCGCCATCGACGTCGATAACGCAAAAAAAGAAGCCCAATATAAAGCCAAAAAAGAAACGCGGCTAGCGCGCTGCACGGGCGCCCGCCAGCGCTGCAGACGCACGCGGAGGGGGCGCGCAAGCGCCCCCGCGCGCGAAGCCCCGCGCGCCGCGCCGCGAGGCGTCCAAGCACAACTCATTCAGGTCCGCGCCTCAATTGTGCACGTCTCACCATGCGCTTGCCGACGTGCGCGCGCATCCGGGCATCGCGCGCCATTGCAAGTTGCCGCGGCCCCCTGCCTTGGTGGGGCCTTCCTCGACGGCGAACCCGCCAGGCGCGACGACGGCGGCTGCGGCGCGACCGACCGCGCCGGGGCCCGCGCCGCAGCTTGCGATGCGTGTATTTCACAAGGAAGACGCGGCGCATGCCGAGGCGATAGGCTCGGTCGATCACACAGCCCGCGCCGTCGATCCGAGGGGCCCGTCGGCGGTGCGAGGGGCGCAGGAGCCAATGTTACTGAGGCCATCGACGAGGCAGCAGTCCTGGTGGAGCGGCAGGCGCGGCGAGGGAGAACTATGGCGAAGAGCGAAGAGCAAAACTATCAGGGAACGGAGGAGAAGGGAAATCGGAAGCGGCGCGGGAGGAAACGAGCGGAGGAGAGACGGGCGGGGGGGGGCGCCCTTGCACCATGGCCGAACCTTGCGGGCCGAAACAGCTCTAATTAGCTGTCAGCGCTAATGAAGGCTGACAGGACTGGTAGCTCTAACTAGCTGTCAGCCTTTATCAAGAACAGAACTCTCCTGCGGTTTCTACGTTGATTCTATCGCTGGCGATGTTAGTTCTACGTTGAGTTTAAGTTACTTGTATGATGATTCTATGCGGATTCTATATCATTCTATGTTGTTTATATGCGGTTTCTTTGTTGATGTTATGTTGATTGGCATCCCCTCCCCCCCCCCCGCCCCCCACCACGCCCCCCCCCCCCCCCCCCACCCCCTCCGCATTCCCTCCCCCCCCCCCCCTCCCGCCCTCCTCCTCCTGCTCCCCGCGGCGCCACCTCGACAGGAGACGTCGCCCCTTCTCGCTTCTTCTTTTTCCCATCGGGCGCAGAAGGGGGGCACGGCCCCCGACGTTCTGGGCGCGCAGGCGGCGCGCGGATTCACTCAGCGAAGGCGTCGCGCACTCAGTGAAGGCGTCGCCGCTGGTTCGCCCGCGCGCCCCTGTTGCCGTTCTGGGCCGGGCGCCTCCGCCGAGATCGCCAGTCGCTCGTCGACTTGCTTCCCGACCCGCAGCCCGTCGCGCTCCAGAACCTTGTTGTCGAGGCCAAGGCGGCAATACTGGACGCATAGCTGGTAATAGGGAAACCGCCAGTTACCGTCGAGCTGCTGCGCGCAGCGCCAGGCCGCGGCGTCGCGCGCAGCGCCGAGGGCGCCGCGCGTCGAGCACCGCCTGTCCCAGGCTGCCATGGCAATTCTCATGGTGCACTCCTGGATTCGAGTCGGGCGGCTTGCAGGATGACGCCAGAAAAAGGCCGCGGCAAAAATGCAAATGGATGAGCAAGACGACTGGGAACGCGAAGGCGCGGGGGGGGGGGGAGGAGGACGGGAGAGGGGGGCCCCGACGCGGGTCGACATGCACCTCCTGCGCAGGAGGGGGAGGGGGGGGCGACCTCTGTTTTGGACCTGGCCGAGGAGCTACGCCCATGCCATCACAAGATCCTCGCGAAAGGCTGCGAGAAAAATCTGGACATCAATGCGGCGCTGAACCCGTCGGGCGTGAGCACGCTGCCACGACGCTTGGCGAAGTGGGCGCCCGTGCCTCCGAAGTCCTCGTCTCTGTAAGTCCAGCATGTCTCGGGCTGGCGCCCCTGTAAGGCTTCGAGGCCTATCTCGAGCAATTGATGAATCGTCGGTCTCATTTGAAACGCTTTCGGGCGCATGCCGCGCATCGCGGCGCACTGCAGGCTGAACTTGGTCGATTGCCCATTCAGAATGTCTGCTTTCAAGATACCAGTTCCCAAGCAGAGATAACACTGAAACAACTGAGTCATCGCATTGTTTCATCACGGCCTCCTCCGTGACATTGGGGTCGCACAGCTCGTCGACGAGCGCTTTCCCAAACGGTGTCGTGTGTCTGACAACAGCAGCCTGCCCTCAAAGGCGCATTGTCTTTTTGTGCTTTATGGCCTTCATTGTCAAAGAGTGAGTTCGATCCACCTCTGGGTTCCGCTCGCACCAAGTACGCAGGCGATCCCACGAAGATTTGCATTGCTCGTTGTACGTAGGGCCAGTGAACTTTTTTAATTGCATTGTTTTGAAGAAAAAACATCTGCCCCAGCCAATCTGCAGCCGCGCCCAAATCAACAGCATGTAGCCAATCGATTCTCCAGACCGATTGATCGACCTATGGGATTGAGGTCATCGGCAAAATCGCGACATCATGTTCCATTAAGTGTTGGATCAGCTGCGTCTTCGTGCGCCCGTTGCTCCGCCACGGCGCCGCGCTGCAGATGCGCTCTGGCTGGGCCTGCGCGGGCGCAGGGGGGCGGGGGGCGCATGGCGAAGAGGGGGGCGAGAAGGGCGGCGAGAAGGAAGCGGGCGAGGGGCCTGCTGCGGCGTCCCGCGGCACCTCCAGCAGCAGCCCGCCTTCTCGCTTAACTTCGGGAACCCGAACTCTTGTTTCCAGCGTGCCCCATCTGCGCGCATCTGCGCCAGCGCAGACCTGTAGCCTAAATGTGGACCTGCCTTCTTGGCTCTGTGAAGGTCAGACTTCAACCAATCTGCGCCGCCGTGGCGGGCGGCAGGGTATGCGCCTGCAGCCATGACCGAAAACTCCAAGCAATCACTTCGAAAATGTCATGCCAAGCGTTAGTGCTCATGGAAGACTTCATCAACCCAGCGATGGGCATGCGCAGCTTGTGCGCCTCCACCGTTTTCGGCAGCCCTAGCAAATTGAGGCGCGCGAGCTCTACGGTCTGATCGCGGCCCCACTGGCGCGGGACGCCGTCGGCCCACAGACCTGCTGGATCCATCGAATCAACTTGCATTGCCGAGAGGCAGCGTTGCGCGTGCTCTAGTCCAACTTTATCCAGACCGCTGGTGTCCTCCAGTTTCTCAAGCGAGCCATAAGTCGCCAGTTGGGCAACAGATTCGTGCGGTGCGCCGGAAGCGACCCACTCCTTCTCCTCGCGGCTGTGCCTCTTGTCCCAGCAACAGACCTCCGCGAAGCACGGCCCGGGCCACAAGCTGCCTCGGAGAAATCGCCTCTGCAACCTGCTGGATACATTGCCGCCGACGTTTGCCCATTTGCTGGCGCCCTTCTCGCCCGCTCCTCGTCGGCTGGTCACGTCGCTCACTCCTCGGTGGCCTCCCGCGCGAGCGTCGCCCAGCAGCGACTGGGCCTGGTTATAGGTGAGCGCGTTGGTCGTCAGCAGCGCGCCCACGTTTGCCCTCGACCTCCTGCCAGGAGGAAGATCCGCAGCGTCGCAATGGCGCTTGCGCTTGCCGAGCACATCTGCCCTCGTAGAAGATGGGCGGCTCCGCTGAGCTCGAACCGCAACGCGTTGCGACGGAGAGACATCTCGCATGATGGATCGATGGGCGGACGCGCCCTCCTGCGCAGGAGGGCAGACGATGTCGGGGAAGCGTTTTTTCCAGGGGCGCGGCACCGGCCAACTCGCCGTTCGGGGCGGCAAGAAGCTGCGCGAGAAAACTCCACGAGCGCATGCAGCACGCACGCGTGCACTGCAAGCCTTCACTTGCATGCGCTGTCCCTCCTCGTCGTTCTGCTGCCCCCCTCCCCCTCGTCGTCGTCGTCGTCGTCGTCGTTCGTGTCATGAATTGCGGGTTTGCGCTCATCCGTGGCGTCGAACTCTCTCGCGATATTATCGTATGAATCAACTGCAAACTTGACGGCGTCAGATCGGGGTGCGAAATCGGCAATGGAGTGGCCCTTGCACTTCAGGATCTGCGCTGGGATGAGATACGCACCCCTACTTGAATACCCATCTTCTTGAACGTGCTCACACTCTTGCACGACACGCACTGCGAACTTCACAGAATCAGCTGTCTTGCCTCGGCCATTATCTTCCCGCATCTTCAAGCAGCGCTTCTTATCCTCGTGGTTGACGAGACCTGACCAGGCGCCCCGGCACTCCTCGGCAGCCATCTTCTTCTCCTCGTCCGAGGCTTTGTCGCTGGACTGGCGTCGCAAACTCGACAGCATCCGATTGAGCGCTCCGTGGTCAAGGGCCTCCTTGGGCTTCGCTTTCGCCTTCTCCTTCGGGGCGCAGACCGCGACGAAGGCGGCGATCCCCGCCGCTGACGCGCAGATAGAGAAATGCGACATGAGAGCGAGAAGGTGCATCGCTGACCGCGAACCAGCAGCACATCGATATCAATGGATACCAACGATCACAAACAATGACTCTATGAGCCGAAAGAAGCTGCAAATGCCAGGAGACATGCCCGCGGTTCTGGGTCACTTCAGGCACGCAATTGCTTCTCCTGTTCGCTGCCCCCCCCCCCCCCCCCCCCATCCCCCCTCGCCCCCCCCCCGCCCTCCTGTGCAGGGGGGCAGACAATGCCGCCGCTAGCGGTGTTTGTTTGTTTTATATGTGGTTTGGTTCTGAGATTTTCTACTGGGCGATTGCGGCGAACTCGCCGTTCGGTCTACGGTTGCGCCGTCTCCGCGAGCGCTGCGCATGTGCAAGGAACTGAAACCACATCATAGCTGCTCTGCTTTGCAGTTGCACTGAAACCACGTCATGAACTGCGGATGGAATTTGCGCCGCGAGCATCTAACGGCGCCAGCGCCGCCCGCTTGGCGGTTGGATGGCTCGCCGACTGCCACTGCGAAGGCAATGATATTGGGGCGGCATTTAAAGCGTGCCCCACGCGCGCGCGCGATATAGCCCCGCCTGCCTGAGCACCTGCCGCCGCCGGAGCCGCCGCCTACGCATGTCGAGCGCGCGTGTAGCGCGCGTCGCGCTGTGGGCATGTGCGGGGCGTGTGTGCGCAGATGAAGATGGGCGTGCGTAGCATGCTTGCGTGGTAGTATATGTATCCGCATGACACATATGTGTACGCATTACACGTCCATCAGATGCACACATACACATATATCTATACATAAGAACCGCACTGCTACATTATTCTGAATTCGGATGCGTTGCGAGAGCGTGTCCACAGATATCCATTGGGAACTGATGCGGCATTGAACGGGCTCGGCAATGAGGGCACAACGACACGAACCGAGTCGGAAACAAGTGGCACGTGTGCCGTAGCCCTTGCAGAAAAAAAGGAAGGGGGAGGAGGAGGAGGAGGAGGGGGAGGAGGAGGAGGTGGAGGAGGAGGGGGGAAGAGGGGGCAAGGCATCGCCCTCTGGGCCCAGCAACGGGGCCCAAGTCCCAGGTGGGGAGGGGGGGGGGGGGGGGAGCGCTGCGTCGCGACGCGGAATAAAGTGCCGCGGGAAGGTCCCACTGGCGCTGGGCCGTAGAAGAGGGGGTTCTGCAGCGGCCCCGGGCGGTCCAACGGCGCTGGGAAGAGGGGGGGGCAAAGGGGGGAGGTGCGCCGTCGCGAACGCGGAAAAACTTGTCGGCGGGAGGCACTGGGCAATCCCCGCTGGGGCGCTGGGGACGCGGGGAGGGAGGTGGGGGAGGTGGTGTGCGGCGCGACGCGGGATGAAGCGTTAGTGGCGGAAGGGGCAGTGGGCGGGGCCCCCGCTGGGGCGCTGGGGGCGCGGCGGGCTCGGGGCGGAAAGCCACGGCGCGGGGGCCTCACACTGGCGCTGGGGGCGCGGGGGGGCGGGGGGGGGCGCGCGGGATAAAGCGTTTGTGGCGGAGGGGGCCGTGGGCGGGGCCCCCGCTGGGGCGCTGGGGGCGCGGGGGGGCTTGGGGCAGAGAGCCACGGCGCGGGGGCCCCACTCTGGCGCTGAGGACGCGGGGGGGGGGAGCGACGCGAAATCAAATGGTCGGAGCTCTAGACACCCTGCGCAAGACAATAAAATGGTCGGGGCGGAGGGGGCGGTGCGCTGGGCTGGGCTGCCTGGGAGAAGGGGGGGGGCGGGGGGGCGACGACGACGCCGAAATAAAGTGGTCGGGGCGAAGGGGGCGGCGCGCTGGGCTGCGCGGAAACGGGGATGGGCGACAGGGGCGACCCGCCTACCGCCTGGGGGAGAGTGGTCGGGCGGAGAGGCGCGCGCTGGGCTGCTGGGAAAAGGACAGGGGTGGGGGGGGGGGGCGACGACGACGCAGAAATAAAGTGGTCCGGGCGGGAGGTGGCAAGCGCGCGGCTCTTAGGAGGAGAGAAGGAAAGGCGCGACGACGACGCCGAAATAAAGTCGTCGGGGCGGAGGGGGCGGTGCGCTGGGGTGCTGGGGAGCGACACATAGCGACACATGTCGACACAACGCCCGAAATTGGGCGACGACGACGCCGAAATAAAGCGGTCGGGGCGGAGAGGGCGGTGCGCTGGGCTGCTGGGGAAAGCGACACACGTCGACACAACGCCGAAATAGGGCGACGACGACGCCGAAATAAAGTGGTCGGGGCGGAGAGGGCGGTGCGCTGGGCTGCTGGCGAAAAGGACCGGGGGGGGGCGACGACGACGCCGAAATAAAGTGGTCGGGGCGGAGGGGGCAGCGCGCTGGGCTGCTGAGGAGAGGGAGAGGGGGGGGGGGCGACGGCGACGCCGAAATCAAGTCGTCGGGGAGGAGGGGGCGGTGCGCTGGGGTGCTGGGGAGCGACACGTAGCGACACATGTCGACACAACGCCGAAATAGAGTGGTCGGGGCGGAGGGGGCAGCGCGCTGGGCTGCTGAGGAGAGGGAGAGGGGGGGGGCGACGACGACGCCGAAATGAAATCGTCGGGGCGGAGGGGGCGGTGCGCTGGGGGGCTGGGGGGGCGACACATAGCGACACATGTCGACACAACGCCGAAATAAAGTGGTCGGGGCGGAGGGGGCAGCGCGCTGGGCTGCTGAGGAGAGGGAGAGGGGGGGGGGGGGGCGACGACGACGCCGAAATAAAGTCGTCGGGGCGGAGTGGGCGGTGCGCTGGGGTGCTGGGGAGCGACACATAGCGACACATGTCGACACATATCGGCATATAGAGACACATATCGACACACACATATCGACGCATAGCGACACACAGCGACACATCGCGACGCACACATGGAGACGCATAGCGACACACAGCGACACATATAGCGGCACATGAAGGGCACAAGGCACACAGCGACGCATATAGCGACACATGAAGGGCACAAGGCAGCTGGGGGGAGCGACGACGACGCCGAAATAAAGTGGTCTGAGCTCTAGTCACCCTGTGCAAGAGAATAACATTTTTCAAACTCAGCAAATTTGTTCAAAAACATTTTTGTGTCGAGAACTTTGTCGACCAAATTTTAACTGCCAGCAGCAATTATCCCGGCAAAGCAACCTAACAGCGACGTGTATAAGCATATATGCAAGCACTCCACTTCAGATTCAAGTGAGAATCCAGTTGTAGAATTCTGCTGTTCTCGCAGTCGCAATCGCATTCGCAATGCCAGTCACAGTGGCAACGGCATTAGGACCCAATAGAATCCGAAGGCTTCCGAAGGATTCCTAAGGCATCCTTCGGCATCCTTAGGAATCCATAGGAAGCCTTCGGAAACCTTAGGAATCCTCAGGAATCCAGATTCCTATGGATTCCTGAGGATTTCAAAGGATTCCTATGGAAACCTAAATATTCCCCAGGATTCCTGAGGATGCTTAACTATGCCTACGGATTCCTAAGGATGCCTACGGATTTCTACAAGGAATCCTTGGGATTCCTAAGGATCCCGAAGGATTCCTACGGATGCCTGAGCCTGCCTCAGCCTCAGCGTCAGCTTCAGCCTGCCTCGGCTTGCCTCAGCCTCAGCCGCAGCCTGCCTCGGCCTCAGCCTCAGCCTGCCTCGGCCTCAGCCTCAGCCTGCCTCGGCCTCAGCCTGCGTCAGACCCGGCCTCAGCCTGCCTCGGCCTCAGCCTGCCTCAGCCTCAGACTCAGCCTCAGCCTCAGCCTCAGCCTGCCTCGGCTTGTCTCAGCCTCAGCCTGCCTCGGCCTCAGTCTGCCTCGGCCTCACCCGCAGAAGCGCCCCACACCCTCGCCCCCTCCCCCCCCCCCATTCAGAACCCCCCTTTCTCAGCTTCGGCTGCCTCGGCCTCAATCTCAGCCATCTCAGCTCATCCTCTAGCCTGCCTAACTTCGCGCATCCTCAGCCAGTCTCGGCCGCACCTGCACGGCCTCGTGGCCTCACCTGCCTCAGCCTCAGCCTGCCTCAGCCTAGCCTGTTTCTGCCTCAGCCTGCCTCTGCATCAGCCTCAGCCTCAGCCTCAGCCTGCCTCAGCATCAGCCTGCCTCGCCTCAGCCTCAGCCTGCCTCTGCCTCAGCCTCAGCCTGCTTCAGCCTCAGCCTCAGTCTGCCGTCGGCCTCGGCCTCAGCCTCAGCCTGCCTCAGCCTCAGCCTGCATCATCCTCAGCCTCAGCCTCAGCCTGCCTCAGCATCAGCCTGCCTCAGCCTCAGCCTCAGCCTGCCTCTGCCTCAGCCTCAGCCTCAGCCTTCAGCCTCAGCCTCAGTCTGCCTCGGCCTCGCCTCAGCCTCAGCCTCAGCCTCAGCCTCAGCCTCAGCCTCAGCCTCAGCCTCAGCCTCATCAGCCTCAGCCTCAGCCTGCCTCAGCCTCAGCCTGCCTCAGCCTCAGCCTGCCTCAGCCTCAGCCTGCCTCTCAGCCTCAGCCTCAGCCTCAGCCTCAGCCTCAGCCTGCCTCGGCCTCAGCCTGCCTCGGCCTCAGCCTGCCTCAGCTCGCGCATTCAAAATATGGCACAGGACTGGTGTTCTGGGGACACGAAGATCACGAAGTGGCCCACAAATGGCTCTGGGCAATCAAAATATGGTACAGGAGTTGTGCGTTGGGAACACGAAGAACACGAAGTGGCCTACAGTTGGCTCCGGGCATTCAAAATGTGGCCTGGGAGTGGTGTTCTGGGAACACGAAGAACACGAAGTGGCCCACAATTGGCTCTGGGCAATCAAAATATGGTACAGGAATTGTGTTCTGGGAACACGAAGAACACGAAGTGGCCTACAGTTGGCTCCGGGCATTCAAAATGTGGCCTGGGAGTGGTGTTCTGGGAACAGAATCTGTAGGAATGCATAGGAAACTATCGGAATCTATAAGAATCCGGGGGAATCCCCGGATTCCCTAGATTCTCCCGGCACCCGACCAAACCCCCTGGGGAGTCAATATTTCTCTTTTGAGCCGACCAGAAACCTATCAATCTTCGCTGTTAGGTAAGAACAAAAAGACGAAAACCTTTTGGACACACATTTTTTCGACCAGTTCGGTTTACGTTTTTTGGCTGGAAATCTACATTTCTGGATCGGGAACCCGCCAGACAAATGAGCTCCAAGATGGCCCCCTTCAGGTTCCAGGTGGGCATAATCGCCCTGCTGGTTCCAAGACGGCCCCCTCAGGTCCCGTGGCTCCAGTGGGTCCCAAGATTTGCATAAATGTCCTGATGGGTGCTCGCTGGGCTGGCCAAGGGCCGCGCCCCCCCCCCCCCCCCCCCCTTCACCCCCTCGATGTGCGACCTCCCCCACAGGAGGCGGATGCGATGATGGCGATGATGATGATGATGATGGCGATGTTTTTTTTCAAAAGGAGCGGCGCGCGGTCACCGCGCTTGGTCTCTGCGCGGCGCGCGGTGCTCTTCGCAGGGCGCGCTGCGACTAGGAGCCCTGTCTTCGCCGATGGCCATGGAGAGGCCGCATCACTGGACGCGTTCCCACTGCCGCGAGGATGTATCCTGAGAGCCGCCGCCGCTGCCGCGGGAGCCGCCCCCGCCGCCGCTGGGGCCCTCGTCGTCAGGTCTGCTTCTTCTGGCCTGGCTCCTCGTCGGCTTTGTCTTCGGCCGTGCGTTTCGCGCCTTTCGTCTCCTTCTCTTTGTTTTCTTCCTCCGCGGCAGGGGCTGCTGGCTCGGCGGCAAGTGGTTCTGGCTCGGCGGCAGGGTCTGCTGGCTCGGCGGCAGGGGCTGCTGGCTCGGCTGGCTATGGGCTGTCGCTGCTTCCGCCCGTCGGAGCTGCCGCTGCGCGCTGAGCTGCTTCGTACTCCGCCTGAGCTGCCGCCGATTCTGCCTGTGCCTTCGCCCTCACCTCGGGTTCCCTCTGGTCTTCAGGCGTGGTCGGCTGGGCTGGTCCCTCAGGCGGTGCTTTCGGCCGTGCCCATTCGGCGGCTGGCGCCGCCTTCTGGCGGAACCTGAACAGGGGCTTGGGCGGCTTCTTCTGTTGCGGCTCTGGTGCGGCGGTGGCGGCGCCCGCGGCCGCGGCCCCTTCCTCGGCCGGCGCGGCCGCGGCCCCTCGCGGGCTGCGGCCCCGCGGGCTGCCGCGGCGGCTCGACAAGCGGGGCCACGCCCGCGGCGCTGCAGGAGGGGCCCCCGTCTTCGCGTTTCACTGCGCGCCTGTGCGCCTGCGCGCTTGGGACCAGCATGGAGACGATCTCGCACTCCGAGTCGTCGTCGCCAACGCCGCCCTCGCGTTCCACAGCCAACAGGCTGCCGTCTCACCCAACAGCCGCGGTCTCGCTGGCAGGCGAGACGTCCGAGGGGGTACGCGTGCGCTCTGAATCCTGATCGCCCTCCTCCTGGTCGCCGCCCTCGTCGCCCCCCCCGCCACGGTGCGGGTCTGCTGCGGCTGCTGGGCCTGCTGCGGCTGCTGCTGCGGCTGCTATGAGATTGTGGATGGGGCTGTTGGTGTGGTACGCTGGGCCTGCTGATGGGTTTGCTGCTGGGTCTGCTGCGGCTGCTGGGTCTGCTGGGCCTGCTTCTGGGCCTGCTGCGGCTGCTGGGTCTGCTGCTGCTGGCGGCTGCGGAGGGAAAGTGCGCGGCGTTTTCGCTGCCGCGTGGCGCGGTGGCTCCGCGGTCCTCTCGCCCGTCGGCGGCGGCGGGGGCGGCGGCACCTGCGCGTTCCAAGGGATCGGCTGCAGCCCTGCTTGTGGTATCCACGCATGTGGGAACGGCTGCCAAGGAGGCAACTGTGGCATCACGATCATCGGCTGCGGCCTCGCTGCGTTGAGTAACTGCTGCACCGCCTCCTGCGCCACCTGCTATGCCGTAATGGGCGGCGTCTCTGCTGCCCACCTTAGAACTTCCAGCAATGAATCGCCCTTGGGTGAAGCGGGGTCGTGACACTCCATTGCGCGACTCAATAGGGCGCTCGTGGGCGGTGGTTTTGCTGGCGGGCGAGGCTTCGGCGCTGGCGGAGGGATTGCTGGCGGGCTCTTCGGGAAGGGCGGGGCGCCGAAGTCGCTGGGGAAGCGCGTGGGATGCATGTCAACCTCGAAGTGCACGATTGGTTTTCTGCATGGGCCAGTCTTGGGCCCCGTCGGTTTGGGCCCTGGGTGAACGAGGACGCGGCCGTGCTCCGCGACCCCCCGCTCCTCGCGCTGCTTGATGGCCTGCCGCCGCCTAGCGCGCCCTCCTGCACGGGAGGGGCGCCCCTGTACAGGATCGCATTTAAGGGGGGGACTTCAATTAAATGATTTTGCCTGGAACTGCCCATCGATCGCGAATCGAGCCCGCTAGGTCCCGCGCTCAGCCCCCTTCTTGCCCTTGTTCTTCTTCCTGGCGCCCTGCGTCTGGCTGGGCAGCTCGCGAAGCCCGAGGGCGGCGCTGTGGCGGCGGTTTGCTCTGCTCCAGTTCTGGCACCTCAGCGAGAGGCAAAGGCCCGCGCCCATGCACTTGGTCTCGCCGCGGCGCCTGCACCTGGTCGGCGGGCGGCGCAGGTGCATGCCGAAGGGTGCCCTGCGCATGCCTTTGGGGCCCTCCCCCTCCTGGTCCTCTGCGTCCTCGCTCGACAGCAAGGTGGCCTCGTCCTTCGCGTCGCCCCCGTGCTTGCGGTCGCCGCCGCCTCGAGGGCCGCCAGGCGGGCCCCCCCCCCCCCCTCCCCCTCCGAAGTCGGGCGCCACGTGCAGGCCGACGTCCATCGCCTGGCGGGCCCCCCATCCTCGCCCCCCCCCCCCCCCCTCGTCCTCCTCTTCCCCCCCCCCCCCCCCCGTTCCCCCCCCCACCTATTTTCCCCTCCCCCTCCTGCGCACCCCCCCCCTTCTGCTCGCGCTGCTCGCCCCCTCCTCCCCTTGCCCTGCCGCTGTCGCCTTGCTGCGGAGAGCCCGCAGCAGCGCCGCGAGCACGCGGGTTGGGCACGCGGCCGCTGCAGGCAGCGCCCCTAGCGCGGCCAGCGCCCTCGAAGCATCTCGCCTGGTTCTCGACCCATTGTGTTTACGAATGGGATAAGTCTGGAGTCTCTCTCTCTCTCTCTCTCTCTCTCTCTATATATATATCTATATATGCACATATATATATATATATACATATATGTGTGTCTCTCTTCTCTTTTCTCTCCCCTCTCTCTCTCTCTCTCTCTCTCTCTCTTTTTTTTTTCTCTCTCTCTCTCTCTCTCCATCTATCTCTCTCTATTCTCATTTCCCTCTTTTTTCTATATTCTCTCTCTCTCGTTCTCTCTCTCTCTCTCTCTCTCTCTCTCTCTCTCTCTCTCCTCTCTCTCTCTCTCGTTCTCTGTCTCGTCTCTTCTCTTTCTCTCTCTCTCTCTCTCTCTCTCTCTCTCTCTCTCTCTCTCTCTCCCAGCCCTCCTCGACCTGCAGGCCGACCTCGCGAGGGACCCGCTGCCACAGCCCATACCGCGGCCCCCCCTGAGGGAGATCCTGCGGCTTCAGCCCAGGACACCTACACCACCTACCTTGACCACGACACTGGTTGGACATGGGTCTACGCTGCCACGGACGGTGCATGCACCAACCAAGCCATCCCATTGCTAGCACGAGCGGGCTACGGCGTCTACTACGGCATCGACCACCGCATGAACTACAGTGCACGCGTTCACGGCCTAACGCAGAACGCCCAGGTTGCGGAGACCCTCGCCATTGTCCACCTTACGGCATGTGCCGAACGGCCCGTGCACGTTTTCGTGGACAACCAGGCGGTGGTCGATGGGTTCCAAAGCATCATCGACGGACATCCAGCGCCGCAGGGCACGCACGCGGAGCTCTGGGAAAAGATCCACCGATGTGTTATGGCCAAGCCCAACATGTTTCGCGTCGAAAAAATCGCCAGCCACCTGGGAGACATGGGCATCGACCTTGGGCTCATCGGGCCCATTGCGGAGGAGTTCAACCGTCAGGCCGACGCCCTTGCCACAATGGCGGCACGCACTCACAACCTTCCATACGACATTGTCGAAGCTGCCAAAACACGACATCGCCAAGCGACCGTGCTCCATGGGGTCGCTGTCGCTATCTACGAGCGCAGACACCGCACTCTCCCGCTCCCACACCGCAGGGCTGGGTTTACAGCTGCGGAACTCAGCAAAATGGAACCAAACCCCCTGCTGTCGGACCAGGCACCACCCGCGGCTGCACCACTCATCCCGCAAGACCCGGATGAGCTCTGGGCCGAGGCCCAACGGGCGATGCTCGATGAACAGGAGGACGACCCGTTCGGCTTCGGTGGGGGATTAGACTGCTTGGACGACGGCCCAGCCAACGCCAACCCTGCCCCGTCGGGCAACTTCTCGACGCCTACCGCGACTCCGCCACCGAGAGCGACATCGCACCCACATGATGGTGTCGCTCACCGTCAAGACGCCGACGATGACCTGGTTGATCCCCTCGGACCGAGTGGCAGCATAGACGACGCTCCGCCGACACCCCACGCTGACGACGATGCCGCCCTATCGAGACGCCACCCGACTACGCGGCCGACCTCCGAGCCCTCGCACGGCATCATGCTTGGTCCTACCGTGCCACCCACTCCGTCCCCCCACCAGCGCCAGCCCGCGGGGGCGGCTCCAGCCCCCCCGCAGGGCACCGAGCCAGTCAGGCCGTCGCACCCCGTCCACGCTTCCATTGCTGCTGGGCGTGAGGATGCGGCTCTTCCGACCTCACGGGGCGTGGCCCTAGCGGCTCCAGCCCTGGGGCCGTGTGTTACCCTCCAGTCACCTCTCAAGGGTGTCGGCCGTCCGCACACGGAGTGCCGTACTGCGCCAGTCCACCACCTGGCCAGGCGCACCGATGACCTCGTCCCTGCCACGAGGCCCGCGGCCGCTGGCACTGAGCAGCCGCCCCTCACCGACCGCGAAACCGAGCTGTCCCAGGCTATGGCCGCTCTTCAGCAGAGGTGTGCTGCTCTCGCCGCCGACCTTGCCGCTGCTCAAGCCCGTCAAGGCCCTCTGCTCCAGCGCCTCCACCGCGCCGGGCGTGCCTTCGCCGAGCTGCTTACGCCCTCGCCCGATGGTGCTGCGCCGCCACTCACCATCCAAGCTATGCTGTCATCGCTCCGCGGCGCTCCACCTGGTGCCCCGCGCTAATTTCCTCCTTCCTGCCTGCCCGTGTGTACGCGTGGCTCCGCGTCCACGGTGTCAGGGCGTGGGGGCGGGGGGTGCCCCGTCCCTGCGCGCCGCTTTGCGGCCAAGCGCCCAACTGGCGGTCTGCCAAGCCGCCTAGCCACGTGTCAGCACGTCGCCTTCCTTGTTGGGGCCTCTTTCTTCACGCGGTCTGACATGTGAGATCTTCACCGTCTGTCCGCCGTCTGTAGCGTCTGTCGCATTGCGCCGGGGGAGGGGGTTTTGTTGCCCGCCCTCGTATCTTAAGGCTGCACCGCCGCAAATAGTGTTTGGCGAGTTGTCGCACCGCAGTGCGCCTCGCGGACGGACCCTGGTCCGCCTACTTGTCCGATCTCTCTCTCTCTCTCTCTCTCTCTCTCTCTCTCTCTCTCTCTCTCTCTCTCTCTCTCTCTCTCTCATCTCCCCTATCCCCCCCCCCCTCTTCCCCTGCCCCCCCCCCCCCCTCTTAATCCCTACAGCGCCCTCCTGTGCAGGAGGGGGGAAGGGGCGCAGTCGCAGCGCTTCCGTTGAGACCCGAACTCAACGAACGGCTGGTTGAACAATGAACTGAACCGACTTAAATCACACTATATTATAATTTGATATATCGTTCAACATGCTGAATGATATATATATGTTCAACATGCTGAATTATATATATGTATGTATATATATATATATATATATATATATTGCGCGTGCCCGTATCAGAGAATGTGTGCGTGCGCGTGCGTGCGTGCGCATGTGTGCGTGCGTGCGTGCGTGCGTGCGTGTGTGTGTGTGTGTGTGTGTGTGTGCGTGCGTGCGTGCGTGCGTGCGTGCGTGCGTGTGTGTGTGTGTGTGTTTGTGTTTCGGTGTGTGCGCGTGCGTGTGTGCGCGCGTGTGCGTGTGCGTGCGCGTGTGCGCGCGCGTGTGTGCGCGTGCGCGCGCGACGCTCGAACGGTCGCCGCCGTCGTCGCCGACGGACGCTCGTCGCCGCACCGCCGCCGCCGAGCCTCGCCTGTATGATGCGCGCGCGCGTGTATACATGCGCGCGTGCATGCCGCCCCCGAGAATTGGGCCCGCTTGCAGTCGGTCCGCCGCGCCAACCGCCGCGCAGGAGCGGCGCTGGCATCGCTTCCACTCAAAAGAGTCTAGGCGGGAGCCTCACAGAGGCTCCAAGATCTCCTTGCCCTTCCGCTCGCAGGCGGCTCCGTTGAAGCCAGAGACCGCTCGCCCCGCCCAGGGGGCGCGGTGCCGCGCACTCTGGGCGGGGCGAGCAGCGCGAGCAGAAGGGGGCCCTGGCTTCCGCTCGCACCGCGGCCCTGGCTTCATCTTGCACTCCGTGGTCGTCGCGCCGCGCTGCCCCACCACGAGCATGCGCTCGTGGTCGACGGAGAAGATCTCGAGCTTCTTGTTCTCGAGCTGGTCGCTCTCCTTCTTGTCGCCCTTCTTGATCATGATCGGGGCGTCGGCGGCAGCGCAGGCGGCTCGCGGCGACGAGCCGACGCTGATGGCGTCGCTGATCTGTCGCTGCAAGAACCCCCCCCCTTGGGCCCAGCGGGATGCCCGTGGGAGGCTTCGCGCCGCGCGCCTTGTAGATCGATCCTGGGCTCATCGCTGGGCGCGCCGAGCTCGTTGACGATCGCATCTCATACTTGAAGCTCAGAAATCCGCTTGGTGAGCTGAGCGGCGCCGCCCGAGAACGCCATGTTGTTGGCGACCAAGTCGCCCATGTCGGATTGGTCGATTTTAATCGCCAATATCTCCTTCTGGCATGAATTCACCAAATTTTCCGTGCTCTCCACCGACGCCGCGTTCTTCGCCCGCTCCTCGGCCATGATTTGCCCCCCAAGAAAAGTATCGCGATTGAACCAAGACGGGTTCGGATCGCGCGAGCCCCTTCTTGCGCCCCCCTCCCGCGCCTGCCCCCGCCCCCCCCCCCCCTGCGCACGAGGCGCGGCGGGCCCGAACCGAGCGACGTTGCGAGCTCATAGCCACACGTTGGAAAAGCCTGTCAGCTCTAATTAGGAAACAGCTGTCAGCGCAAACTAATTAAGGACCTACATTCCTAGTTAGAGCTGATTGGACCCTCAAGGAACGACCGCCCTGACGACGCCCGAAACACGCGCAATTCAGGAAGCCAGCGCCGACTCCGTCTGCCTCGCCCCCCCGCCCGCGGGGGCGCGCGGACGCGCGCCGCCCTGCCGCGGCCGCTTCCTCGCGCGCCGCGCGCTGGCGAGGCTGCGCGGGCACTTCCCCGTCGCCGCCTCCGACGGCCAGCGCCGCGCCGCCCGTGGCCAACGACCCGGGGGAGATGCCTGGCTCCAGCATAACGGGCCGATCAAGGCCACCGTCCGAGGCCGCCCCTGGGCGCGCGGGCGCAGGCCCGCCCGCCTCCGCCTCCTCGCGCTCTGACGTGGCCCCAATTGCTGTCGCGGCCTCTTTGTCGGCCTCAGCGACGTCGAACGCGGCGCGCAAGCGCCGCGCCAACATGGGGCCCCTCCTCCATGGAATCATCGCTGATGTCGATTTCAACGCTGCAAGCCGCCGCCAAATTCTTGATGACCATCTTCGCGACCTTGCGGGGGGGGGCTCGAGTCGATGGTCGCGCGATCGCGCTCCCTCGCCAGAGCGCCCGGGTACTTGGCCATCCCGCGGCCCCTGCCGACCCTGTTCCGGTCGTTCACTGGGCTGCCGCCGCGCGGGGGGGCCGCGCGCCAGCGCGGGGGGGCCGCGCAAGGCGACGCCTCCGCGCCCTCGACCATCGGATGTCGCGAGAAGCGGCCTGGCGCCATGGGTGTCGATCAGCGTGGAGCCTCGCGCTGCGCGGGCAGGCTGCACTGTCTCGCCCCTCGCAAGCCTCCGCGTGAGCGCCTGGCCCCAGTTGAGGTCGATGTCGAAGTTGGGCGGCTTGTACGTCTGGTCCTTCTTGTACTTCCTCATGGTGTCTCTGCGCTCGGGCACGAACAAGTCGCGCTGGGCTGGGTTTGGCCACTCGAACCAGGCCACTGGCCCCTGCTCCGTGGAGGCCAGGCGGAAGTAAATGCGCCCGTCCGTCAGCAGCGCGACCTGCTTCCTCGCGGCTTGCGCCTCCGCGCCCGCCATCTCGAACGACCCCCCGCGCGTCGCTGGTAAAATTCACAGCGTTGATGCGGGCGAAACCGTCGTGGGAAATCTCCTCGGCGCCACGGCGGACGGCTTGAACGCGCGCCTCGAAATTCGCACCGTAAGCGTTCACGCAAGACTGCCGCGCCCGATTCATCATGGACTGCGCACCGCCCCAGCGAGCCCAATGCAAGGCGTCCTCTTCGGCGGGGTTATGGAACGCCTTGACGTCGTCAGCGCCCCACTTCGACAACACCGTGTCGTCGGCAATTGCAGGCTTCACAATTCTCCTTCGCTTGGCGGTCGCGACACTCGACTTCAAATCAGAACGGCCGTGCTCATCGATCTGGCACACCGAATTTGCGAAGCAGGTTGTCTTGGAGGCGAACGACTTTCCGACGCGAACCACCCCCGCCCACATGATCGCGTGCACGACGTGCGTGCGCAAGGCAGGGGCGATGATGTTGTTTAGGATAAATGTGTGGAGCTGCCGCAACGTGTGGCACCACGACTTCAGCGTCCGCGCGCCCACGACGCCGCTGGCGGAGTTCCGCAAACTCTCCTGCGCGGCCGCCACACGCCCGCGCGCCCGCGCGCCCCCTGGGCCGTGCTGGTGCCCTCTTGGGGTGTGTTTGGCCGTGCTGGCTCCCTCTTGGGCTGCGTTGGGGTTCTCTTGGGCGCCTTTTGGGCCGTCTTGGAGCGATCTGGGGGGGCTTGGCCAGTCTTGGAACGTCGGCAAGCAGAACAGGCGTCAACGGGGAAACCCTAGAAACAACGTAGGAACATCAACGATGTCTTATGTTTGGGCTTCTCTCGGGAAATATGTTGGACCGCATTGGGGGCGTTTTGGGGGCTGGGAGGGCCGTCTCGAAGCAAGCGTCGACGACTTCGGCCCGTTTGGGGGTCCTCTTGCTGCCCTTTAACCCTTTAAGGCCTTTTTGTGGTGTTCAGGCTCACCTGGGGAACCGTCTTGGGGCCTCTTGGGCAGTCCTGGGCTCCTTTTGGGCCGTCCTGGCGCCCCCTTGGGATGTGTTGGGGCCCTCTTGGGCGCCTTTGGGGCCGTCTTTGAACGATCTGGTAAGTTTCTGGGGCAGTGTCGGAATGTCGGGAAGGGGAAGATGTGACGACGAGGAAGTCCTTGACACACCATAAAAACATCATCGATGTCTTACTTTTGGGTCTCTCTGGGCGGCATTTGGGAGCTCCTTTGGGGCGTTTTGGAGGCGGGGTGGGCCATCTCGAAGCAAGCGTCGACGTCCCTCGGAGCCCCCTTGGGGGCCTTCTTGGGGTGTCGCGGCTCATTTTTGTGGGGCCGTCTTGGGGCCTCTTGGGCCGTTTAGGGCTCCTCTTGGGCCGTTTTGGATCCCCCTTCGGGCATGTTGGTGTCCTCTTGGGCGCCTCCTGGGCCGTCTTTAAGCAATATTGGATGTCTCTTGGGCCGTCTCGGAGCGTCGGGAGGCAGAGCAACCAAAAAGGCCAAAATCCATGACAAGCCAAAAAGGCACACCCATACATGTTGCCTATTGGGGTCTCTCGGAGGGCAGTTTGGAACTCTCTTGGGGGCGTTTTGGAGGCCTCGTGGGCAGTCGTCCGGCATTGGTGGGCGTGCTGGGGGCGTTGCGGGGCCCTCTGTGCCCCCCTTTCAAAGCCACCTTGGAGGTCGAGGCTCGGTCGCGAGGAGGCTGGGGCCGTCAGAGAGCCCTCGGAGCCGTCCAAGGCCCCCTGCAGCCTGCATGCTATACTTGGGCACTGGCCCAGGCCCCCCCTCCCTGGGCCTTTTTTATCCTATCTCTTTGTCTATATGCCTCCCTCTCTCTCTCTCGCGCTCTTTTTTTTGTTTTTTTTTTTTCTCTCTCTCTCTCTCTCTTTCTTCTCTCTCGCGCGCTCTCTCTCTTTCTCTCTATCTATATATATGTATCTTATATATATATATGTATAACCTCAGATTCATACATGTACATATGCATACATGTGTGCATGCATGCGTGTCTGCATGTACAGGTACACGCATTACCTATATATATATGCATAGATATATGTATGTATATATATACATAGAGATATATACAAGTTAGATGAATCGGACTGGGGAAGGAAAGGGGAAGGGGAGCAGAGGGTGCGGCGGATGGGGGTGCTGGCGTTGTGTTCACGCCTCGTTCTCGACATTGATGCGGACGCACCACGTCGTGAAGATCGCCCCAGAGATATCCCGTTGCGTACGTGTGCGCACCAAACTCCAAGCGGCAACCGTATCCCACTGACTGGGGGGAAGGCTGTGCAGACGGAGAGATGCGGGAAGACGAAGCGAACGGAACATAACAGAACATAACAAAACAGAGCGAGTTCCTGTACCCCCTGCCGGGAAAGCCTGTCGACGAGCCCCTCGCCAGCTCGATCGACATTCGCCGCAAGGGGAATCTGGCTTGGGCAGTTGCTTTTTCCGTCGGCGGCGAGGCAGACTGCCTGCGCCAGCGATGGAGCTGAACGGAGACACCGAGAAGCGACTTGCCCGGCATGCGGGAGAGTGGACAAACACGGACAGGGCGGGTGGGCAGCTGCGCGCCCCACGATCGAAGATGCACTCGGCCTGCTGCGCCCCTTTAGGGAGCGGCGCAGGCCGGACTGAGCTGGGGGGCCCGACTCGACACGCAGCCGATGGCCCAGCTCTACGAACTCTCGGGCACGAGGACCGCGACGAGGAGGGGGCGGAGCGTCCCTCCGAGTCCGTCTGATCTACTGCTGCCGCTGCCCTCCCTCCCGCTCCCGCTGCGCTCGCCTCCGCGGCCCCATGGGAAGGTCCGCGGCCGGACGCGCTGCGCGTGCGAGCTGGAAGGTGGCTGCGGGGTCGGGCGGGTCGCCCGCTCCTCTCCTGCTCCGAACGCGCAGGAGGCGATGGAGATGATAGAATATCACAAGTCTACGAAGACGAGATAGGATGCAAGGATTGAGAGCAAGACGAGAGAGGCTCAAGAGGGGTACAATTGGAGAGGCTATCTCGGCATTGGCACCCGAGCAGGCAGCATCGGTCGACATTCCTTACACGCGTGTCATTGACCCAACCTCCTGTCCAGGTGCGGATCGCCGCCAAGCGCCAGGAGGGAGGGGCCGACTCCAAGACGAGACGCACCTTGCGGCACTGGAAGCGGCACGAGGCGGCGGGGGCAATCTCAAACCATTTGGCGAAGCGCTTACGAAGGCAGGGAAGGAGGGAGTCGGGGGACCGATAGAGGATAGGGAGGATGCCGCGGGTCAGAGCACGCTGCATCTTGAGACGAGGGCCCCCAGCAGCAGGACGCGTCACCAGGATGTCCCGGCGGAACTGTTCCGGAACGTTCTGGCGACGGCCTGCTCCGCGCTTGGCCAGCGGGGCTCCGGATCGTTCAACCCTCTGCGGCATCGAACGTTCCCGCGCCGCGTTCGGCCTCCAGAGAGGACAGCCCCGCCGAGGCCGCCGCGCGGCCCCGCCCCAAGGAGACCCGAACTTCCGCCGCTTCCGGCAGAAACCACGGTCACGCAGGCCCCCGCCAGAAGTCGGGCCAGCGGAGCCTCTCCAGCGCAGCTGACCAAGGCGCGCGCAACCCCATACGCAGCCATCCAGCAGACGGCGCTCTCGAGACTGGCATGCTGTGAAAGTGACGCCCGTCCTCATTACGGCCGCCAGTGCATTGCTGCGGACGCCCTGGGCCCTGGGGCCCCCCAGGACGGGGAGGTCGAGGAAGCGGGCGGAGGAGAGCCAGGGTCCAGGGCCCGAAAAACGCGAATTCAAATGTCTTCCTCTCTGCGGAGCAACTGCTTGGAAATCGGCACAGCTGGGATTTATACGGGAAGGCGCCGGTCGCCCGCTCGTGATATGGTGCAACCGCGGCACGCGCGTCCGCATGCGAGCGAGAGATCGCGACCGCCCTTTCCTCCAGCTTGGCCGAGGGGACAGCCCGCTGCTTCGAGTTTTCGGCCCTTGGGCCCCCTTCGTGCCCCAGGCGCTCCAGCGCCGGCCAACCTGGGATTCGTCGACTCGAGAAGCTCGACAGCTTGGGCCCCCAACTCTTCAGACCACGGGGCCCAGAGCGGGGTGGCGCAACATTTTGGAGGCTTCAGCTCACGGCCAGCAAGTTTTTTCGAGATCCTAGTTACAGATGCGCGCGAGGACGCGCGAACAGGGCCTTCCTTGCGCTGCCGCGCCCACGTCGTCCTCGCAGCACCTCCCGACCCCCTTGCCAGCGGCCTCCAGGGCCCGCCCCGTGTCTTTGCAGGGCGCGTGCATAGCAATAACACAGAAGCTGCCTGGGAGAGGGCCCCCCTGGAGGGCACCAGCCAGGATCCAAAACAAGAGCGGGCGATCGCTGTCAGCGCTGAGAGTGGCAGCCATGCTGCAGTTCGCTGGAGCCGCTGCTATCAAGGCCTCGGGGGCAAGACCCCAGAACTTGCCGGATCCAGGCGTGGGCCACCGAGAGAAAGGCGCGGGCGTCGTCGAAGGCGAGGAGGAGAGGGCGGGTGAAGGCACGGGCAAGGGAGCCCATAGCCCACATGCTGCCAACTATGGCCAAGCTGTCGAATTCAATCAGATTCTCGATAAAGCGTCGACCGCGAATGCATCTTCTCTGATTTTGGGCGACTACCTTTTGCGCGGCGCGCTTAAGCGGCAGTTCAGGGCCGAGCTAATTGCTTCAGCACCAGCGTGGCGCGTGCTGCCAGGGGCCCGCGGGGCGACAGCCCGGTCAGCCTCCGCCGATCCCTCGGGGAGAAAGATGCCGAGGGCTAGGTTATAATCAGACCGCGCGGTCAGACCCTCGAGCACCCACTGAATGGCTCGATTGGCGACAGAGGCTCCGCAAATCGCCGCTGCCCAAACTACCGCGGGAAGGTCGCCAGGGCCTGGGGCCGCAGGTAGGGCGCGGCGCAGTGCGGCGCGCGGGCGGCGCAGCGCGGCGCGCGGGCCCGCCTGCCAGGGCGCGGGGAAGTAGCCCCAGTCCAGCGACGGGACGCCAAAACGCTCGAGGAACGCCCGCTACTCCTTCCGCCGCTGCGCGCCGACGTCGGGCGGGGTCGCGGGACAGAACGCCTGGCGCAAGTGGCGGCTCAGCGCGCGCTCGATGGCGACGGTCTCCGCGAGCTCGCGACCTTCGCCCTCCAGCGCCACCAGGCATCGCCCGGCGTTGAGCGGCGCCCAGAGTCGCGCGCGGCGACGGAGCGCGCGCTGCTGCACGACCAGCTGCATCATCCGATTATCCTCGGGCTGGATTTGGTCAGCTCGCCTGGCCTGTAGGGCTTTCGCTTTTCATGTTAGAAACGCTTCTGCTGAAAACGTATGAAAAACTATGTTTGGTCTGATATGGCGGAGCAGCCTACGCGCGCGCTGAATTCCGCGGTATCGCGACGTGAAGCGTGGAGGTGCGATGACATGTACACGCGGGTTGTTCGTATTTTCGCACAGCGGCAGGGGGTGCGCTCGCATGTATCGCGCAAAACGCCCACGACGCAACGTATTCCGTTAAGCACACAAGAACGTAATCCCAAATTGCATCGATAAAGCGCACAGGCCACGCTTACCCACACGGTCCTGAACAAATGTTCCCGCGAGATTTGTTGTCATCGTTTGTGCGCACCTCCGCATGTCCCCCATTCCTGGCAAGCAGGAACAACATGGTCAAACGCGCGCTGTCAATACTGCCAAACATTATCGACGCTTCGCCCATCCAAATCATCCCATTCAGAAACAGCGCCCATGGGGGCTGTCTAGAGGAGGTTCGTAGGTAAGCGAACAACGAAGCAGGGATGCCAACATCGTGACATTGCACACTTCGGAGGGGCTCTCGAAACCATATCGGAATAATTTGGGAAACCTTCGGGACCTTCTTGGGCCCCTGTTGGGGCTACTTGGGCGCCCTTTGGAAGCCCTGGAAGGCCTCTCGAGGCCATCTCGGAGTGCATCGAAGGGGCGGCCGCGACGAGAGCGGCGGCGGGGGCGAAGCCCTGGCAAGATAGCTAGGGGTCGGCGGAAAGAGAGCGAAACTCCCTAAGTATATGCGAGCGGTTACAAGTACATGCAACTAGAACCACGCGCGCGCTTCGCGCGCTTAGGTTCTAGCAAGCTCCAGCCCTGGACAATCTCACAGTGGCGTGCAAATGCGTGCGCAAGCAAGCAACGTCACGACTTACCCACACATGATACCAACATAGGGTGAATGAGCATGAAAAACGCGGGCCGCTCAGAGACGATTTCGGACAAGGCGCGCCGCGAAGACTCCAAGGGCACCCCAGGGAGGCGCGGCGGAGAACTCCAAAGGGCAATCCAAGAAGATCCCAAAAGCGCCCTGAGAGGGGCCCAAAGGGGGTCCCAAGACAACCTCGGGCGCCCCCAGGGCACTCCCCAAGCGCTGCGCGCTGATACTATGAAGGGCAGGCGCGAAGCGCTGATATTAGAAGGCGGGCGCGAAGCGCTGATATGATTAACGGCGAGCGCGAATCGCTGGCATGATGAAGGGCACGCGCGAAGCGCTGATATGATGAGAAGCAAGCGCGGAGCGCTGATATGACGAATGGCCAACAAGATAAACCAACGCAAAAAAAAAACATGAGCGTTATGCAATACTGATGTTCATCACGCACCTTCCTGCAACATGGTGCTCTCTAGTCTCTCGAGGGCACTTTCAAATCTCAAGACATCGCAGCGGCCACATTCCCTTGGCACGCGGCCCCCAGCCAGGCAAACTATGCCCGCAAGGCGCCAGCAGGTCTGGAACTGAGCGCCACTCAGCGCCACTCACACATCTGCCACTGGCACAGGAGCGAAGCCCCTGAGAATCACCGCCCACTTGGCGTAGCCGCCCGCCCACAAGTCAGGGTGCGCATCCATGATAGACGTCGCGTACTCCAGGGTCGCCTCCGCGGCATCTCCAGCGTTCGCGTCCAGAACGCCCCAGCGAAGACCATGGGCGCCGCCCCCATCTTTGTCGCGCGTGCCAACGATCGTCACCATGTAGCTGGAGGGGATGACGACAACCGAATTCAAGCAGTCGTGCACGATCCAGAAGCCGTCGTTGGGGTCGTTGGCCTCCGGTGCACAAGAGGCTGAGGAGCAAGAAAAGGACGAGGACGAGGAGGGGCAGAAAGACGAGCTGGAAAGGGGAAGGGGTAGGGGAATTTAAAAAGGAGTCAGAGGAGGGGGGGGGGGGGCAAGGCAAGAGGGGAAGAATGGGATACTAGAAAGAATGGGGAGGACGAGCAAGGTCGAGGACCCCGAGCCGGGAAATCAACGGAAGGGGAAGGGCAAGCAGGCTTCGAGTAGGAGGGCCGGATGAGGAGCAAAAAAAGGATGAGGATGAGGAGGGGCAAGACGACGAGGAAGGGGGAATGGGTCGGGGAAGTAAAGAGGAGTCGGAGGAGGGGGCGGAACAGGGCAAGCGGCGAAGAACAGGATGCTAGAAAGAGTGGGGAGAACGAGTTAGGTCGAGGATCCCGAGCCGGGAAATCAACAGGAGGGGAAGGGTAAGGAGGCCTCGAGTAGGAAGGCCTCCTCGTCGCCACGGCTGGGCGCGGCCCGAGGAACTGTTGATTTTGGACCCCAGGATTGGTTTGGGAGGGGTTGCGGCGGAGGAGTAGGGAGGATGACCACGACGACGCACCCACGTGCCTTCATGAGGAAAGCCCGCATGCCAGGATCCGTCGCAAGCTTCTCCGTCTTCGCCTTCAAGGCGTCGCCGGACAGCGCGGACATCCGCGCGCCCGCGATCATGTAGCCTCTCTCGATCAAGTACCGCGCCTCCGCCGTTCCGTGCGGCGTCGGCCCGCAGTGAAGGCGGCTCTCACTCATTGCCCAGTGCTGCGGCAAGAAGATATCGTCGCGGAGAGCCCCCTGCGCCGCCGACGCACGAACGACCGAGAAGAGGTCACCACATAACTTCTTGGAGATGCCGTTGCCTTGCTTTGCGACCTGCTGCCTGTAGCTCGATGTGACTACGGTCTTATCCGGATCTTTCGCAAATGTCTTCATCAACCACTTCGCATGAGACATCAGCCCGCCGTGCCCAGTCAGCGCCTTCAGGAAGTCATCGGGGAGCTCGGTCATCGGGGGCCTGGCCACAAGGTTCGGCGGGACGAGCGACTTCGACTCCTGCATGGGCAACTTATCGATGCCATGAAAGTCAGATCCAGAGGCGTTGTGGTACTCCTTCACCTTCGTCAAGATGCCTGCTGTGTCGGTGGTATCCTTCCCCTTCTTGTCGGCCCCCTCCTTCCTCGCCTGCTTCTCGGCGTCCACGCGGGCCTTCTTGGCCGCCTTCTTGAAAGCCCCGATGGCCTTCGTTATAGCAGGCGAGTTAGTCTTCAGGGCAGGCTTCGCCAAGTCGAACACCGCCGTGCGGACCTTCTCCAAGTCAGCGCCATTATTTTCCACAAGCTCCTCGCACTTCAACGCAGCCACGGTCCTCGACACCTTCTGCATCTTCTCGATTGTTTCGTCGATCTCTTCTTTGGAGGATGCATGCGCCGTCTCCACATCTGGAGGGAATGCGCCACCGCGCGTCGCCTTCCACTCGTTGGGCGCCTCCAAGAACAGCTGCTTCAGCTTCGCCGCGGCGTCGATGATATATTGCGCCCTGTCTCTGACCAGCCTCGACACGTCGGTCAACAACTGGCCGCGCGTCTCTTCCGGGCGACCGCCGACTGATGGCCGAGAGACGCCAGGCCCAACAGTCTCGCTCGCCTTCTTAAGCCTCCTCACCGTCGCTGCTTCGCGGTCATCTTGCTCCCCCACGTCGGCGATCTTGGCCTGGCGCTGCATGTCAAAGAACACAGCCCTGCGGCTGTCAGACTGCGCGTCGTAGATGGGCTTCGGCGCCTCCACCGGAATGGCCGCCAGCTCAGCCGCCACGAAAGCACTTGGCTGAGGCGTCCCAGGGGCTGTAGCCTGCTGGCTTTTCATGAGCCACTCAGCCTGTTGAAGTGTGGCAGCTTGGGCTAGATCGCTGGCAGCCTGGTGGTCCACGGTGTCGCGGATCGCCCCCTGCCTCTTCCAGCTCTGCGACTCCCTGTCCCCAGTTCCGACCCGATCCTGCGCACCTCTGAACACCCCGATGCCGATGTGGCCGTGGATGGTCCGCTCGGGCACGTTCCTGCCCATGCAAGCCTCCTCGTACCGCGCCAGGGCCCTCGCCATCTGCTCCTCACCTGTGCAATCGCCGCACTTGCCCAACATCCCCTGGCGGATCATCCAATCCTCTGGCGCGAGGTAGTCGTGCGAGTTCGCGCTGGCGGAGACGTTGGCCTTGGTCGAGTCCTCCTCGTAGACGCCCGCGTCGTCGAAGGCGTGCTTCTTGTTCGGCTCGTAGGTGCTCTTATTGCGTTGGTACCAGTGTTTCTTCCTGTCCTTGGTCAACCCATTCCACCGCTCCTTGGTAGCGGAGTTCGCGTTGCAGCGCTCGTTGTTGCGGTTGTAATTGGTCTTCCAGATGTGGCATGCCATCTGCTTCTTGGAATAGCTGCGCATCTCGCTGGCCGGGCAGCGTTCTTCGCAAAGGCAACACGTGGACATCATGATCTGGGAGCCGACTCGTAAGATACTCTTCTTCGCCGTTGGAGGAGACATGGGCGGCGAGGACATAGGCGTAGGCTGGGCGCAGAAACCTGGCGTAGACACGCCACCATGTCCGCTGGGCGCTCCGCCAGGGGAGGCGCCCCCAGGCGTCGTCGCCGTTCCCGACGCCCCTGACACGCCCTCGGGTGATCGGTTGATCTTGAGCGTGAATGTCAGCGAAAGACGCCCGATACCCGGCCGGCAGTCTGATCGAAGAGGGGGGATGGATAGGCGAGCATTGCGTTACTTGCTTTTTTAACATAGAACTCCAGGAACACATTGCCTTTTGTCATCTGCTTTATTCGTTTGGTATTTGCTCATATCTCATAGATCCGCACGTTCAACCTCGCACGCGCGCTCGGGGCCGAAGGAGGGCTGATCTCTCCCGCGGGCGAAGTGAAAGGGGGGGGGGGGGGGCAGGCGGAAGGAGGGGGGAGGGGGAGGTCGCCAACCTGGCCCCAGATATTCGCAGCCATGTTTTCGCAAAGGCCCATGATGCCTTGCGCGCAGTGGAACCCCCGTGTGTGTGTGTAGGTGCGTGTAGGTGCGTGTAGGTGTGTGCGTGTGTGTGTGCGTGTGTGTGTGTGCGTTTGTTTCTATACCAAAAAAAAAAAGCTTTCATGATTTTCAGAAGGGCCAGCCCGCGGAAGAGCACTGGAGACTGACAGAGAACTGCACGGTTCCATGGCGACCTAGTTTGCCGAGGGGGAAGCGGGGAACGCTATCGCATGAAACTCCATGCTGTTTTGGGGTCCACAGCGTGCCCAAATAATATCCCAGACTCGCCTGCACGCGGCAGGCGCCCCCGCGCTCAGCAGGCTTGCATCGAATATAAAATCTGCTATCTAACATCGAGCAGTCAAAGCGCTACCCGGATAGCTTCAACCCACGCGCGCAAGACAGGGGACATGATGGCGCCGATCAGTGGGACTGGTATAGTGTTGCCCGCGCCCACGCGCGTCGAGTGAGCCTGGAACAATGCCAGCAACCCTGCATTTCTCTGCGCGGCTGAGCAAACGGCCCTTTATCACCAAAGGTGCCCATCAATGAACTCAACGGTAAGATCCAGAGGTGAGAGCAAGTCGTCCTCAACGTTTTCGTGCCACCCACTGTGTAGCCACCCTCTGTTCTCCTGAGCGGGCCCCTAGCCGCGTCGACTATTGCGACAACCCTGCCCTCGCCCGCCTCCAGTCGGAACTGAGCCAGGTGCTCGAGCACGTACACTTGTTGCCGCAGGCTCAGATCGGAGAAGTCCTCAGCAGAAGCCGTCGGGTCCAGAAAGTAAATGATGTCGACTTGCGGGCGTTCGGCATAACCTACATGCAAGACGCGTCGTTGCAAAGCCGTCTCCCTCAACCTAATTAGGGGACGTCCCTATGAAGAACAGGCGGGGCCGATACTGAGGTAGGTCGCAGTGGATGCCGTTGAACTCCACGATGTCTATCTTCCAGCCGGCTGGCATGGCTGACATCATTTCACGAACGAGCCAATCAGCAAACGATTCGGAATCACCGCGGTGCCGCTTGCGGATGCCACGCACGTTCTCGATGATCCACCAGAGCAGCTTGCCGTGCTTGATCAAGTGTATGATCCAAAGCGCCACTGCCACAAATACTGTTGAACGTGGGTCCATCTCCAGCAGGCGTTGCCCCATGGTAGAATATGGAGGGCAAGGTGGGCCCGAAGCAAGGCCATCAGCTTCCAAATACAGTGCATATATGGGGGACCTGTGAGATGTCTCCAAGCCTCTTGCCGACGTGGATAGCGTTCGTGTCCTCTGCCAACAGTTCCAGCGCTGGCTTCAGAGCTATGTTCACTTCGTAATCGCCCGCGCTCTCCCATGGCGCGCCCATCTCTAGCGCTGCGCGAGCGGGGGCGTTCACTCCAGCACAGGGCGAGATCGCTCGGACTCTCCTGGTGGCCCCCGCCAGATGGGCGCGGAAGGCAGCGGCCCGTGGGCGATCCGGGAAAACTTTGGAGTCGCATTGAAGAGGCGGCGGGTGGAATGACCTTGACAGCGCCATAGCGCAACAATCTGATCTCATGGCTGTGGACGAGGGAGGCCCATCACATGCAGTCGGGGTGGGTTGGCGAGGGCGCGCGAGAGGACGCGAGACTCTCCCGAGGGCCACAATGCCATCTGAATGTAGAAGCATGGGCCGCGAGGCACAGGACGCAAGGGCACCCTTGATTTGGCAGGGTCGACCTACTAATCCAACTCGGCTGTAGAGCAGCATCAGCTTTTGGGGAGCGCGCGCGAGAGCCGCAGGGGAATACGGTCAGATCAGAAGAGCAGCGAGCAGGAGCAGCGGCAGGAGCAAAACGAGCGGGAGGAGTATGGGGGGGCGCATGGACAGGCACCCTCGAGACCCCCCTGAGGCCCCCAAGAGGGCCCACATAAGATCACGAAGACCTTCCAGGGTGGATCCAAGCAGCCCGCCCTTCAAGCATAAGTTGGAGGAGGGCGCGGAGAACGCCGAAACCCTAGACGCCCCAAGAACCGGCCGAGAACGCGGTAGAAACAACAACCCAAGACGGGGTCGTGCAACAATCCCGAGGCGACGTCACCGTAGGGATCAAAAGAAGCACGCACACGCACGCGCGCGTCACGCCCCAAGACTCCAGACCTTCCCAAGCACCCAAGCACGTGGCACGGTCCTCACGGAATGGCATGCCGGCAGCCTGAGAACGGGAATGTTCTTGCCGGCACCAGGACCTGACTGCCCCTGAGCCATATATGGGCGAGGGCGGCTAACAACCGCGCCCATGGGGAGTCTGCCTGGCCTCCAGGCTGCTGAGCAACGCAGAGCTAGGCGCAGGTCGAAGTTCTTCCCCGCCGCTCGTTTTGCCCCTGCCCCTCCTCCTCCCCATCTCCCTCCATCTGTCGCTGGAGTCGCTCCTCCCACGCACTTCCCCCCTCTCGCTCTTTCCCTCCCTCGCCCCGTCCAACGCGGCGACGATAACGACAGCACTGATCTAAGAGCTACCCGCTGAGACCCATCAGGGCTGGAGGACCTCGGAAACCTTAGAGGGGCCTCGCAGCGCCGCCGAAGGGGCTCCGCAAGCCCACTGAGATCCCAACGCCCTCCACGGTGGGCCGATTTTGAGTTCGCTGGAAAATCTAAAATGATTCCGCCCAAAATCGCGCGCGACCTTTCCAAAAAGTTTTCGGGCCCGGGAGCAGCCCGGGAGCCACCCGGGAGCCGATTTGAGCCTTCTTAAATAATCAATCAACAAAGTCGGGAGCCACCTGGGAGCGACCCGGGAGCGCCCGGAAACCTCTGAATCCAGAAAAAAACACCACAATTCGGGGCCTCAGATTTCAATCTCGTCGAATGGAGGGCTGAAGCAGCCAGGCCACTGGAAATCATCGCAGATGAGGGCGGCGGATGACGGCGACGAGCCGCGAGGAGGAGGCGGAAGGCGAGGAGGAGGTGAGGGAGTGGGAGGGGGAAGAGGAGGAGGAGGAGGAGGAGGAGGAGGAGGAGGAGGAGGAGGAGGATTGCAAGCACTGGCGAGCCCATGAGGGCTGTCTGTAAGTAAGCTCTGCAACGATATCTCTGAAAGCTGCCACCTGCTCTTCTGACGGGCGGAACTGCTCGTGATCCTTCTTAGTGAAGTCGTCGCCCTGATGCCGGGCGTGCTCTGCCCATGCCATGAGCCGCGCGCTGGCTTCACTGCGCGATGGGAACTGGTCGACCTGAGTCCATTTGAAACAAGCCGAGCGCCAAGAAGGGCACTTGATGTAAGCCCTCTGTTTGCCGCTCGAGTGGCTGAAATTGTCAAAATGCACGACGTGCCTCGTGCCACCCATGACCCCGGCTTCAGAAGACCTGAGGTCTGGGCACTCGCCCGCGCTGCCTCTCAGCACAGCAGCTGCGGCACGCTGCGTAGATTGAAGGTCAGCTTTACCATGGGAGGCTTCATCCATCAATGGCGCAAGAACCGCATCTGCTCTGCGCCCCTCATCGACCTCCTCCTCTTCCACACCACCCATCAACTCAGCAAACCTCTTGTCTGCAACTGCAAACGCATCGGAGGCGGTCGCGATCGCGTCCTCCAATGTGGCCAAGTCTCGTGGCGTGTAGAGATGAAGCAGCGCCCTGTAGCACGAGTCCGGTAGGTCATGATCTATACGCGGCACCGCTTCCAGACTAGAAAGCTTGTCCATGATCGGGGCGCACAACGCCAGTGCGAGGAAATAGTTCCTGGACTTGGTAGCTTTGAAATCCAGACACTTCCGCGATCCATGAACATAAAACTCCGGAAGACCATCATCCACACTGACTTGTTGCCACCCTGATCGCCGTCACGTCATCATAAGAGCCAGCTTGCAGTGGTGATGCGGCTGGTCAACAATAGCACGATGCAAAGGATTGCGGCTCCCCTCGGAGACCTGCGAAGTGCCTTGCCAAGCGATGGCGCCCATGTTCAAAGACACGACAAGCGCACCAAACTCCGAACCCGAGCGACGAAGGATTCCAACTTGCACCACACTGAGGACTTGTTCAAAGGGGCACATCGATATGCACGGAACCATCGCAATATACCAGGCGACCACAATTCACGTCGTAATATGATCCTGACGCGTCATTCGTTGCAGATGTGGAAGGGAAATCCAACATTCGCAAGACCATCTCCTCCCACTGCTCGTTAGTGCACCTGAAAGGTCAGGCAATGGGTCTCCCCCCTTCATCCCCGCTCCTTTCTTCCCCCCTGTCTCGCTCCTCATCGCCCTCCTCATCTTGCAGTCGGGGTGAATTGGAGAGGGCGCGCGAGGGGGCGCAAGACTCTTCCGAGGGCCAGGTTGCTACATGAATGTAGAAGCATGGGTCGCGAGGCACAAGACGCAAGGATACCCTTGATTTGGCAGGGTCGACCAACGAATCCGCCTCGACTCTACTCCCTCGTCGTTATCCTCCTTCTCTAGGTGCGGCGTCGGTTCATTTGGGGGGGTCGGCGGGAGCGGGGGGCCGGGGCCCCAACGCTAGTAGTAGGGGCCACGGGCGCCCTCGCAACTCACAAACACACACACACACACAAACACACGCGCACACACGCGCGCACGCACAGGGCCAGGAACAACGCCCAGGACCAGCGCACAGTTGCGGGCACGACCAGGACCAACGCGGTGCTCTTAATGACCCCATGCCTCTTTTGACCCCCTGGCATCATTAACTGATGCATCTTTTGGGCGACCCACCACCGCATGATGGAACCAATTTTGATCGCCGAGCCACTTGGTATGCTGAGTTGTGAGCCATCCCCAAGAGCAGGCAACGATAAGGAAAGCGACGGTAATGACGACGACCTCCAAACAACATGTGCGTTCATGAAGGTGGTGAAGCCGACAAGCTCAATCAAATCCATGAGGTCCAACGTGAAGAATAATGGCTCTGTCGAACTCGCAATTGAAAAGATACCAGCGTCGCCTGAGCGCGCTTGTGGGGCCAGCTCAATCATTGATATCCAGCATGATCTTCGCTCATCGTCATGTTGGACTTTCCTGCTGGCCAAGTTGTATTTCAGCACTGTGAACAACCTGTGGTGGTTGAAATCGGCACTGAAGTTCAAGCGGGCACCGTCCATGGAGGCCGCCACCAACGCCAAATCATCGTCGACGACGGCCATAGGGTTGGGCGGCTCGGCCGCTAGCGCCAGCACCCCGCCACCATCGTCGACTGGAGGGCTAGGGTCCAAGAGTTCTGCTGGAATACTGAAGATGCTGCCGGAAGCAAGTCTCTCCTTGCAGAAGTCGATCGCCGATCTCATTGATCCAGGAATGTTCACCGCCCGTGGCTTGATGGCACTTTGAACCTTGGCGTGCAAAGCCTTGTCCACGTTCGCAGGCTCGAAGAGCTGACGAGGCAAGCAGTGGTGGATAGCTTTGGTGACATGAACGTTAGGAGCATTCATTGTTGCAGAAAGAGGACGGCATCACTGCGCTACAAACTTCGCGCGCTACCCCCCCTGTCCCTCCACGCGTGAGAGTCGAAACTCCGCATCTGCCAATCCAACGGCTGCCCCGAAACTTCTGGGCGTCGCAAGCGCGCGTGGAGGGTGGGTCCAGATTCTGGCCGACAGAAGCGTTCAGTGCATATATCCTCGCATGTACTTCTTCAACCCTCTGCGCTCGCTCGTTGCGACCACGTTCATGTCCGACGCCTCTGCCTCCAGATCTGGATGCATTTCACCTGTTGTGGCCAGCTGGCCAATCATTTTAAGGAATCGCGTGCTACTGTCTGGGTGCAGGCAGCGGTATGTGACGCGATGGCATTTCATCTCGTTCTCGGCCCCCATAATGCCATTCCAAGTGCAAACAGCTTGGAGCGCGATCTCCCTGGAAGTCGCATCGCGAGGGTACATCCCAAGTAAAAGGCGCGGCAAATTGTCCCAGCAGGTCCATTTAGCGGTGAATTCCTCGTACCACTAATATTTCATCCTTTCCAAGGACTCGACAACTTTATTCCTTTGGGCCGCTGGCAGTCTCGCCAAACGTAGATGAAACTTGTCAGAGTCCGCCGTCTGGACGTCGTTGATCAGATCCTGCCACATTCCTCTGGCAAGCTCGGAGCCTCGTCGGCCTCGCCAGATACACTCCTTCACGCCCTGGGGGACAGTTCGGAGAAATCTCGCAAACTTCTTTGCATCGGTACTGTGGTCGCGCCAGATGTGGTCGTGGCAACGGCAACCAGTAAACCACCTTGCAGCTTGGCCACGCGCCGTGCTGAAGATCTTGAAGGCTTCGCTTTGAGCTCCCAGCTCTCGGACTCGAGGTTGGGCGGCGCTGATTGCCTCCAGGCACTTGGCATCTACGACTAAGTCTCCTTCGCTGCCAGCGGCAGCTTTCATCTTCTACATATCGAAAAACTCAAGGAATATGCCCACTGCTGCAGATACCTTCTTGAGAGACTCCCCCGTGCACTCCCACTTCCAGTCGGCAATGTGATGCCTCCGGTTGGCGAACAAGCCTTTTTTTCCAAGGATCAGCGTCTGCTGGAACACAAATTTCAACGAACCTTTCACGGATACCTTTATTCCCCAGGAACGCGGTCATCCTTTTCAAGAACGCTTTGAACTCTAACGAACATTCTGTCGCTTCGACTGCGGTCTGGAATGCTTCCCGAACTTGGCGCAGCGGGCCTGCCGCCCAGATAGCGAGGGGGGAAAAGAAGCTCTCGGGTCGAGAGGCCAAGAGCTGCAGGCGAGCATCTCGAAGATCTGCATGAACACTTACAACGGCATCTGGAGTCTCCACGTTGGGCCCATCGCACAAGGCCTTCTCTGTGCCCTGATCGCTGCACATACCTCTGATGCAGTACCTCAGTGCTTCGAGTTGATCATGGCTGCCAGTTACTAATCTGCCGACACGAAGTGCCAACCGCAGTTTGCGGGCCACGCCCCCCTCTCACCATGCCCAATCACAGAAAGCGGGAACAATGATCGCTCGAAGGATGCTGAGAACTCTGCCCGCAACCTCTCATTCGTCGAAGCATTCGGAGGTATCACCAGAGCATCTAATCGTTGGCACATATAATTGCAATGGCTTTAAGTGGAAGAGTCGGCCTGCCACGATCCAGCCACGCGCTTGCCCTTTCGCCAACAATGTCGGTACCAGAGCAAAGGTACCGAATCCAACTTCAACAAACTGCGCCCCAGGGTCTTGCGAGTCGGGATGCGTTTCGCGAACACGACGGCGTCGACGCCTAGCAGCTCGCCGGCAATCTCCAGGGCTCTGCGCATCGAGCTGGAGTTCTTCAGCAGGGCGGCCAACTCTATATACAGAAACATTTCTGTGGCAGGGTACTGATGACACTGGCCTGGCCCAACGCGACGAGGGCCGTCTGACTCGAAGCCCTCGGCGAAATGGCCATCGCCGCCATCGTCGGGATCCATCCTTGCAGTCAACTTGTGGACGCCCAGCTTGGCATCGGGAATTCGGAAACCGATGCGAGGGGCTTCGAAGGGAAACACGGGCCAGACGAAACTCATACCATCGTTCATGTATTCTGCGGATCCGGGCAAGAGCTGCCGGCACTTCCATACCATGTGACGTTTGAAGCCTAATCCCAAAGCCTCTCTGACTGATTCTCCACTGCGACATATCGTCGAGTCCTTTAGCATATCGAGAAATATATAATCATTCGGCAGCTTACTCATCTGGACATGTGATTTCAATTCGACGACAAGTGGGTCTGGCAACCAGGCCGAGGCTGAAATCTGGGCAAAGATCGGTACCTCATAGTTGCCGACGTTTTGGAACTGGTTGCGCATGCGAAGCACAGGCAAGGGTGGCGGATGGGAGAGAGAGAGAGAGAGAGAGAGAGAGAGAGAGAGAGAGAGAGAGAGAGAGAGAGAGAGAGAGAGAGAGAGAGAGAGAAGAGAGAAGAGAGAAGAGAGAGAGAGAGAGAGAGAGAGAGAGAGAGAGAGAGAAGAGAGAGAGAGAGGAGAGAGAGGAGAGAGAGAGAGAGAGAGAGAAAGAGAGACAGAGCGAAGAGAGAGAGAGAGAGAGAGAGAGAAGAGAGAGAGAGAGAGAGAGAGAGAGAGCGAAAGAGAGAGCGAGACAGGGATAAGACGGAGGAGGGCGAGGAAGAGGGCGAAAAGGAGGGCGGGGAGGGCAGCAGCCACGGGGTGGACGATTGGTGGATGGTTGGAAGCGGGCTAGGAGGAGGGAGAAGGGGAGGGCGAGGAGGGGGAGGGGGCTTTGAATAGGTTTGAGTTGGGCGTTGGGGCACCCGCAACCTGGTTGCGTCCATCTGATCAAGGAGATTGCGCTCTGATGGGATAGGAACGTTCTCAATCAGCCTGGGGCCCTGTATCTCCACGAAGCCCCGTCGAACCCATCGTCGTGCTGCCGCATCGAGATCTGCTACGGCCACTAGTTTGGGTGTCTCAATTTCGCTCTTTTAGCAGGTCTCTGAATGGCCCGAGGGATGCCGAACATAGCTCGAATTAAAATGGCCTCGAGAGTTCGATTGGCAAGGATATGTCGAGAGGAGGTGACATGGGACAGGGCCGGGTACATGAGGGAGGCCATGGAACGAGGTTAGAAGCGGGGGGGAAAGGGAGGGGGCGGGATCAACATGAAAATAGAGGATGAGCGGGTGGGAAAATGGAAAATACGGGACTACGACATGGCCGTTCAAAGCTCCCCCATAGGCCCCCCGATAAGAGGCCCCAGAGGCTCCCACGCAGGCCCCCACATACGTAATCCCCTAAAAGGCCCCCCCCATAATTTCTCCCATATCCCATGGGCTCCTGAGGGGGGGCGCCCCATAAGCCCCCCCCCCCCCCCCCCAGCCCCCCCCGACAAGTTCCCCCATAGGCCCCCCCCCCCATAAGCTCCTCAGGAGGCCACCCCATAAGCTCACCCCCAGGCCCCCCCCATAGGCCCCCAAAGGTTCCCCCATGAGCTCCCCCTATGAGGTCCCCCAAGACGGAGAAACGGCATCAGCCAATACATCTCGTTTGGCACCGCGCCAATCTGCAACGATATTAACGCGCAAATCCTGCGAACGCCACGGGCGCAATCAAGAACGTTTCGGCTTCTTAGCCGGCGCCTCGAAAACAGCAACGGGATTTGACGAGCTGCTGGCGACGCAGTCGGTGAAACACGAATCAAATACCTCAGCGCGAGAAGGTTCACGGGTGTCAGCCTCGCCGTGCTCATCAGCCTCCGTCTCTTTATTATTCGTCTGTTTCACCGCTGGCTCTTTTTCCTGCGACCATGCAAAGTCATCGGAAAGGATGAATCTGGGATCCTGCTTATCTTGATTGACAAGAATTCGCCTCCTCCACTTCGGCGGCATCGGAAACTTGGAGAGAGCGTGATCCACCGCCGCTCTACTGTGGAAAATTGCCAACCTTGTCCTCCGGAACCCGGGGTCGCTCCCCCCCCTCTCCGAAAATCCCCCCCCCCCCCCTGCTGCTGGGCCCCCCCCCCCCCCCCCCCCCCCCTCACCCGGCAAAGCCCCCCCCCTTCCTACCCCTCCCCCTCCCCCCCCCCCTCCCCCTCGAAAACCAAGGGGGGTCACTGCCGGTTCGAACCCCTCCCCCACCCCCCCTCCCTCCGGATCCGGAAACCGGGGGGGTCGCTACCGGTTCGAACCCCCCCCCCCCCATCGAAAACCGGAGAGGGATCACCGCCGGTTCGACCCGCCCCCCCCCCCCACCACCCCACGCACCGCCAGCAAACGACTCCCGGTCCCTACCACCGTCCGCATCACATCCCCCACTGTTGTTCCCAGCGCCACTGTCCTCACCACCACTGTCCCCGCTGGTTCCACCACCGTCCCTACTGTCCCCACCAGTGCCCCCACCACTGTCGCACTGTCCCCGCTGTCCCCAGAACTGTTCCCACCACGGTTCCACTCTCCCCACTGTCTCCACGGCCCCAACCACTGCCCGACTATCCCCACTGTCCCCACTGTCCCACTGACTCCTCCGCTGTCCCACTGAGCTGTCCCACTGTTCCCACCACTGTCCCCACTGTCCCCACCACTGTCCCCACTGTACCTCTGTCCCATTGTCCCACCGCCGTCCTCGCCACCGCCTTCACCACTGTCCCCACCACCATTGTACCCTCCACTGTCCCACTGTTTCCACCTCATTCCCATTGTCCCCACACCACTGTCCCCACCACCACCGTCACCACCACTGTCCACTGTCCCCCCTGTTCCCACCATTGTCCCCACCACTGTCCCCACCACTACCGTCCCCACCACTGTCCCACTGTCCCACTGTCCCCACCACTGTCCCGCTGTCCCCTCGCCACTGTCCCCACCAACACCGTCCCCACCACTGTCCGCACCCCCACTCGGTTTTCGAGGGGGGGGGTTCGAACCGGTAGCGACCCCCCCCCGGTTTTCGAAGGGGGGGGGGTCGAACCGGTAGCGACCCCCCCCCCCTTTTCATGATGAGCTGGGAGGGGGGGGAGGGGTTCGAACCGGCAGTGACCCCCCCCCCCGGTTTTCCGGAGGGGGGGGGGGAGGGGTTCGAACCGGTAGTGACCCCCCCCGGTTTTCCGCCAGCAGCGGTAGAACACGATCTTTCGAAACTTGGGATCGAGCGCCTCCGACAATGAGCGCATCTCGCCGGCCATGTCAATACGCAGAACATTGATGGGCTGGGGTCTACTGCGCGAGATGCGCAGACCCGTGGGATGTTTTGAATGACTGGTTTGGGCCCAGCACGGTCGCGGGAGAGGAAGAGGAAGCATAACAGGGAAGGTCGAATGGGGAGGAGGAGGGAGGAATTAAGCATGCACCCCTCACACGGTTCGTGGCATAGCGAGTTCACCCGAAGGCCCCAATGGCGGTGCCCACATGCGCACCCGCCACCCATTTTAGCACGCCTCTCACACGGTTCGTGGCCCCGCAATCATTTCAACCGAAGTCCCGAGTGAAGGTGCCCACATGCGCCCCCGCCACAAATTTCGGCGCGCCCCTCACACGGTTCGTGGCCCCATAAGGAGCTCCATAGAAGAACCTGGCGGCTGGCCCGCGGAACACCGCCGCCCCGTGTTTGGAGGGCATCAGGCGTGATCCGCGGACTCCGCTCGGGATCCCCAGGCGCGGGAGTCGCCGACCCGCGCTTTTTTAAGCGCGGGCCACCAGGCGCGCGGGCGTGATCCGCGGACCCCGATCGGGACCCCCAGGCGCGTGAGTCGCCGACCCGCGCTTTTAAGCGCGGGCCACCGAGCGCGCGGGCGTGATCCGCGGACCCCGCTCGGGATCCCCAGGCGCGAGAGTCGCCGACCCGCGCTTTCGAGCGCGGGCCACCAGGCGCGCGGGCGTGATCCGCGGACTCCGCTCGGGATCCCCAAGCGCGTGGGTCGCCGACCCGCGCTGTCAAGCGCGGGCCACCAGGCGCGCGGGCGTGATCCGCGGACTCCGATCGGGACCCCCAGGCGTGTGAGTCGCCGACCCGCGCTTTCAAGCGCGGGCCACCAGGCGCGCGGGCGTGATCCGCGGACTCCGAAATGGACCCCCAGGCGCGTGAGTCGCCGACCCGCGCATTTAAGCGCGGGCCACCAGGCGCGCGGGCGTGATCCGCGGACTCCGATCGGAACCCCCAGGCGCGTGAGTCGCCGACCCGCGCTTTCGAGCGCGGGCCACCAGGCGCGTGAGACTGAGAGCATATTGCACGCAATGCGCGCGGCGCGTGATTGGGCTCACCGCGAAGGTGATCATATCGAGTTCGCGCCGTTTCGCGTCGAACTGGCTGTCGCGACGCAGTCGGTTGCAGTGTGCCCAGAAGCGCGAGGGCGAAACCGTAGTTAATTAACACGCACAGTTTGCTACGTTAATTGAGCGTTGCTGGCTCGTCCAAGAGTAAAGTTGGTCGCACGTACTGTTGCAGGATTCATCTTTCAAGAGCGCTGATCGCGCTGATGCGCTCTTGGTTCTTCAATTGTCAGTCTCTTGATGTTTCGAAAGGTGGCGGGTGCAATGACGGTTTTCCGAATGCTAAGAAGACCACCTCGGGCTCCTGCTGGGAGGCAGTCTCTAGCGCGCGCCGCTGGCCAGCCGCCGCCTACCTCTGGGCAACGTTGCACCTCCTCTGGAACCCCGCGAAGTCGAGGACCCCCGCGGACTTCGAGGACGCGTCGACCTGCGCCTGCTCATGCGCCCAAGCATTCTGGAAGACCACCAGCAGCGCGAGCCTCCAGTCCTGCCTCCAGCGGGCGCGGGCCAGCCGTCGCCAGATGATGGTCGTGGCGCCCCTGGTCCAGCCCTCAGCCACCAGTGGCTCCTGCCGGACGTCGTTGTCGGCTGCCTGCAAAGGTCCTCGTGCGAAGTACTTGTGCTCGCCAGGAGGGGCCTGATGCGCAAGCTGCGCCTGCCCCGAGCAGCCACCCACGATCTCCTTGAAGCGTAGACGCATGACCACATCACGCGGGATGGCCGCGGGCATGTCAGCGTCTCTCAGCGGGCGCCGGCGGCAGAGCAGCGATACCGCCACCGTGGAATGGTCACTGATGCCGTGGACATGGAGCTCGTGCGCCCCCCCTCTCACCGCGCGCTTGCTGGCCTCGGCAGAGCAGCCGCCGCGGGGGCCCCGCGAAGATCCGATCAACGGCTGAGCTCGCGCGCGCTGGCGTTCCAGTGGGTGGGCCGGCCAAGCGTCGGCTCCGCGGCAGCTCGCAGCGCCTCTGGCCATTCCCTTCGGCCGGGGCGGCGCGCCAGGCGAGTCGCCTAAGTCCCCGACTGCGGGCGGGCGAGCGCTGGTCGGGGAACGTCGCCAGGATGTCCCGGCGGAGATCTTCGGGGACGTGCCGGCGACAGTCCGCTCCACGCTGGGTGGCCGCCAGAGGCGGGGCCCTGCTGCACCGCCAAAGTTGAAGTCGCCGACGACGAAGACAGAGCGCGTCGCAGGCTCGCGGTGAGCCCGCGTAGGCGCGCAGCCGACAGTCGACGTTGATCAGGTGAAACATCGTGGCCGCGTGCGTTCCAATAGGCAAAACTGACCAGCGTCGCCCCATGCGCCAGATTGAACGGCACCGCGCGCGCAGCCGAAGAACGCGCCCAGGGACGAGACCCCCAGGTTCAAGATCGCAGGCATAGCCGTCAGCTGTAGCAGGCACTACAGTCGCCGCGCCCCCCGCATCTTCTCGACCTCCTGGCAGGCGCGAGACAAGGCAATGAAATGGTGCCCCCGGTCTCTCCAGCAGCGCCTCCACGCGGGCATCGCAGGCGCAGGCATCGCGGGCATCGCAGGCCAACAATGGACCCTTCCAATAGCAATGGATGTACCGATGTACCTGATCTCCTTCTTGACCACGCGGTTGGCGCCCTTGCCCGACGGCCTGAGGGCCCCGCAATTCCAGTTGCCAAGATGTAGACCGTTCCCGTCGACTCCCCAGGCACGAGATTGCGTGTAAGAGAGTCCACTGCTGGGCCTCTGGCTCCAAGGCGCGGTCCGCCAGGGCCCGGGGCGCCCCCCTAGTCTAGCCGGTGGCTCGCACTGCCGCCATGTTCCACGAGACCTCGGGCTGCGCACCAGGGGCCGAGATCGACGGCTTAACCGGCTGCCTCCACTTGCCTGCGATCGCATTCGAATCCCTGTCCACAATGAGGCGCTCGGGCATGTGCCCCTGCAGGGTGTAGCGCAGCATCGCGCGCTGGATCTCGTGGGAGATCTGGCCCTGGTCGCGGCCCCTCCCGGCATCGACGCGCGCCCGTCTGCCATCCAGGGGGGCGGCCGAGAACTCGCGCCACGTGGAGGGCCCAGTGAGACGCGAGCCCAGGAGGCCGGCGCTCCGCCGCTCCGCCAGCCCCGTGGAGCCAGTGCAGCGCAGCTTGAAGTTCCTGCCCATCCCTCCAGCGCGGTGGCCTCGGTCGCGAGGGAGAGCAGCTCTACGTCCTCCGGGAGTGGTCGCAATGTCCGCCACCGCCTGCTTCGACACGACGGCCCTCGCCGTGATCGCCAGGATGGTGGCGTCGACGGGGCGGGCGCAGCCCGCGGTGTTCGGCTGCCCCCGCGACGTCGTAGATGCCGCCTTCGCGAGGCGCGTGTCGACCACCTTCGCGAACACCTTCGCGAAGCGCAAACCGCGACGGGGAGGATGAAGCTACTTTCCCACCATTCCTAAATATCCCCCCCTGTAGAGGCATGGAATGGGATGGAGTCTGGGCGGAGAATCCGCCCGTCGCCGCAGCGGCGCTGCAATTGCGAAACAACCCCAGCAAAGCGGGGGCGGCGACGAGAAGCCCGCGGGCCCCATCAGACAAGTGCACCCCGGCAACGGCTCTCCCAAGAGGGAAAACCGCGGCCAAAGCACACCACCCCGGCGGGGACGGAAACCAGCGGACGACCGAACGCAGCCACCAGGGCCGCACCGAGGACCCCGCGGCCCGAAGAGAAGCAGCCTCCAGGACGCCCCCAGAAAGACGCCAGCGTTTCAAGCCGAGCCGAGCAACTACTCATAGCTACCACCCACTCAGCCGTTGAACCTCTGGCGCCGCCGCCCACGGCCCGCCCGCCTGGCCCAGGGAGAGCCGGGGCCAAAGCTGGAGCGTAGCCAGCGGCGGCCCTCCGTAACCTCCGCGGCCGGGGGCGCGGGAGGGGCAGGCTCCTCACCGCCGGCTTGCCATCCAGAACGCCTCTGGTCACGGTCGGCCGTGAGCGAAGCGGCGTCGACGTTCCCGACCTTCACGACATACATGGTTGTCGTGCTCCCGTCGCACCCCTTCCTCGGCCACGAAGGCACCACCGCCTGCATGGGATCCCACTCGTCCACGTCGAACGTGGTCCCATGGTCTCCTTGCGGCGGCGCAACAACGTTTTTGACGCCCACACCGTCCCCGCCCGCCGCGGGAGTCCGAGCGGGTGCACTGCTCCTCCTCGCCGTCCACGTCGAGGACGTGCATGGCATCCTCGTGTTCCAGTTTCCCGCCCGAACCCATGAGAAGACCCTCGTCGCCCAGCTCCTTCACCACGTCCTTCTCGTACTCGTGGACGTCACCCAGGGAGTCGGACTCCTCCGCAAACTTCACCACGAGGCTGTTCACCAGCGTGGGGCAGGCAAGGATCGCGGCGAGCGCGTCGGGCCCCACTACCTGGATGCTGGCCTCCACGTCGCTGCACGCGCCGTCCTCCACGGGCGGCGGCGTGCCCTCCCCGCGCTGCACCAGCGGCACCTCCACAGCGACGCCGCTCACGACGTGCTCGGACGACGGCGCTTCCACGGAGCGATCGCCTCGGCAGTCCCCAGTCTTGGCAACCACCTCGTCCATGCGCGAATCGCCGATGCCATCGACCTCGAAGCACGCCTCGAAGTCGAAGGCCGCAGCTGCACAGTCTAGCTCGTCCATACTGAACGTGGGCACCCTAGGCGCCCGCTGACTCGACCAGCAGGTGGCGACGACGTCCTTTTCGTCGCCACGCACGCGCTCCGCTGGCTTCTGCTCCTTCTGCCCGCCGCGCCGCGGCTGCGTCGGCGGTGTCCCACAGAGCGGCACCACTGCCCACGCGTTCGGCGCACGCCTCCACCGCCTCATCGCGGACAGGGCACACGAGGACACTGGCTGTCGGGCACGCCCGGCTTCCAAGTACGCGCCCGAAAATCCCCTGAGCCACGCTCGGGAGCAAAACGGCTTTCCTGTAGAGGAGGAGGAGGAGGAGGAGGAGGAGGAAGATGAGGAGGAGGAGAAGGAGGAGGAGGAGGAGGAGGAGGACGAGGACGAGGAGGAGGAGGAGGAGGAGGAGGAAGAGGAGGAGGAGGAGGAGGAGGAGGAAAACGAGGAGGAGGGGGAGGGGGAGGGGGAGGGGGACAAGCTAGGTGCGCTCGCGTCATATCTGACATCCTACGTCTCCCTCCCACCCCTTACCATGGCGTAGATCCCCTCTCTACTCGCACAGTCGGATGTCGAGCAGGGCAATGATCCCGAAAGGGTACGCGATGCATTGTAGAGCACGGCATGGCATGGCGTAGAAGAGCACCACAAAGCGTAGCATCAACCTACCATTGCATTGCATGCCGTGGCATGGCACGGGAAATGACGCCAGCGCTGCAGCGGGAGCACGAGTCGGAACGAGCGGAAGCGCGGAAATGAGGCCAGCGCTGCAGCGGGAGCACGAGTCGGAACGAGCGGAAGCACGGAAATGAGGCCAGCGCTGCAGCGGGAGCACGATTCGGAACGAGCGGGGCCCGAAAATGAGGCCAGCGCCTCAGCGAGAGCAGCATTTGGGGAAACAAATGCAGGCGGAAACCCAACTCTGGGAAATTCCGTGTGTAAAAAAACAGTGCGCGGGGGGGCTAATACTTTCAAACCGTCATCGGGGGAAGAGGGAGAGTAGTATTCATATTGAGTGATTGTAAAGGAGGAGGAGGAGGAGGAGGAGGAGGAGGAGGAGAAGGAGGAGGAGGAGGAAGAGGAGGAGGAGGAGGGAGGAAGGAGGAGGAGGAGGAGGAGGAGGAGGAGGAGGAGAAGGAGGAGGACGAGGAGGAGGGAGAGGAGGAGGAGGAGGAGGACGAGGAGAGGAACGAGGAGGAGGAGGAGGAGGAGGAGGAAGAGGAAGAGAAGGATGAAGAACGCCCCGCGAGATGAAGCCCAGCCCCATCTCCGAACCACCACGCTGCGCCGTGCCCGGCGGCGCGCTCTCACTTCCACCCCGGCTGGCAGCCGCCTGCCGCAAGGGCCGCCCGTCGCAGCGCTCTCGGCCTTGCCCGGGGCGAGCTGGCAAAAACGCCCCGCGCACCTGGCCCGCCCTTCGTGGCACCCGTGGCAGCCCTCGCGGAGCACGCTGCCATAGATCACGCAAACATGGCCCAAGCGGCCCCCGAGAGAGCTTTCAGACAGCCCAGGAGGGCCGCGAGACGGCCCAAGAGGCCCTCAAGACGGCCCAAGACGGTCCCCAGAGGGCCGCACGAGGGGGTACTCGAACTGATACATCGCGCCCTCCGGCCAGCTCGGAGCCGTCGGGCATCGGCGCGCACGCCGCGGGGCGCCCCCCACTCGTCGAGCGAGCGGGGCGGCCCAGAGCGCGCGAGGCGGCGCGCAGGGGCCCCGGGCGCACTGCAGTCAACCCGCATCACGTGGATGCGCGGTAAGGATGCAAGGGCCTTGGAGGCCCATGTGAAGGTTTTTTCGAACGAGGCTGGCCAGCGAAAGTCCCTAAGAGCGGGCCGCAAGGGCAAGGATGAAAGGCAACCTTGACAAAGTCGCTCATGATTTTCTGAAGGCGGCCGATCGGATCTCGTAACGGAAATAGGGGACGTGGCGGGCCGATGCTACGCCAAGTTAGCTTTAAGCTTACGATAGAAGAAGGAGGAGGAATGAGGAGGAGGAGGAGGAGGAGGACGAGCAAGGAGGAGGAGGAGGAGGAGGAGGAGGAGGAGGAGGAGGAGGAGGAGGAGGAGGAGGTCGAGGAGGAGGAGGAACAAGGAGGAGGAGAGGAGGAGGAGGAGGAAGAAGAAGGAGAAGGAGGAGGATGAGGAGGGGGAGGAGGAGGAGGAGGACGAGACAGACAGACACTTCTTTCTTTTTGGTCGGCGGGTCGGGAGCGGGCCACTTCTGGTTAAGAGCTAGGCGGGGCGCGCGAAGCCCTAATTTGGGAGACAGGGCGCGGGCGGGCGGGGCCTCAGGCGGCCAGGGGGTGTAGAGCGCAGGCGGCGCCGAAGACTTTGCACAGGACAAGGTACGCCATGGACAGGAGCCGGGGGCGAAGTCCCGGAGGGAGAGTGGATTGGCGTTGGCGTCATCGGCACGCCAAGAACACCATCCTCGAGTGCTGCGCGAGGAGGGCCGTGAGAGCGTCAACGTCCGTGAGGTAGAGGAAGACCAGGAAGGCGAAGTGCACCAGGTGCCACCGACTGGTAAGGAGAGGCCCAGGAGAAGAGGAAGACCACGAAGTCGATGTGCAACGTTGTGCCACCGGGTGGTCAGTAGCGGCCTGGGGTGGTAGTCCAATCCGCGTCCAGGTAGCAGCCACGAGGTTCGGCATGAAAACCGCCTGTGTCCGCCTGCCGCGGGCCGGGCCTGAGCCGCGCTGCCCAGGGTGAGCGGGGCCGCCAGGGCGGCAAGGTGCAGTGCCGGCACCGGGCCGGAGCCGCGCCGTGCCGGGCGCTGCCGCCACTGGAGGGGGGGAAAGCGAGCGGGGAGGGAAAAAGCGGACAGGGAGGAGAGAGGCCAGCGTCCCACGCCAGCCGGAGCCCCGCCAGCGCGCACCGAGGTGCCCGCGTGGGGGCACGCCCCAATGCGCACAAGTGAGGCCCGAGGCCCCAGCGCGGGCGTGTCACGCACGCCGCTGTCGTACCAATGCGTCGCAGGTAAGAACAGGGGGTGCACAGAGTCCCAGATCCTTGAGTCAAGTCCAGCCGATGGGTACAGGGGGGAAACAGAGTCCCAGATCCTCGAATCACGCACAGCCGATGGCTACAGGTAGGACACAGAGTGCCAGATCCATTGGAAACAGCCAGTGGGCACAGGGGGGACACAGAGTCCCAGGTCAGGGAATCTCAATCAGCCGACGCATGCAGGTAGGACATAGAGCCCCAGATCCTTGGAAACGGGAGTGGAGGAGAGGAGGAGGAGGAGGAGGAGACGACGGGGCCGAGGTGAACAGGTGAATGCCAGCGCTTGGACAGCGGGCGCCACACGGGCGAGGGGTAGCAGGCAAAGGGGGGGAAGAGGGACACGTGGCCCCCAGTTCGCTTAGAGGTGGGGGGGTGGTTGGGGGACGGGGGCGCAGGTAGTGGGAGTGGCTGGCGGGTTGGGCCGTGGCACAGCAGGCCGGGCGTGGGAGGGCCGACGACAGTCAGCGCCGCGGGCGCTTCCCAGTCCAGGTGTCGCGGTGCCCGGAACTGCGGGCCTGGTCCCCGTCGCGCCCGTCACCCTTAGCGACCTCCCCTTTCCTCTGCGCCTCCTGATAGAGCTTCTGCTCCCGCCCCCAGTCCACGTGGACACCTGCGCTTCTGGACCATCGGTCCACGTGGTAGTTGTTGGCCCTCATGTCATCCAGGAATATGTCGATGATCCACTGCTGCCAACGGCGTGGGTCGAAGGGCGCCTGGTCTTTGGATTTGCCCTTGCCCTGCTCCTTGTAGTTGCGCATGCGCCACGAATGCCAGGCTACGTTAAATTGGTGCCCCCCTTCCGTCCGCAACCTCTTCAGGTGTGTTACTGCTGTCTTGTTTGGGAGGCGCTGCCATCCAGCGCGGCACGCGGCGTGTGTCCGGCTGGCGTCGGCGTGGCTGCGGTCGTCCTTATAGTGAGAGCTGCGCGATTCTGGCGCCAGGGCGCGCTAGCCGAGCCCCGGCCAGTGTCATGGGTCCGGTCCCAACAGCGCTCCTTTGTTCTGTCCCAGTCCTTGGCGTCGTGTCTGCGCCACGGTGCCCCCGCCGCGCTCAGGTTGCGGTCGCGGTCGCGGTCGCGGTCTCGCTCTCCTGCGCGCGGCCGGTCGTCCTCTCTGGACTCGCGCCTCACCGCCGTGGTGCACAGCTCCCAGGCGACTGGTTCCCGCGCCCTGCCGCGCGGGCGCTCTGGGGGATGCGCCGAGAGAGGGGCGAGCGCCGAGCGCGGGTCCTCGGGGCCCCTGGAGCGGCCCCGCCCGCGCAGGTTCCGATCGTCGGCCACGGCCTCGGGGCGCAGGATTGGCTCGGCGGGCGCGCGGGCAGTCCTCTGGTCGGTACTGCGGGGGTCGTTCTCGGGGCTGGCGCGCCGCTCGCTCTGAGGACTCGTCTTAGCTTGGTGCTCTTCGGCGGCGCCCGAGTCAGAGGACGAGGAGATGGGGTGGACCTCGCTCAGGGCCTCGGCGAGGCGCAGCTTCTCCTCTTTAGCCTGGTCTTCGCTGCCTCAGTCAGGGTCCCCATCCCTAGGCGGCATGAGGGATGCAGGTTCGTAAGTGGGGTCCTGTGTGCTGGATTGCTGCGGGTAGGGCTCAGGTCGGGGCCTGTCCTGCATGTGTTCTGCGGACGCTGCTTTGTCCCCCGTGGTGCTGACGCCGCTCGAGGGGTTGTCGGGGACTGCTGCTGCTTGCTTTCTGCGCACCTTCCCTCGGGCACTCTCCAGAAAGGTAACTGCGCGGAGCGCTGCGTCTCCACGGAGGACGCATGCGCGAAGCGCCCTGTCGCCGACGCCTCGCGCTTCCAGCCACTCTCCGCCGATCTGGACGAGCAGCGCGCGCGTCCTGCTCTCGGGCGACGACGCGGAGGACGGGTCCGAAAAACGGCCCCATCCAGAGGCTGCGTCGCGAGGGGCTCGTCGCAGTCCGTCGCGCTGAACCACCTGGCGCGGGGAAGGGAGTCACCCCTGATTGCCGCGTAGTCGCCGCACTGGTTGCGCTGATTGCCCGCGGCAGCTGGGCACAGGGAGCCCAAGATGGGCGCGTCCGGGGCCTGCCCCTGCAGCACTTCGTGGCCGCCGTGTTCTGTGCACCTCCCGAGGGGTTCAAGTGTTGCGCCGGCGGGTGGCGGTGCCCCGCCGGACTTGGTGGCCGTGGGCCGCGTGGCCGGCCGGGCTGGGGTCGGCTCGTCGCCGCGCGGCGTGGGTGGAAGAGAAGGGGCAATGGGTGAATCGCCTCCGTTGATGGGCGGCTTGGTGGGTGATGGGCAGGGGCTGGTAGCCTGGACTGGGCTGGGTGTCACGCGCCTTTCCTTGGTGGGCCCTGATGACTGGACTGGGCTGGGTGTCTGCTCGGGGCGCGCGCCCGCCCGTGGGTTGGTGCGCTGATGAGCCCCGCTGGCTGTTGCGCTTCCAGTGGGGGGCTGAGCGGAGGCAGCGGCGTCGGGATCCCGGGAAGGGGGTGGCAGTGCAGAGGCGTGGCGGTCGTGGTAGCTGCGCTCAGCCTCGTCGCAGGCGGCCGCGCGCCGCCGCGTCTCCTCTGGGCCGGGGCGTGCTGCGCCCTCTGCCGTTGACGCGGGGGCGCCCGGTAGCGCGGGGAGAGGTTTGTCCCCTGCTTTCGGGTATACGTCAGGGCCGTATTTACTGGATACCTCGCTCACGTCTGATGGGCGCATGTCCCATTGGTGGATAAGGCATTCCTTGCAGCACCAGCCCGCGTGCCAGCGCTTGGCCGGGAACATCTCCCTCATCGGCCGCGCGGGGGGGGGGCCCGTGGACCAGGCTGAAGCCGTCGCGGAGTCCTTCTGGATCCGCGGCGTGCCCGTACATGCCTGGGTAGGCCTGTCCCGGCCCCCGCCCGTGCCCCTCCGTGCCCGAGGGGCATCCGTCGCATCTCCAGATGCCGACATTCCCCTTGTGGAATTGGCTGATCAGGCGGTCGTCGTTCGTGACGCTGGCTGGGAGGGTGGTTCCCGCGTTGACGGGGTTCAGGTCGCCTTCCAGCGGGACCAGCAGCTGGTCCAGGGGCGTCAGGGCCGTGGGTAAGGGCGTCGGACGCATCCCAGGAAGGGCACGCGTTGCGCGGACAGGCATGTCGTCGGGGCGGTCGTTGATCCAGGTTTTGCTGTCCACGTCGTCAGGAATGGGCTCTCGCTCGGCCATTGCCTTCGTAATCCAGCAGCATGTGCAAAGCCAGGTCAGGTCCTTCCCATGACAGTATTCCGTCAGCCTGTTGCTGCAGACAGACAGACACACATGCTCACGGGATTTCTCGTCAACTTCGCCTGACAACAACAAAAGGCAGCAAAAGCCTGGCTCCTGAGAAGCGAAGCCGCTTAAGAACGCCATTTCACAAGCGTGGGGGCCGCGCGCGCGTCACGGGGGGAGGCCCGATCGAGGGCCGAGACGCCCCCCCGGAGCCAACGCGACGGAGCCCAGGGCCAGGGCCGCCTTGCAGGCCACCAGGAGGGCGCCAAGACCACCCGATCAGGCCCAGCCCCCCGACGCCCCACCCCGCGGGGAGGCAGACCCCTCGCCGCGGGCATTGGGCCCAGAAGGGGGCCTCCGATGGGGGCTGAGAACCCGACTGTCTCCGACGGGAACCCAGACAGCGCCCGCGAGGCGCCTGTCTGGGGAGATCAATTGTAAGGGCCGAGGTCGGACGAGGGGCCAGAGGGGGTCTCGGCGGAAAGCGGCCTGCAGCCAACATCACTTGAAACCTCGCACTCTGAGACCAATCGAGGTTCGTCGACCTCGGAGCCAACAAGTTCTGACTGGCAGGAGGCGCAGCCTCAACCGAGCCCCCCACTCCGGGCACACACTTCGTCCTGGAACACAATAGCCTACATCTCGCTGATCAGCTTCGACAGGGCCCGCTGCAACGGGCCAGGGGGCCGCCCCCGCAACGCCTCCGAATTCTGTCCGTGCAATTGCGGGAGCTCCACTGCGTGCGCGATGCGCCCCTCCGTCATGCCCCGCTGCTCCTGCGTGCTGCTGCCCTGCCCCATCGCCCTTGTCGGGCTTGCCCTCGTTCGCCTTCCAGCGGAAGTACGGCGCCAGATCAGCAAATTGATGAGGAGAGTGAGCCATCACCACGTCCTTCCACAAACTCTACAAGCCCTTCGTCAGCTCCGCGTTGCTCAAGTGGCCGTCCGTCCCCCACCACTTCACGGGCGCCACGAAGACCCCCGCGTGTAGTGGGCCCCTCACCTCGAAGTCGACCGTCTCTAAATTTGCCGCCGTGTCGAGCAGCACACTTGACTGCGCGTCGCACTCCCTGCCTGCGGCCTCCTGTTCCTCCGCCAGGCCGCCTCTCACGACCTCGAACATGTTGTGCTACACGTCGGCCAAATCTTCGATCTCTCGGGAATCCACCAGTGCGAGGTCCCCCATCATCTTCACCGTCTCGCGAAGGCCCCTGCCGCCACCGCCCCGCCCCTTGTTCACCGCGTCCGCCCTGGAGCTCTTGGCAAGAGGAAACTGCATCGCCGCGCCCTGCGCTGGAACTGCCGCTTCAGTCTCTGACGTGTAGTGCGCGTAGGAAGGCGGTGCGGTAGCGCAACTCTCGGTAGGTGCTGAACCAGATGGCTACAGATATGATCCAGGTCAGCGTGATCGACCCCGCATATTCTGCAACCCGGACCATCAGGAGGGGCCAGACCATGAAACTGCCGAGCCCCATCAGGAAGACAGCAACCCCGAATCAACGATCGGGAGAAATGGCGGCCAGCGACCACCCTAGAGCTAAGGACGGTGTGACAGACCACGTAAATCTTTGTGAGTGAGAATACGTGTCCAGCATTGCGATCATGGTGTGTACCTCGTAGATGGTTCAATAGATCCCGTTCCGTTCGAAACGCGGCCGAGCATGGCACCCCGTCCTCCTCCACCCACTCGCACTTCCATTGTCGAGGGACCTCAAGACCAGGGGGGGGGGGCTGGAACTTTTGCGGGAGCTTGGAAGCCTGGAGGAGGCGCCACTCGAGTCTGGACCGACCGACGGACCGAGAAATCGATCTTGACAAAGTCGGGCGCCAGCTCGGGGTCCACGAACCTGCACGTGCACTCCGAGAGCTCTTCCATGACCAGGGCCTCCTCCCCAACAGTATGCCCGGCCTCCTGAACATCATCCTGAATACGACGAGCTCAGGGAGACGCATGCCTTGTCAGACGGTCCTGAAATACGAATCTGAAACGGTCGAACCCCAGCGCTGGCAAACGGCCAAACAGTACACACAGAAGCTGCTTGTTGTTTTCAGGAAGGCAAGCAATCTGCTGGTACCAACTCAAGCGCCTGACGAGCAACTCTTTTGCACTCGGCACCTATTTCCAGTACTGCCGAACTTCTGAAAAAAGAGACCACGTCTTGGTATGTGCACCTTCATGTGATGTGCCCGACCATGGAGTGGTACCCAGCTAAGGCGTGCGAGGTGAGCGTCCGATTCGTTCCACTGCTGAGAGGTCACCATCATCGCCTCCAGTCCGCTGAGCAGCGCATTCTGAACGAGCCCAATGAGAATAACTCTAGTCCACCTCCAAGGACACTTCAGGGACCAGAAACCAACCATATAATGGAAGCCTGCTGATGCTGCCCCCCTGCGCCTGGAGATCTCGGGGCCCGTGATGCCTGACAACGAGATGTGGGGCCGAATATATCTAGTACATTTGTGAATTCTCCTTTCTAAGAACAGAATAGGATCTCCCCCCACCCCCCCGGCGTTATCGCCCACCCTTTCGGTAAGTAAATCATATATGATTCTGACCACATGTCCATCCCAAGTATAAAATCGCAATGCCCCAGGCCAACCGGTATCCCCCCCTGAAGGTCCCTTGTTAAAACATATGCGGTGACATTTTGTTCTAACATAACACTTGTTCGCAAATCCCTTGCAAAAACTGGACGAAGTGCACACGCGCGCGTCGTCGCGCGCGCATGCCGAAATCCTTCAAAAACCTTCGGTGCCGGAAGGATTTCGCAATCGAGTTTCCAAAAACACATACAAAAACACATGGTTTCGCAACACTGATTTGCTAAAACAACTTCCGCGCGAGCTCTTGCGAAATCTCAAGAAAACCATTGGTTGTTCCAGATTTTCACAAAATGCTATTAAACGGGCTTCGCGCGCGCGCATGTCGAAATCTGTCGAACGCCCTTGCGCGTGAGCCGTCGCGAGAATCCTCTGCAACAAATGTGACGAAGTGCAGACGCGCGCGTCGTCGCGCGCGTACGCCGAAAACCTTCAAAACCCATCGGTTTCGGAAAGATTTCGAAATCGTGTGTCCAAAAAACCTACAAAAACACGAGGTTTCGCAAAACGGATTTTCAACAAAAGCGTGCGCGCGTGCCCTTGCGTCGTCGTCGTTGTCGTCGCCGTCTTCCCTCCTCCCGCGTCGTCGTCGTCGTCGCCTACGCCGTCCTCTGTCTTTCCTCGTGTTGGTCGTCGTCGTCCTGGTCGTTTCCGTCGTCGTTGTTGCCGTGGTCGTCCTTCCTCCTCCTCCGTCGTCGTCGTCGTCGTCGTCGTCGTCGTCGTCGTCGTCGTCGTCCGTCGTCGGCGTCTCGTCGTCGTCCCTCCTGTTTCGTCGCCGTCGTCGTCGTCGCCGTTGTCGTCGTCGTCTTCCCTCCTCCCTCGGCGTAGTCGTCGTCGGCGCCGCCGTCCTTCCTCCTTCTTCGTCGTTCGCGTCGTCGCCGTCCTCCCTCCTCCCTCGTCGTTGTCGTCGTTGTCGTCGTTGTCGCCGTCGTCGTCCTTCCTCCTCCCTCGTCGTCGTCTTCGTTGGCGACGTCGTCGTCGTCTTCGTCGTCGCCGGCGTCGGCGTCGTTGTCGTCGTCGAAGTCGTCGGGGACGTCGTCGGTGTCGTCGTAGTCGCCGTCGTCGTCGTCGTCGGCGTCGTTGACGTCGTCGTCGTCGTCGTCGTCGTCGTCGGTGTCGTCGTTGTCGTCGTCGAAGTCGTTGGAGACGTCGTCGGTGTCGTCGTAGTCGGTGTCGGCGGCACCGTCGTCGTCGTTGTCGCTGTCGTCGTCAGCGTCGGTGTCGTGGCCAAGTGTCATGTGGTACGTACCGTCACGGTCTTGTCTTAAGAGGTCTTGCGACCAAGTTGCGGGTGGGAGGGTGGGATTTTTGCACGAGCAGTGGAGAGGACAGCATCAAGACGGTCAAAGATTAACCTCACCTCCTAGAATGGGTACGGAGTGTTGGCGGAGCCACCTCTTGACCTTCAAGCTCCCTGCTCCCGAGACGTGAAAGAGGGTGACCTGCTTACTCTTGTTGGCTCCGAAGCCAACCTCCTCCAACTCGAATATCCGATCAGAATCTCTCATCCATCTCAAGAAATCAGAAATCCTCTGGAAAAGAGACGCCACCATAAAGTTCCAGATGTCGTCGGCATATTCAAACATGCTCAGGCTAGCTCTCAAGCCATTCCATTCGGCGATGAGGGCCCGAGAAATACGATAGGACTCCCGATCCTTCCAAGAGAAGATACGACGGCTGAACGTGCCCCTGAAGAGAGTGACGATGTATGGGTCCTCCATGGTGCCACCTACGCCTGGTTGGAGCCACAAGGGGGTACCCTCAGCCGTGGGGAGGCAAAAACGAGACTCGATATCTTTGCATCGCAAGTGGAACGTCTAGGTCATTCTCCATGTGCAAGCCCACTGACCCCAGGAAGAAGAGGAGCCCAAGAGGAGAGGCCGCCAGCCGCGAGAAATGGCGGGGGCGCGCCTCCCGCAAGAGCAGCTCGGCCTCCTGGGGGAGCGAGAGTGGGCGCTCACTGCCATACTTGTCCCGCCTCACACCCCATTCCTTTTCCTTATGAATAACTCCTCCCTGTCGCGCCCCGAGGCCGGTCGGAAGGGCGGGCCGGGCGTTCCGCCTGAAACTTCCTTACCATAATTTCGAAGATGTCTCAAGCGAGACGGGCCATACCGACTCGCCCGCAGCATCTCGGAACCCCAAAGTTGGAGGATATTTCAAGCGAAACGGGCCACACACAACCGTGCGCACATATTCTCAGAACTCAGAATTGCAAGGACGTCTCAAGCGAAACGGGCTGGACCACCTCTCGCGCAGCATCTCGGAGCTAAGGGGTGCGAGGATGTCTTAAGCGAACAGCGTCAGACCACCTCTCGCGCAGCAGCTCGGAGCTCAGAGTTGCGAGGATGTCTCAGGCGGCGCCCAGACACCTCTCCCAGAACACACTCCGACAACAGATTTGTAATAATACGGTTCGTTTGGGTCAGACTCCTCCTCCCTCTCGGAGCCCAAAGTTACGAGGATGTCTCAGGCGGAACGATCCAGACGACCACCTCGCCCGCAATTTCCGCAGCCCCGAATTGCAAGGATATCTCCATGGAGACGGGCCATAGCCTCATAGCTCAGAACTGCACAGCTGTCTCGGGCGAGACGGGCTGGACCACCCCTCGCGCAGCACCTCGGAGCTCTCTTTTATCCCCCCCTTCTCTCGAATCGTCCTGCCTCCTCCCTGCTTGCCGCGCTCCAACTCGACAACCTCCTCCTCCTCCTCCTCCCCCTCCTCCTCCTGCTCCTCCTCCACCTCCTCCCAGAGCACAAGTCGACAACCTCCTCCTCCTCCTCATCCTCCTCCTCCTCCTCCTCCCCACCTCCTCCTCCTCCTCCTCCTCCTCCTCCCTTTCGGAACCCCGAGTCTTGAGGATGTCTCGAGCGACGAAACGGACCACCTCTGGCGCGCGGCATCTCGGAGCCCCGAATTTGCGAGGATGCCTCAAGCGAGACGCGCCAGACCACCTCGCGCTCATGTGCTGAGAGCCCATAATTGGGAGGACGTTTCAAGCGAACGAGCTGGACCACCTCGCGCACATATCTTCAAGGAGCCCGGAGTTGCGAGAATGTCCCAGGCGAAACGAGCTGGACCACCTCGCGCGCAGCATCTCGGAGCCCCGCATTGCGAGGATGTCTCAAGCGAAACGGGCTGGACCTCCTCGCATGCGCCATCTGGGAGCCCTGGATTGCGAGGATGGCTCAGGCGGCGCCCAGACCCCTCCCAAAGCCTGATTCGACAACAGACATGTACCTAATCACATAATTCGTCCGGGTCTGACCCCTCCTCCCTCCTCTCTCCTCCCTCTCGAGCCCCGAATTTTGACAATGTCTCAGGCGAAACGGGCCATACCGACTCGCCCGCAGCATCTCGAAGCCCCGAATTTGGAGGATGTTTCAAGCGAAACGGGCCACACACACACAACCTTGCGCACATTTTCTCAGAGCTCAGAATTGCAAGGACGTCTCAAGCGAAACGCGCTGGATCACCTCTCGCGCAGCATCTCGGAGCTGAGGGGCGCGAGGATGTCTTAAGCGAAAAGCGCCAGACCATCTCTCGCGCAGCAGCTAGGAGCTTAGAGTATCTCAAAGTTGCGAGGATGTCTCAAGTGAAAGGCTTCAGACCACCTCGCGCGCGGCAGCTCGGAGCTTAGAATTCGGAGAATGTCTCAAGCGAAACGCGCCTGGCCACCTTTCGCGCGGCATCTCGGGGCTCAAAGTTGCGAGGATGTCTCAGGCGAGACGCGCCAGACCACCTCGCGCGCGGCAGCTCGGCGCGAACTAGGAGGGTGTCTCACGCGAAAAGCGCCAGACCACCTCACGCGCGGCAGCTCGGAGCGTATATTTGTGAGCATGTCTCAACCGAAACGCGCCGGACCACCTCTCGCTCGGCGTCTCGGAGCTCAGAAATTGGGAGGATATCGCAAGTGAAAGGCCAGAACATTTCTCGCACGTCATTTCGGGGCTTGGAGATTCGAGTATGTCTCAAGCGAAACGGCCCGGACTACCTTGCGCGCGGCGCGCCGGAGCCCACATATTAGAGGACGTCTCAAGCCAAGCGAAACGGCAAATCCCAAACAACTCAGAAACAAGAGTTGCGGAAATGTCAAGGCGAAACGGCCCAGACCACCCGATTTGTTTTGAGGATGTCTCTGCTCTCCTTTCCCTCGGCCAGAATTTGCTTCTATCACAACAGCACCCCATTCAGGTAGCTGTTTGGGGAACAACGGAGGAAAGAAAAACAATGCACCAAAAGGGCGAAGGGCGGGCAACAAGACTAGACGGGGCATATGTTAAACAAAACGGAAGGGACATTGTGAAGAAGGACGGGCATGGGCAAGAGGGAGAAGATGGGCATGCGAGAGACAATAATAATACTCGTAGTCGGACAATGAAGAATATGAGCAGGAGTGGTAGCATTCGGAAAAAAACATAGTAGTAGTAGTAGTAGTAGTAGTAGTAGTAGTAGTAGTAGTAGTAGTAGTAGTAGTAGTAGTAGAGTAGTAGTAGTAGTAGTAGTAGTAGTAGTAGTAGTAGTAGTAGTAGTAGTAGTAGTAGTAGTAGTAGTAGTAGTAGTAGTAGTAGTAGTAGTAGTAGTAGTAGTAGTAGTAGTAGTAGTAGTAGTAGTAGTAGTAGTAGTAGTAGTAGTAGTAGTAGTAGTAGTAGTAGTAGTAGTAGTAGTAGTAGTAGTAGTAGTAGTAGTAGTAGTAGTAGTAGTAGTAGTAATAGTTGTTAGTTCCAGTAGTACTAGTAGTAGTAGTAGTAGTAGTAGTAGTAGTAGTAATAATAGTCGTAGTAGTAGTAGTGGTAGTAGTAGTAGTAGTAGTAGTCGTCGTCGTCGTGGTAGTCGTAGTAGTAGTAGTAGTAATAGTAGTAGTAGTAGTAGTAGTAGTAGTAGTAACTGAAATTAGTAAGAGTCGTAGATGTCGTCTGAATATCAATAATAAAAATCACGGCAGTAGTAGTAATGATAAAAGCCGAGGTGCTCATAGTAGCTGAAATTGTAATAACTAGTCGTGGCAACCGTAGAAGTAGTAGTAACAGTAGTAGTAGTAGTCGTAGTAATAATAGAAACAGCAATAGTAAACGTAATAGTCGTAGTAACCGTGATAGTAGTAGTAGTCGTCGTCGTAGTAGTAGTAATGGGTGGTGATAGCAGTAGTCGGAGTAGTAGTAGTAGTAGTAGTAGTAGTAGTAGTAGTAGTAGTAGTAGTAGTAGTAGTGGTAGTAGAAGTAGTAGTGGTAGTACTAGTAATAGTAGTAGTAGTAGTAGTAGTAGTACTACTAGTAGTTGTAGTAGTAGTAATAGTAGTAGTAGTAGTAGTAGTAGTACTACTAGTAGTAGTAGTAGTAGTAGTGGTAGCAGTAATAGTAGTAGTAGTAGTAGTAGTAGTGATATAGTAGTAGCAATAGTAATAGTAGTTGTCATTATAGTAGCAACAACAATAGGACTCCTACTAACAGTCGTAAGAATAGTAGTAGTAGCAATAATCGTAGTGGTCGTAGTAGTCGTAGTCATCGCAGTAATAGTCGTAGTAGTAGTAGTAGTAGTAGTAGTAGTAGTAGTAGTAGTCGTAGTAGTAGTAGTAGTAGTAGTAGTAGTAGTAGTAGTAGTAGTAGTAGTAGTAGTAGTAGTAGTAGGGGTGCACCTGGTCTTCGTGTCGCTACAAACCTCACCTTCGTGTACTCTCTTTTGTATCAGGCCTAATAGAACTCCTACCAGGGGGAATTACGAAAACCGTAGTTTCAAACCTGGCCTTCGTGTCTTTCGCGCCAATGCCTACCTTCGTGCACTATTCGCTGTAGAGGCTGTAGATTGGATTCGTATTAGAAAGTGAACAAAAAACGACAGTTTTACACCTGTCCTTCGTGTCGACGTCGGATTTGGAGCAACCGCCACTGCCAGCCGCTTCATTTCGGCACAACCCTCTCGAGGATCGTGGGCCTGGCCCTCCGACGCGCGATTCCGGCGCGCACTTCACTAGGATCGTGGCCCTGGTCCAAGTGGGAGCGCTGCCGAAGGCCCACCGACGTCCAATTCCGGCACGCCGCTCACGAGGATCGTGTCCTGGCCCACCTGGGAGCGCTGCCGACGGCCCACCGATGAGCAATATCGGCGCACCCCTCACACGGATCGTAGACCTCGCCACATTTGGATCGCCGCCCGACGCTGAAGTTCGGCACACCTCTCACATGGATCGTGGCCCTGGCCCAATGTGGAGCGCTGCCGACGGCCCACCGACGCCCAATGCCGGAACACCCCTCACGAGGATCGTGGCCCTCTGGTCCACTTGAGAGTGGGTTTTCATAAGGACGTCGTTCTGGTTTTATTCGGGAAGGCATTTTGGTTTTATTCGTTTCTGGTTCGTGATGGTTAGGAGGAGGAGGAGGAGGAGGAGGAGGAGGAGGAGGAGGAGGAGGAGGAGGAGGAGGAGGAGGGAGGAGGGAGGAGGAGGAGGAGGAGAGGAGGAGGAGGAGGAGGGAGGAGGAGGGAGGAGGAGGAGGAGGAGGAGGAGGAGGAGGAGGAGGAGGAGGAGGAGGGAGGAGGGAGGAGGAGGAGGGGGAGGAGGGGAGGAGGGGAGGAGGGAGGAGGAAGGAGGAGGAGGAGGAGGAGGAGGAGGAGAGGAGGAGGAGGAGGAGAGGAGGAGGAGGAGGAGGAGGAGGGGGAGGAGGAGGAGGAGGAAGAGGAGGAGGAGGAGGAGGAGGAGGAGGGGGAAAGGAGGAGGAGGAGGAGGAGGAGGAGGAGGAGGAGGACGAGGAGGAGGAGGAGGAGGCGGAGGAAGAGAAGGACGAGGAAGAGGAAAGCGAGCAGGAAAAGCGGAACGCTGTTTTCTCGTTTTCCACAATGGGTTTGCGAACCTCACCTTCGTGTACGATTGGCTCTATAACCCCTGTATTGTTTTCTTACGAGCGAACGGCGAAATTGTGGGTTTCCGAACCCCTTCTTCGTGCACTATTAGAATCAGTGGGCTTCCGAACCTCATCTTCGTGTACTATTACCTCTATAGCCCCTTGTATTGTTTTCCTATCAGCGAATGGCGAAATTGTGGGTTTCCGAGCTCCTGCTTCGTGTACGATCAAACTCCGACGATTCTATGATATTCTATTTGGTTTTAACTGATTGTGTGGAACCGAACCCGAACCCGAACCCGAACCCGAACCCGAACCCTTACCCATTCATTCTTAGTAGACACGAAGGTGAGGTTTGACCCTAGTAGTAGTAGTAGTAGTAGTAGTAGTAGTAGTAGTAGTAGTAGTAGTAGTAGTAGTAGTAGTAGTAGTAGTAGTAGTAGTAGTAGTAGTAGTAGTAGTAGTAGTAGTAGTAGTAGTAGTAGTAGTAGTAGTAGTAGTAGTAGTAGTAGTAGTAGTAGTAGTAGTAGTAGTAGTAGTAGTAGTAGTAGTAGTAGTAGTAGTAGTAGTAGCAGCAGTAGTAGTAGTAGTAGTAGTAGTAGTAGTAGTAGTAGTAGTAGTAGTAGTAGTAGTAGTAGTAGTAGTAGTAGTAGCAGTAGTACTAGCAGTAGTAGGTAAATACTAGAGTACCCGCAGTAGCCGTAGTAGTAGTACTAGTAGTAAGTGTAGTAGTAGTAGTAGTAGTAGTAGTTAGTAGTAGTAGTAAGTAGTAGTAGTAGTAATAGTAGTAGTAGTAATAGTAGTAGTGGTTAGTAGTATTGGTCGTAGTACGACTAGTAATAATACATATAATGCTAGTGGTAGCAGTTAGTGAAGAGGGGTATAGTAGTGTTAGTAGTAGTAGTAGTTAGTAGTAGTAGTAGGTAGTAGTAGTGGTAGTGGCAGTGGTAGTAGTAGTAAATAATGATGGTAGTATTCATACTAGCACTGATGGTAGTAGTAGTAGTAGTAGTGTAGTAGTAGTTGTAGTAGTAGTAGTAGTAGTAGTAGTAGCGTAGTCGTAGGTAGTGTAGTAGGTAGTAGGTCGTAGTAGTAGTAGTAGTCGTAGTAGTAGTAGTCGTAGTCGTAGTAGTAGTAGTAGTAGTAGTAGTAGTAGTAGTAGTAGTAGTAGTAGTAGTAGTAGTAGTAGTAGTAGTAGTGGTAGTGGTAGTAGTAGTAGTACTCATACTGGTAGTAGTGGGTGGTAGTGGTAGTGGTATTGGTAGTAGTAGTAGTAGTAATAATATTAACAATAATAATAATAATAATCATAATAATACTGGTAGTCGTAGTAGGAGTAAGGCAACGGCACGCCCTCCACGCCTGGGCCGCCGCACGCGGCACGCCCTCCACGCCTGGGCCGCCGCACGCTTTCCGAAAGTTTCCGAAAGATCCCGTAAGGATTCCAGCAGATTCCCTACGGATTCTTCAGGATTTCTATTTATTAGTGAGGATCCCTAAATGTTCCCTCGAGATTCCTTCGGGATCCCTTCGGCATCCCAGGGACAGGGGGTCCCCTAGGGATTCCAAAGAATTCCTTGGGGATGGTTGAAGATCCCCTAAGGATCCGCACGGATTCCGTAAAGATTCCTCTTCCCAATGGGTTCCTAAGGAGATCCTAGGGGGCCCAGAGGATCCCCTACATATTCCGATGGATACTTTAGGGATTCTAGAGGATCCCCTTGGGATTCCAAAGGATCTCCCAGGGATTCCCACGGATTCCTCAAGGATTCCATGGGGGTTCGCTGGGATCCCAGAAGATTCCCACAAATCCCCGGGAGATTCCAGATGACTGCGTAAGGGTCCCAAAAGATTCCTTGGGAATGCGCCAACAATTCGTTAGGAACGCGTCCCGGGAGCCCCCAGCTCCAGGAGGTTCCAAGATGCTCCAGGAAGCTCCAGGAGATTTCAGGAAGCGAAGTGGGCATCAGGACGCCGTGGGAGCCCCAGGAGGCTCCAAGATGCGACCGTGGGCCGACGTATATGCTGGGCCAAAGGAGGCGCCAGGAGGCCCCAAGAGGCACCAGGAACTTTCAGGAGGCCCCAAGAGGCCCCAGGAGACCCCAGGAGGCTCCAGGAGGCTCCAGGAAGCACCAGGAACCCACAGAAGGCCCCAGCAGGTCACAGGAGGCCACAGGATGTTCCAGGAAACACCAGGAGGCCCCAGGATGCTCCAGAAGGCACCCAGGAAGCCTCAGGAGGCGCAGAAGGCCCCAGGAGATCCCAGCAGGTACCAGGAGGCCACCAGGATGCCAAAGGAGGCGCCAGGAGGCCCCAAGATGCCTGGATACCTCAGGATGCTTCAGGAGGCCCCAGGAGGCCCCAGGACGTTTCAAGGAGCTCTGGGAATGTCCAGGAGCTCGCAGGAGGCCACAAGAGCTTCCAGGACGTCCCACGAAAGACACGCAGGAGGTCCCAGGAGGCTCCAGGATTCTATCGGAGGCTCTAGGAGGCCGCAGAAAGCCCCAAGATGCTTCAGGAGGCTTCAGGAAGTTTTCGAAGCCCAAGGATGTCCAGTGAAGCCCCAGGAGGGAACCCAGGAGGCTTCAGGACGCTCCAGGATGCTCCATGATGTTGCATGAAACCCCAAAGATGCCCCAGGAGGCTCCAGGACGCTTCAGGGAGCTCCAGGAAAGCCCAGGAGTTGCCAGGCAGCTTTGACAGCGTCTAAGAAGCCCCAGGAGACACCAGGCTGACCCAGGAGGCTCAAGGATGCGTTCGAGGTCCCAGATTTTGAATGAAGCCCCAGGGGGGAGCCCAGGAGGCTGCGGGAGGCCCCAGGGGGACCCAATACACTTCAGAGGGGCTCCATGGGGTTCCAGAAGCTCACAAGAGGCCCCAGGAGCCAACAGGAGTTCTCAAGAGGTCCAGAAAGCGCCTCCCACCACTGAGCCGAGCATGCGATGGAACGCGTGGGCAGAAAAACGCGCGATAAACAATCCACCGATGTTTACGACCAGAAAGACGGACAACGGAACGCCTCACGATTGAAGCGGAAGAACGGACGGCCCGAGTGCGAAGCAGATTACGGAATGAGGAGGAGGAGGAGGAGGAGGAGAAGGAGGAGGAGGAGAAGGAGGAGGGGGAGAGGGAGGAGGAGGAGGAAGAGGAGGAGGGGGAGTAGGAGGTGGAGGAGGAGGAGGAGGAGAAGGAGGAGGAGGAGGAGGAGGGGGAGGAACCACCGTGGCCCATCGTTGCAGCGGCGCCGCAGGCCCAATGTCTGGGAGAGCCATTACCATTGCACATGTTCCTCTTGTCAATCATGATAATCATGATTCACATCCAAGCGCAATATTTCTGTGCAGCGTCTTTTTGATTGTCAGATAATTCAGCTGTTTGCGGCGAGTCCTGCCACAGTACCGGCCAGCTATCTCGGTGGCCCATGTGTGAGGGAACGCGGCGGTCCTAATATGCGGCATCTTGTCTTTCCAAACTTTGAAGGGTCGTGACGTGTGGCGCGCTTTCTGCAGGGGTGTTCAAGAAAATTATGGGAACACGCCTCTTTGGCGCAGTTTTGGGTCGTTTCGACAGCCTCTTTGGCCGCCTCGAGGCAATCAGGCCGTTCTGAAAGTACATTGGGCCGTCGTGTATGTTGGGCCTAAGAAGGCGCCAGGAGGCCCCAAGAGCCCCAGGGACCCTGGGGGGCTCCAGGAGGCTCCAGGAGGCATCAAAAAACCCCAGGCCCCGAGAGGCCCCAGGAGGCCCCAGGAGGCCCCGGGAAGCCCCAGGAAACCCGAGGAAACCTCAGGAGGCACCATGAGGCGCCAGGAGACCCCAGGAGGCACCAGAAGGTTTCCGGAAATTCCAGGAGGCCCAGAAGGCCCCTGGGAAACCCCAGCAGAAGGCCCCAGGAGATCCCAGGAGGCCCAGGGAGGCCACCAGGAGGCTGAAGGAGGCGCCAAAGGCCTCCAAATGCCAGCAGACCCCAGGAGGCTGCAGGACGCGGAATACCACGTCTGTCCCCAGGAGGCGTCGGGAGGCCCACAGGAGGCCCCCAAGAGACTCCCGGAAGGCACCAGGAGGCCCACGGGAGGCGCCAAGAGGCCCCAGGAGGGCCCGAGCGGCCCCAGGAGGCCCCCAGAAGGCTCCAAGAGGCCCCAGGAGGCCCCAGGAGGCCCCAGGAGGCCTCAGGAGACCAAAGGAAGCCCAAGGAGGCACCCAGGAGGCACCAAGGAGGCCCCAGGACACCAGGAGGGCCCAGGAGGCCCCAGGAGACCCCTGTTGAATATATACGATTGCCATGTTATGGAGTTGTGTTTGCTATGCTACCCCTTGCTGTCTCTGTAGTGTTGTCTCACGTTGCCAGATTGCTTTGATATTCGTGGTATATTATAATATGTTGTCTTGATATGATTGTTGACGTATGCCATGTTTTCTTGACACGTCTGCTATCTTACACCATGATCGTTTGATGCGACTCATTCCGTTGCCGTGTTTGATTAATGCGTCTGCTATGCCATGCCATGATGTGTTGACAGATCGCTATCGTATGCAATGTTAGCTCGATGCATGTCCTAACGTATGCAACGCCGTGTTGCTATGATTGTTATAGTATGCCATGTTGTCTTGATGCAGTTGCTTTCGCATGACGTGGTGTGTTGATGCGAGTGCCTCCGTGCGCCAGATTACCCTGCGTTGTTTGCTATCCAATGCCATTGTGTCTTAATATGGTCGCTTTGTTATGTCATGTTGTCTTGAAGTGATTGTTTTGTTTCATGCAAGGCCCCAAAAGGCTCCATGAGGCCCAAGGATTCCCCATGAACCCCCAAGGAGGCCTCGTGAGGCTCCAGGACGCCGCTGGGTTTCTAGGAGGTCCAAGGAGCTCCCAGGAGCTCCCAGGAGCTCCCAGGATGCTCCAGAATGCCTCAGGAGGCCCCAGGAGGCCCTGGGAGGCTTCAGGAGACCCCAGGAAGCCCCAGGAGGCCCCCAGGAGGCACCAGGAGACTCCAGGAGGCACCGAGGAGGCCACAGGAGGCCCCAGGCGACCTCAGCTGTATTGGTATGAGTGCCATGTTACAGCATGTTGCTTGCTACAGTACCCCACGCTGCCTTTATATGGTTGCTTCATGTTGCCTGCTTTTGTCCTGCTAGTAATGGTATATTCAGATATGTTGTCTTGCTATGATTGCTATCGTATGCCATGCTTCTTTATGCCTCCTTGACGCGTCTGCTATATTACAACATGTCCACTTGATGCGACTGATGCTGTTTGCCATGCTTGACCGATGCGACTGCTGTATCATGCCATGCTGTGTTAACATATCGCAATCGTATGCAACGGTAGCTCGATGCATATGCTCAGATATGCAACGCTGTCTTGCTATGATTGCTATACTGTGCAATGCAGCCTTGATGCGCTTGCCTTCGCATGTCATCTCATACCATGGTAGCTTGGTGCCATCCCATATCACGGTGCAGCAATGCTGCCTTGCAATATGGTAGCTTGATGCCATCGTGCAACATGGTAGCTGGATGACATATTGCAACATGGTCGCTTGATGACAGGTCATACCACGGTACCCTGATGCTATTTTGTTATCTGGTAACTTGATGCCACCTTAATGTGCGCGGCGGCCCAGGCGTGGAGGCCGTTCCGCGTGCAGAGCCGCGCATCCTCCACAAACACCCCTCGATCTTTTCCCTTCTCTTTTGTTTGTTGGGTTTTGCGCGCCCCGTTGGGGTCTCTACGGTCACCTTAACGTTTCCTCTCTGAAAAGCCTGAGGCGTGGAGGGCGTGCCGTTGCCGAGTAGTAGTAGTAGTAGTAGTAGTAGTAGTAGTAGTAGTAGTAGTAGTAGTAGTAGTAGTAATAGTAGTAGTAGTAGTAGTAGTAGTAGTAGTAGTAGTAGTAGTATGAGTAATAGTAATAGTAAAAATACAAAAAGTACAAATAAAAGTAAAAGTAAAAGTGTACGTAAAAGTAAACGTAAAAGTATCAGTGAAAGTAAAAATGAAACAACACAGATAGTAGTAGTAGTAGTGGTAGTAGTAGTAGTAGTAGTAAAAGAAAGAATAAAAATTAACATAAAAGTAAAGGTGTAAGTAAAAGTAAAAGTGAAAGTAAAAGAGAAAAACACATATAGTAGTAGTAGTAGCAGTAGTAGTAGTAGTCGTAGTACTAGTAGTAGTAGTAGTAGTAGCAGTAGTAGTGGTAGTAGTAGTGGTAGTAGTAGTAGTAGTGATAGCAATAGTAGTAGTAGTAGTAGTAGTAGTAGTAGTAGTAGTAGTAGTAGTAGTAGTAGTAGTAGTAGTCGTAGTGGTAGTAGTAGCAGTAGCGGTAGTAGTTGGAGTAGTAGTAGTAGTAGTAGTAGTAGTAGTAGTAGCAATAGTAGTGGTAGTAGTAGTATTAGTAATAATAATAGTAGTAGTAGTAGTAGTAGTAATAATAATAGTAGTAGTAGTAGTAGTAGTAGTAGTCGTAGTCGTAGTCGTAGTAGTAGTAGTAGCTGTAGTAGTAGTAGTAGTAGTAGTAGCAGCAGTAGTAGTAGTAGTAGTAGTAGTAGTAGTAGTAGTAGTAATAGTAGTAGTAGTAGTAGTACTAGTAGTAGTAGTAGTAGTAGTAGTAGTAGTAGTAGTAGCAGTAGTAATAGTAGTAGTAGTAGTAGTAGTAGTAGTAGTAGTAGTAGTAGTAGTAGTAGTAGTAATAGTTGTAGTAGTAGCAGTAGTCGGAGGTTGGGGGGTGAGATCGAAGTGGAACGGCGAGCCCCCCTACCGGGAAATCGATTTCGGTTTCGTGTTCGTGCCGTGCGTGCGGGCGAGGCGAAGCTGCGTGGGCGGGGGAATGGAAATTCTCCTGTGGCTGGGCCGCGGCTGGACCAAAAGGTTCTCCGCCCGGCAACCGGTGGCGCGCCGTGTTCCGCCTGTGTCCTGCTGGTGTCCCGCTGGTGTCCCGCCGGTGTCCCGTCGTGGCTGGGCCGCGGCCGGACCAAAAGGTTTTCCGCCCGGCAACCGGTGGCGCGCGGTGTGCCGCCGGTGTCCCGCTGGTGTCCCGCTGGTGTCCCGCCGGTGTCCCGTCGGTGTCCCATGGTGTCCCGTGGTGAGATCGACAGTGAGATCGATAGTGAGATTGATAGTGAGATCGATAATGAGACCAACAGTGAGATCAATAGTGAGATTTACAGTGATATCGATAGTGAGATCTGGAATGAGATCGATCGTGAAATCGATAGTGAGATCGATAGTGAGATCGATCGAGTGGGATCGATAGCGAGATCGATAGCGGAATCGATACTGAGATGAATAGTGAAATCGAAATGAGATCGATTGTGAGACGGCTAGCGAGATCGGTAGTGGGATCAATCGTGAGATCGATACTGTTGCAAAATGCTCGCCCCCTCCCCCTCCGACCTCCTTATCACCCGCAGGGTGGTCGTATTGGAAAAAAATCATAACCATTCAAACGCTGCTCAAATTCAAAGCGCTCGATAATTCGGGCACCTGTCAGAGAACGTGTTCTTCAATGCTGTAGGGGTACTCAAAGATTTCGTACAGGCCTGAATCGTGATCGTGGTGGTGGAAAAAAAGAAGTAGTAGCAGTAGCGGTAGTAGTTGTAGTAAGAATGCTAGTAGTAGTACTACGAACAGTTGTATGAGTAGTACTAGTAGCAGTAGTAGTAGTAGTAGTAGTAGTAGTAGTAGTAGTAGTAGTAGTAATAGTAGTAGTAGTAGTAGTAGTAGTAGTAGTAATGGGAATAGTAGTAGCAGTAGTAGTAGTAGTAGTAGTAGTAGTAGCAGTGCTAATACTAGTGCTACTAGTAGTAGTAGTAGTAGTAGTAGTAGTAGTAGTAGTAGTAGTAGTAGTAGTAGTAATAGTATAGTGGTAGTTCTAGTAGTAGAAGTCGTAGTAGTAGTAGTAGTAGTAGTAGTAGTAGTAGTAGTAGTAGTAGTAGTAGTAGTAGTGGTGGAAATAGTAGTAGTAGTTGTTGTAGTGGTAGAAGAAGCAATAGAAGTAGAGGCAGTAGTAGCGGTTGTCGTAGCCGTTGTAATGGTAGTCGCAGTAGTATCCGACGTAATCGTGATATAAGTATAAGTGGCAGTAGTAGTAGTAGTAGCAGTAGTAGTAGTAGTAGTAATGGGAATAGTAGCAGTAACAGTAGCAGTAGTAGTAGTAGTAGTAGTAGTAGTAATAATAGTAGTAGTAGTAGTAGTAGTAGTAGCAGTCGTAGTAATAGTAGTAATAGTAGTAGTAGTAGTAGTAGTAGTAGTCGTAGTAGCAGTAGTATAAATCGGAACCGAAATAGTCGTGCTCGTACGAGTGAAAATAATGACAAGAGGGATGGTCGAAGCAGTAATAGGAATATTGATCGTAGCTATAGTACTACTACTACTACTACTACTACTACTACTACTACTACTACTACTACTACTACTACTACTACTACTACTACTACTACTACAGAACTAATACTAATTACGCTACCGAGGAACCCCACATACTTAACTTAAATCTTGTGTGTTTGCTTAAGTTTATAATATATGCGCAATTCTGCGTTCTCAGCCCTCGTCGCGAATGTTCCCCTATGTGTCATCCAACGCCATATTGCTTGAACCTCCTCCCTCTTCCTAGCCTTCTATCCTCCGTCGAGGACAGATTCGAGCCAGCCAGCGGCCGCGGTGAGGGACCACCCCCTGCGCACCCTCGATGGTGTCGAGAAAGTGCCACGCCTGCTATGCCCTGGACGACCGTCGTGCGTAGCGGCCGCGGTGAGGGACCACCCCCTGCGCAGCCTCTATGGTGTCGAGAAAATGCCGCGCCTGCTATGCCCTGGACGACCGTCGTGCATAGCAGCCGCGGTGAGGGACCACCCCTTGCGCACCCTCTATGACGTCGAGAAAGTGCCACGCCTGCTATTCCCTGGACGACCGTCGTGCATAGCGGCCGCGCTGAGGGACCACCCTCTGCGCACCTCCTGTGGTGCCGAGAAAGTGCCACTCCTGACACGATCTGCGAGCGTGTCACGGATAGAGGCCGCGCTGAGGGACCACCCTCTGCGCACCCCCTGTGGTGTCGAGAAAGTGCCACTCCTGCCAAGATCTGCGAGCGTGTCACGGATAGAGGCCGCGCTGAGGGACCACCCTCTGCGCACCCCCTGTGGTGTCGAGCAAGTGCCACTCCTGCCACGATCTGCGAGCGTGTCACGGATAGAGGCCGCGCTGAGGGACCACCACCCTCTGCGCACCCCCTGTGGTGTCGAGAAAGTGCCACTCCTGCCACGATCTGCGAGCGTGTCACGGATAGAGGCCCCGCTGAGGGACCACCCTCTGCGCACCCCCTGTGGTGTCGAGAAAGTGCCGCGCCTGCCACGCCCTGCGAGCGTGTCACGGATAGCGCTGAGGGGCCACCCCCCTGCGCACCCCCTGTGGTGTCGAGGAAGTGCCACTCCTGCCACGATCTGCGAGCGTGTCACGGATAGAGGCCGCGCTGAGGGACCACCCTCTGCGCACCCCCTGTGGTGTCGAGAAAGTGCCACTCCTGCCACGATCTGCGAGCGTGTCACGGATAGAGGCCGCGCTGAGGGACACCACCCTCTGCGCACCCCCTGTGGCGTCGAGAAAGTGCCACGCCTGCCACGCCCTGCGAGCGTGTCACGGATAGAGGCCGCGCTGAGAGACCACCCTCTGCGCACCCCCATGTGGTGTCGAGAAAGTGCCACTCCTGACACGATCTGCGAGCGTGTCACGGATAGAGGCCGCACTGAGGGACCACCCTCTGCGCACCCCCATGTGATGTCGAGAATGTGCCGCGCCTGCCACGCCCTGCGAGCGTGTCACGGATAGAGGCCCCGCTGAGGGACCACCCTCTGCGCCCCCCCAGTGGTGTCGAGAAAGTGCCGCGCCTGCCACGCTCTGCGAGCGTGTCACGGATAGAGGCCGCACTGAGGGACCACCCTCTGCGCACCCCCATGTGATGTCGAGAATGTGCCGCGCCTGCCACGCCCTGCGAGCGTGTCACGGATAGAGGCCCCGCTGAGGGACCACCCTCTGCGCCCCCCCAGTGGTGTCGAGAAAGTGCCGCGCCTGCCACGCCCTGCGAGCGTGTCACGGATAGCGGCCGCGCTCAGGGGCCACCCCCTGCGCACCCCCTATGGTGTCGAGAAAGTGCCACGCCTGCTGTGCCTGGACGACTGTCGTGCATAGCGGCCGCGGTGAGAGACCACCCCCTGCACACCCCCGATGGTGTCGAGGAAGTGCCACGCCTGCCACGCCCTGCGAGCATGTCACGGATAGAGGCCCCGCTGGGGGACCACCCTTTGCGCCCCCCCAGCGGTGTCGAGAAAGTGCCGCGCCTGCCACGCCCTGCGAGCGTGTCACGGATAGAGGCCCCGCTGAGGGACCACCCTCTGCGCACCCCCTATGGTGTCGAGGAAGTGCCACGCCTGCTCGCCTGCCGCATGGCTTGCCGTGTGTATGTGTACGATGCGTGTGCGGCCATATCGGGACATATCTCATGTGTTGCCCAGTATGTCGTGCAGACGTCTTGGGTGTATGATGCAGTGAACATGCGTCTTGTATGTGCGAATGTGTGCATGCGTGCGGCTGTGTGCGAGTGTGTGGGTGAGGAGGCGGGAGGTGTGTGAGACGCGGGTGCGGCGCGGCAGGGAAGAAAACCAGAACCCCACGACGAAGCATGTGGGGAATAATGTTAATAGTAGTCGTAGTAGTAATACTAGTAGTAGTAGTAGTAATAATAATAGTAGTAGTAATACCAGGTGTAGTAGTGGCAGTAGTAGTAGTAGTAACCGTGGTAGTGGCAGTAGTAACAGTAATCGTAGCCGTCGTAGTGGTAGTAGTAAGAGTGGTCGTAGTAGTCGTAGAAGTCGTAGTAGTAGCAGTAGCAGTAGTAGTAGTAGTAGTAGTAGTAGTAGTAGTAGTAGTAGTAATAGTAGTAGTAGTAGTAGTAGTAGTAGTAGGAGTAGTAGTAGTAGTAGTAGTAATAGTAGTAGTAGTAGTACAGTAGTCGTAACAGAAGTAATCTTCGTAACAATAGCCACCGTAATCGTAATAACCGCGGTTGTACTAAGTAGAATAATGATCGTAGTCGTGTAGTCGTGGTAGAAGACGTAGTATCAATCATAAACATAGTAGTAGCAGTAATAGTAACAGTGGTACTAGAACTAGTACTACTAGTAGCAGTAATAAAACTATTCGCCGTAGCCGTAGTCGTAGTAGTAGTCGTAGTAGTAGTAGTAGTAGTAGTAGTAGTAGTAGTAGTAGTAGTAGTAGTAGCAGTAGTAGTAGTAGTAGTAGTAGTAGCAGTAGCAGTCGTCGTCGTCGTAGTAGTAATACTAGTAGTAGTAGTACTAGTTGCAGAAGGAGGAGTAGACGCAGCAGAATAGCAGCAGCTGTCCTCAGACTTGCCATGGCAATACAATAAAACGAATCGAGCTAGTAGTAGTCATAGTGGTGGCACAAGCCACAGTTGCAACGGTAGCAAAAGTAGTAGTGATAGCAGCAGTAGTAGTAGTAGTAGTAGTAGTAGTAGTAGTAGTCGTAGTTGTAGTAATAGTAGCAGCCGCAGTTCGAGCAGAAGGAGCAGCAGTAGGAATAGTAGTAGTAAGAATAACCATCGTACTCGTAGTTGTAGTAGCCGTCGTACTAATACTAGTAGTAGTACTAGTAATCGTGGTGGTAGTAGTAGTATTAATAAGTGATAGTTGTAGTAATAACCGTGGTAATGCGAGAAGTGGTAGTTGCAATCGTAGTATAGTGGTGGTAGTAGTAGTAGTAGCAGTAGTGGCAGCAGCAGTAGTAGTAGTAGTAGTAGTAGTAGTAGTAGTAGTAGTAGTAGTGGTAGTAATAATAGTAGTAGTAGTAGTAGTAGTAGTAGTACTAGTAGTAGTAGTAGTAGTAGTAGTAGTAGTAGTAGTAGTAGTAGTAGTACTAGTAGTAGCAATAGTAGTAGTAGTAGTAGTAGTAGTAGTAGTAGTCGTAGTAGTAGTAGTAATAGTGTTAGCAATAGTAATAGGAGTACAACTGATAATAACAAAAGCAGGGTAGCAGTAGAAGCCGACATGCTAGCAGCAGTAGTAGTAGTAGTTGGAGGAGGAGGAGGAGAAGGAGTGGTAGTAGAGGTAGCAACGATAGTCGTGATAGTTG
>CAUYUJ010016263.1:224030-229030 GCA_963575745.1 Prorocentrum cordatum
ATTCTCATCCGAATCTTTAGGGGAATGCTTCCAGATATGCTCCTACACATCGCTGTTAGGTTGCTTTGCCGGGATAATTAAGCCCAGAAGGCCGTCCTTCTCGATAAAAAACGAAGCGGTTGGGGCCTTCTTGGGGCCGTCCTGGCGCTGTCTTGGGCCGTCTTGGCGCCTCTTGGGCCGTCTTGGCGCCCTCTTGGGCCGTTCTGGTGCCTTCTTGGGGGCCTCTTGGGCCTTCTTGGGGCGCTCTTGGGGGCCTCTTGGACAATCTTGGGCGTCTCTTGGCCCGTCTTGGCGCCCCCTTGGGCTATTTTGGGGGCCTCTTGGCAACATCTTGGGCCGTCTTGGGGCGGTCTTGGGGGCCTCCTGGACCGTCTTCAACGCCATGAAAGGCGAAAAGCCGTATATGCTAAAACTGCACGTTTTCCATCAGACAATCAATGATTTTGGCCTCGTGGGGCCATCTTGGGACGCCTCGTGGGCGCCTCCTGGGGCGTCGTGGAGGCCTCTTGGGACGTCTTGGGGCCGCCTTGGGCGGTCTTGGGCTCTCTTGGAGCGCTCTTGGGCCGTCTTTTTTATTTTGCCGCGCGCGATAACAGAAAGGAAGACAGGTCAGCGACCAGACAGCGACAAACATCGACGCGGTGAACGTACAAGCTAAGCTCACTTAGAAGCTCGCAAGTCAGCTAAAAGCCGATAATTGCTGCCAACACATGATGCATGCGCAAGAACTGGCCGACTCCGAATCTGATATGGATGGAGCCCTCGGTATCTCCAAGGCAAGGATCGCGAAACGCGCTTCCCACTTCACTCTGCATCCATTGATTGTCGACTGTGATCAAACGATGGCGGCTCGGGGCAATGGCATTGATTTGTTCGAAACAATCAATGATGTCCTTATTGATGTGTTGTTTGTCGGCCCCACTAAGAAGATTTGCGCCAACAAGAACAACATGTGCGTGAGGATGTTCACTGGCAACGCTCGTGCCCCAGTCAACAAGGCGTTGTGGAAATGTCCGAATATGGCCGGCATTGAAGACTCGATCCCAATGATAATTTGATGTAATGATGATATCTGTATCTGCTTCAAACTTTCGGCGCAATGCCATTTCTTCTATACTTGGTGCCCACTTGAACCGAAGTGTTAGATTTGCATCAGCAACTCCTTGATCACTAAACCCATCTTCAGGACAAGCGATGTCACCATGATACTTTCCATGCCTGTCCCAGAAAACATTACCTCCGAAGTAAGCGCAGAACGCATAAAATAGACGGCGAGTTGTGGAGTCCCCTATAAACAAAAGCTTCTGCATTTTAGCGTTCGCGAGAAGTGAACTAACATACTGGGGGCTCACTAAGTCTCTGGGCAAGTCCTTGTAAACAAAAGCTTGTTTAGCGCATGTGCAAGTAGTTGCTTGGCAATTGTCGTCGAATTCACCATTACAACATCCATACCCGTTGTCTTTTTGAAGAGCTACTACTGGATCGCACGTTGACGTCAGCCTGTCGCGATCGGGAGCGCCAGCCTTTTTGCATGCGTAGTGGACACCAACTTCCCCATTGCAAAATGGTAATCCTTCAATATTCAAATCATTGTGTCTAGACTCGTTGAGGTCCGCTACGCACCTATGATATGATACATCCTCTTCGTCATTATAAGTACACATTTCCATCGTAATATCGGGATCCGCATTGATTCCGAAGTCTGCATCCTGCTGAAGTCTATCAAATGTCCTGTGGAATACGCACGTTTGTGGAGCCGGCTCCACTACAGTTGTTGCCAAGCGCAAGGCTACAGCGCATTCGAGCGCCAAGCAGGCCAAAAACACAACGAATTGAATATGAACAACCGTTAAATCCTCGAAAGCCGAAGTGGCCTGAGCCAAACCCAAAGTAGCTTGAGCCAAAATGGCTACGGAGGAACGCTCTTGGGCCGTCTTGGGCGCTTCTTGGGCCGTCTTGGGCGCTTTTTGGGCTGTCTTAGGCGCCTAAGACGGCCCAAGAAGCGCCCAAGAAGCGTTCTCCGATGATGCCTCGAGCGAAACGCTGTTTTTAAGCGCCGAAGGCCGTCCTACTCGATAAAAAGCGAGGCGGGAGGGCAATTAGATCTCGGGCCCCGCGATGCCAACCCCCTCGAACTCCCCCAAGTCAAATTTCTTCCGACTAACGGACCGCACGCTAATGCGCGCTTTCCGTCATCCGGGTCCGCGGATGCCAACCCCCTCGAACTCCCCCAAGTCCAATTTCTTCCGACTAACGGACCGCACGCTAACGCGCGCTTTCCGTCATCCGGGCCTGGCGATGCCACCCCCTCGAACTCCCCCAAGTCCAATTTCTTCCGACTAACGGACCGCACGCTAACGCGCGCTTTCCGTCATCCGCCACCCCCAAATTGATTTATCACAGATACTGAACTTTTGATTGTTTCGATTCTCTTTAAAACTCCTCCTGGGGCTTCGGCTGATCCCGCGGGCTACCTGGAAAGACGCACAGGCACCTCAACGTGTAGAAATAATCCTCCCAAGATGGTCCCAAGACCGCCCAAGATGGTCTCCAAGATGCCTCCAAGACGGCCAGATGGCCCCAAGAGAGCCCAAGATGGCCCCAAGATGCACCCAAGACTGCCCAAGATGTACCCAAGACGCCCCAAGTCGGCCTCAAGATGGCCCTCCAAGACGGCGCAAGCGGCCTCCAAGAGGTCCACTAGGAAAGCCCGAAGAGGCCAACACCATTTGTGTTCCCTGGGTTTTTGAAGGATTTTAGCATTTGCTTCTTTTCGATTTCCGACGGCCCGAGACCGTCAAAGAGCCCCCGAAGATCGCCCCAAAATCGCCCAAGAGGCATCCAAAATGGCCCCATAACGGCCCACTGGGTTCCCAAGACGGCCCCAATCGCGTGGACAAAAGGTGTCTACGCCCATCGCGCCAAGGCATCGATACGGCGAAGTGCATCCAACTAATCGGCAGCCCCCATAGGGAAGCCCCTTCCCTTTGATCCCTCCCCCGCCGGGAGGGGGGGGGGGGGTGTCCGACCCCCCCCCCCCCCGTGTCGATACGACGCCCTCCCCCTGGTACTCCTCTTCCCCTGGGCTCCGCCAAGCCGACCTTGAGCACCGCGTAATTGAGTCGAAGGTAAGCCCCTTCCCTGTGTCCCTCCCCACCCCCTCCGGAGGGGGTGGGGGGGTGTCGACGCCCCCCCCCACGGGTCAGATACGACGCCCCCCCCGATGGGACTCTCCTCTTCCCCTGGGCTCCAGCCAACCGACCTTGACACCTCGTATTTGAGTCGAAGGGAAGCCCCTTCCCTTTGATCCCTCCCCCGCCGGGTGGAGGGGGGGGGGGTAGCGACCCCCCCCCCGGGTCAGATACGACGCCCCCCCCTGGGACTCCTCTTCCCCTGGGCTCCAGCCAAGCCGACCTTGAGCAACCTCGTAATTGAGTCGAAGGGAAGCCCCTTCCCTTTGATCCCTCCCCCGCCGGGAGGGGGTGGGGGTGTCGACCCCCCCCCCGGGTCAGATACGACGCCCCCCCCTGGGACTCCTCTTCCCCTGGGCTCCAGCCAAGCCGACCTTGAGCACCCCCGGGCTCCATCCAAGCCGACCTTGAGCAACCTCGTAATTTGAGTCGAAAGGTAAGCCCCTTCCCTTTGATCCCTCCCCCGCCGTAGGGGGGAGGGGGGGGTCGACCCCCCCCCCCCGGGTCAAGATACTACGCCCCCCTGGACTCCTTTCCACTGGGCTCCAGACAAGCCGCCTTGAGCAACCTCGTATTGATCGAGTAAGCCCCTTCCCTTTGATCCCGATCGGAACGATCCCCCCGCCGGGAGGGGGGGGGGGTGTCACCCCCCCCGAGTCAGATACGACGCCCCCTTGGACGTTCCTCTTTCCCCTGGGCGCCGTCCAGTCGACTTGAAGCAACCTCGTAGAATTGAGTCGCAGGGAAGCGCCCTTCCCTTTGATCCCTCCCCGCCGGGAGGGGGGGGGGGGGTTGTCGACCCCCCCCCCAGGTCAGATACGACGCATCCCCCCTGGACTCCTCTTCCCCTGGGCTCCAGCCAAGCCGACCTTGAGCAACCTCGTAATTGAGTCGAAGGGAAGCCCCTTCCCTTGGATCCCTCCCCCGCCGGGAGGGGTGGGGGGGTGTCGACCCGCCCCCGGGTCAGATACGACGCCCCCCCCTGGGACTCCTCTTCCCCTGGGCTCCAGCCAAGCCGACCTTGAGCAACCTCGTAATTGAGTCAAAGGGAAGCCCCTTCCCTTTGATCCCTCCCCCGCCGGGAGGGGGGGGGGGTGTCGACCCCCCCCCCGGGTCAGATACGACGCCCCCCCCTGGGACTCCTCTTCCCCTGGGCTCCAGCCAAGCCGACCTTGAGCAACCTCGTAATTGAGTCGAAGGGAAGCCCCTTCCCTTTGATCCCTCCCCCGCCGGGTGGGGGGGGGGGGTAGCGACCCCCCCCCCGGGTCAGATACGACGCCCCCCCCTGGGACTCCTCTTCCCCTGGGCTGCAGCCAAGCCGACCTTGAGCAACCTCGTAATCTCTTGCTGCGCATTGCGAACAGGGTCGGCGGCGCCGGCCGTCAGGCCTTCGCAATAGTTCTGATCGTCGTCGCGTTCGTGCTGGTAGTGGCGCCAGGCGCCAGGGCCGCCGTGGATGGAACACATTAGCTCGACGCCGTTTCGCGACGCTGGGACGTCGAGCCCCGGCCATTCGCAGCGTTGGGGCGCGGCCCGGCAGCATTTGCAGATGGCAGAAAACAAACGCACGCGCGGCCTGGACAACTGCCGCACGCCGCCCCCGTTGGCATCGCCCCCGCTCGAGTCGCCCCCCCGATCTGGCGTGGTCGCCAACGCGCGCGACACGCAGGACGCCCTCGGCGCCGCGGCCCCGAGCTTGTGGCGCAGCCCCTCCACGCGCCTCCGCGGATCGCCGCGGCGCACCGCGCAGCGCGCGCGCGCGGCCGCGCCCCCTCGCGACCTCGCGGCCGTTCCTGCCTTTTTTTTTCC
>CAUYUJ010016263.1:231530-266530 GCA_963575745.1 Prorocentrum cordatum
TGTCGAGAGTTCCTCGAGATTCCAGCTCCCAGGCGCGCGCGCGCGGGGCGCGCTGGTGGTGATCTACGAGCGTGGGCGCGCGGGGCCACAGGGCGCCGCGGGGGCACCCCGCGGGGCCGCCGCAGCGGGCCCGAACGGTCTCCTTTCGAGTGTCTTCGGGCAACGGCGCCGCCCGCGGCTGGCGCGCCCTGCAGGGACGGGCCGCGCAAATCTTAGTCGGCGAACCGCCTCTCCCGCGACGACCCCGGCGGCGCCGCCGGCGCGCCGCCCAAATCATCCAACGCGTTGCTGGACGGCCCGGCCGCGGCCAACCGCCCCTTAGTTCGGGCCGAATTGGCCGGGGCAAAGGGCGAGGCCGAAAACGAGGGGGAGAAGGGGGGGGAGGAGGGGCGGGGGCCCGAAGACGACAACGCACCGCTCTGGACCTGCCCGGACAAATTGCGACAACTATCGCCAGGCCGGGGCGCGCACGCTGCCTCGCAGAGGGGGGGGCGACGACGGGGGCACCGGGGCGGAGAAAGGAGAGGAGGAGGAGGAAAAGGAGAAGGAGGAGGAGAAATTGGAGAAGAAAGAGGAGGAGGAGGAGGAGGAGGAGGAGGAGGAGGAGGAGGAGGAGGAGGGGAGGAGGAGAAGAAGAGAGAGAAGAAGAAGAAGAGGAGGGAGGAGGGGAGGAGGAGGAGGAGAGGAGGAAGAGGGAGGAGGAGGAGGGAGGAGGAGGAAGGAGGAGGGCGAGCGTCGACGCGAGGGCCCCCCACCCACGGCCGACGAAACAGGGCCCTCGGCTCCGCGTCGGAGGCAGAGGCGCGGCTGAAGTCGACGTCGCGGTCGTCGGCGGGGAGCGGGTCGCCGACGTCGGCGGCGAGGATTCCATCAATCAGGAAACTGACCATCAACATCATCTTGGTTGCGTTGCGCAGGACAAGGTCGGGGAGCTGCGGAGCTGCGCGGCATCGCTGCCAAGCGCAAGAACAGAGGGCCTGTCGCCGGCGGCGGCGAAGACATCAACGTAGTAATAGATCTGGAAGGTGGCCTTGATATGCGGAAAGCAGAGGACCATGTAGATGTCGGAGACCACGTTATCCACGTGATCACGGTCGACCAGTTCGCGCACTGGCGCGGGCGGGCGAACGCGAGCGCCATCGGAAGCACCTGGATCAGGAACGTCACCAGCAGCGTGGGCAGCCACGTGCGCGCCAATGCAGGCAAACAGCTCCAGGTCGTCGTTCTTCGGCATGGCCCCATCGTTGTGGAGCATGAGGCCCCCCTCGTAGTCGGCGAGATCTCCGTCTTGAGCGACGTCGAGCGGGTCGCAGTCAATGGGGCCTGGCCTCGCGGCCAGACCGCTCCATGCCAGTCACCATGGCATGTAGCGCCTCAGCGCCGCCGACATAGCCGCTCGTTTCACCTCTCTCTCCTTCCCAGAATGCGAATGATGCGGGCGATGCGTGGCGGTCTCCACGTCGCAGCCGTCGCAGCGGACTGGTTCGCGCCCGTGCTCAACGGGGCCCCAGTAGTATTTGCGCGGATCAATGTGTCAATGCAGGCCAGGGAATCTCTCGCCGCCGGCATCGGTCGCGCGCGCAGCGGGAGGCGGGCGAACATCGCCCGGGCGGTCGCCCACGCCAGGATGAGGAGCAGGGGGGTCGCCAGCAGGGCCAAGGCCAGCAGGGGGAGGCGATCAGGACCAGGGGCCCATCGAGGGGGTGACGCGCGGCAGCAGCATGCGCCGCAGGAGGGCGGCCAGCAGAGCCTGAGCCAGAGGCGGCTGCTTCGCCAACCCGCTGAAAGACATCTCTATCAGCGCCAGGTAGTGGCGGGCCCGACGAGCCGGCTGCCGGCCGCGCGGTCGTCGGACCACGCGGAACGCGCCGGCTGAAAAGCGACCCGTTGAGCACCGCGTCAGCGGGGGGGAGCTGCCGCTTGGAAGTGCAGTCGCACTCGAATTCGGAGATTACTTCGTCTTCGATCTCTGCGAGCGCCATCAGCCGCGCCCACTAATTCCATCGCATGAAGGCCAACCGCAGTGGGGTGGGGGCACGCGAGCCCTTCGCCAGTAGCAACAGCGAAGCGTCTACACGACCGCCCAGGGGATCGCGGGCTGGCTGGAGCGCGACGACGCGGAAAGCGAGCGGCGGGAAGGCGCTAGAAGATCGACCCGACTAGGCTGGGCGATCAGGAGGGCTGAGGTCTAGAATGGCAATGCTCGGGCGACCGCTAAACTCGCGGTGGTTTCTAACTCGCAGCGGGAATTCAATCCTGGATCGGTCAGGTCGCCAGTCCAGATGCCTAGAGTGGCCCCCGGCTCTCAGCCACGCGCGCCGAGAGCCGTCCGAGGGCCCCGATGGGGGCGGGTTTCCCCGCGCAGCCCGACGTCGCCTCGAGCGCAAGGGGGGCCGCGCACAGCCGAGAAGTGAGCGTAGCGAAGGATCCAACATGCGAGCTCCGCGCACCAATCAAACCACAACTGGAAGTACCTCGCAATGTCCGCAACGTAGAGAAAGGGAGGGGGCCAGCCGATAGCCCAGATAGCTGCTCTGCCCGCGAGATCGCGCCTGGCCCGCTCCGCTAGTTGCGCGGGGCCTTCGGGGTCAGCGTCGCCTTCGGCGCAGCCCGGCACGTCGTCGGGCTAGCCATTCTTGGCGGCGGCCATGAGGCAGGGCATCGCGGGGGGGATGAACTCGGCCCACCGTCAAGCCACAAGGCCCCCCCCCCGCAAGGCTCCTCCGCCAGAGCGCCGAAGAGCGCCGCGCGCTCGTCGTCGGCGTCGCGCGGGAAGGCGCGGTCGCGCGCCGCGAGTAGCAGCTGCCCCGCGGAGAACGGGATGCACCGCGATCACCAGTGCTGGCGCGAGTCGATGTGATCGCCCCTGCAGACGCATTGCGGGGTCCACTGATCCGAGAAGTGCCGCGTAATCCCTCTGCGTCGGGCGCGGCCGCTGCACTCGCCCTCGCTGGCGAGGCCAGCGGGGAGCTCCGGGGCCCGCGGGCCGGGGGCGTGAGGCGGTCGCGAGAACGACGAGGGACCGCGCCCGCTTGGGAAGCAAGCAGCAAGCTTAGAGAGAGAATCTCAGCACGACAAGCCGACGTGGAGGACGACGGGCTGCATGGCGCCGCCGCGACAGCGCCGCGAATGTGGGGAGGCGCACCGCCGCGAGACCACCTTGCGCCCACTTTGCCCCAAAAAGAAGCTGCCGCCATCCGAATCGCCGCCCTCATCGCCCGTTCGAAACCTGGCGGGATTCTGGACATCGTGATTTCGTCGAAGAACTCTTTCCGCGGGGAGAAGCTTGCGCGCGGCCCTCGGCGTCGGCAGCTGGTGCCGAGTCGGGTTTGGGAGGGGCCTGGTCCGCGCGCGCCGTCGCCCCTCGTCGTGACCTTGCGCGGGCGATCCTTGAAGAGCGACTCTTCGTGGCTGGCGCCGTCGCGCAGGCTGCGGCCCGCCTCGGCAGTCACGCGGACGACGTTGCGAGTGTCTCTGGGCCCGTAGCTGCCACCAGCCATGCCTAGCTCGGTGGTTCGGCGGACCTCGACGGAAGACATGGCCCGTTCTTCTCAAGTCACCAACGGCGCATTATTCGACTTGTCGTTCTCGGCATGCCGCGGGACAAACCGCCTGGCACGCGTTGCCACCCCTGCGGGCGAAGCTGACTCAGAACGTCACGGTGCAAGACAGGCTCAGCAGCATGACCGTCTCGGCCATCTAGAACAAGTACGCGGATCTCCCACTGAACAGGCCAGCGCAACGCTCTTCCGCCGCGAGGCCGAGGTTCGCGCAGCCGGACCTCTTTGGGAACGCAGAGGCAAACGCGTCGAGGCAGAGGTGGGGCAGCGCCACGACGATCGCCGACGACGCGGACGCGGGCTCGTCCTCGTCGCCCGGCGAGCGCACCAAGACGTTGCCCACGAAGGCGGGGGGGCTTTCCATTTCAGTCTTCGAAACTGCGATGGCCTTTTCCAGCCACTTCTTGAATCGATTCGGCTGCAAGAAGCGGCGCGCCACAGTGGGCAGGGAAATCGTGGTCATCTTGCTCGGCATGTCGTCCTTCATGGGGTCGTTGGGCTCGGTCGTTTCGTCGGCTCTGTTGCCCCCCGCAGGGAAGATAATCAATACCATCAAAACATGATATGTGGCCCTTCAGAACGGGGGCCACGGAATCGAAGCGCATGGCTTCGGCAAAAACGATGCTGGAAATAGGCCGGCTGCGAGAAGGACTTGGCTCGCCGGCGGGCAGCGGCGAGTGATCAGCCCCAACGGGCTTGAGCCAAACTGGCCACGGAAGAGGACAATGAGAAAAAGGCCCAAGGTGACGATCCCATCGGGCTCGCTGTCGGCGCCATGCGGCCAAACGTTCTCGGCTCGCCTGGAAGCCCAGATCAGGGGGGGCCAGACAAATCGCCGACGGAGAATGAAGAGGAGGAGTGGGAGTCAGGAGGGGAAAGAGGAGGACCGATGCAAACCCAACACCCACCAACGTTATTGCAACACACACGCACACACCCTCCACACTCGCTCTGCATCGGCCCCGTGCAAGAATTCATTTCACTGGGGAAAAACCCAATGGAAGATAACCGCTTGGAAATCCGGAACCATGCCAGAACGCCATGCTTGGGAATCCAACGCAGCAAATTACAACTACTGCTGCGTCTTGGCGATCCTGACTCGCGCTGGAAAGCCACTCGCGGGACGTCGCCACACCGAGCCAACATGACTGCTGCGCCCTGACATTCCGACACCGCGCCAGAACGCCACTTTCAAGGGCGCTGGCAGCGAGAACCCTTGAAACTGCTGCAGTATATCAAAACGAACGCGCGCGGGAACCGCATTTTGGAAACCGCGCGCCCCCCATCCGCAACGCGCCTGCAATTTCTCGATACAACTGTTCGCGGCGCTGAAGCGAAAACAGCATTGTATAGACGACCCGCCCTCCATCCGCAAAGCTCCTGCAATGTGTTGGGAGAGGATGGGTGGTGGTAGGGCGGGGGCCGCATTCTGCGAACCACCCGCCCTCCGCGCGCGAAGCCCTCGCGCGCTCTTAAGGCGACTGCGCGCGGCGCTCAGGCGAGAACTGCATGTCGAAAGCGGCCCGCCCTCGTTCCGCGGAGCTGCTGCAATATCTTATGCGTCGGGGTCATCGATGGCGAAGAAATGTCGAGCGAAACGCCCGGCCCGCCCCTTCGACCGGCCTCGGGGCGCCACAAGGGCGACAGATTAACATGAAAGTGGGATGAAGGAGGAGGAGGGCGACGACGGCGACGACGAGCACAAGCAATCCGAAAGGAATAGGGAAGACAAAGTTAGGGACGAGGTGGAGGGGGAAGAGCAGGAGGAGGAGGAAGAGGGGGCGGGAGGATGAGGAGGAAGAGAAAGACGACGACGGCGGCGACCAGGCGAGGGGGGCGACGGTGACGAGGGCAGGGGGCAGAAGGAGGGGGCGAACGAGAACGGCGAAGACGACGACGAGGAAAAGGGCGACGTCAACGACGACGGGGGGGGGCAAGAGCGCGGGCGCGCCTCCGCGGCAAGGCGCGCGAGGTGAACGAGGCATTGTCGTCGAGGGCGGCGGAGGCGACGATGGGGGGGCCAGTGGGAATAATCAATGGAACGAAGGCGAAAAGGCGGAATACGCGGAGCGGGGGGGCCCGGAATGACCGCGAGGGCAGACGAAGACAATTTGGGGCCCTCCCATTCCTATTCCTCCCTCTCTTTGTCCTCCGCGCCCTGCGCATCCATCCTCCGCCCGAACCTCCTTCCCCGCTCTCCTCCGCCGCGCGCCGTGCGGCGCCGTTGTTCCGCGCGCTGCGCGGCGGCGTCCTGGCGTCTACTGCGCGTTGCGCGGCGGCGCCCACGTTCGCGCAGTCTGCGCGCGCGGCGGCATCGTTGTTTTTGCTTCGCAGTGGAGGCCGGGGGAAGCCTGGGGCAAGCGCGAATGGCCGGCCGCGGACGGGCGGCGCCGGCAACCGGGCCACAGGGGCCGCCCAGGCGAGGCCAAAGGAAGGACGTCGAAGCGCCGTTGTGGACACGCGCCCCAGAGGCCCCCAAAAAAGCCCAAAGAGCCACCGAAGACCCCTGGGACACTGGGGCCACTCCCCACGCGGCCGCCCAAGCGCGACCCGAATCGCGCGGGCGCGCAACTTAACAGTGTACGTTCGACACCTCGAGTATCGAGCGCGCCCCGCGCCGGCTCGGCTCCCGCTCGCAGGGCGCCCGCGGCGGCCACGGCGACGCCCTTGCGCGCGTGCAGGCCCGCGCCAGCAACGCGCGCCCCGAGAGGTCGGCCCGCGACATCCCTCCAAAAGGGGTGGGCGCATTGTTCCCCGGTCGCGGCTGCAGCTTGCCGCTGGGCCTGCTCTCAAGATGCCAGTCCTCCGCTTCCGGGCCTACTTCGCGTTCGCGCCCGTCATTCGCCTGTCCACGAGAACGCGCCGCGCGGCACGCCGCCCGCCGAAGCGGCGCAAAGCCTGCCAGAAGGCCGTCGGCCAAACCACGCGGTCGCCGGCGGGATTGCTCACGAGCCCGCCGCGAACGGAGGCCGAGACTCTCGCGATGACGTCGCTGGGCTGAGCTTCCCCTCGCGCCTGCGGGTGGCACAAAGCAAGGTCGGCCTGGTTGCCCTCGATGTTGCAATCCACCCCGCGGTGCGTCCGCATGACGACAATAAAGACTTCTCTTCGACAGCCGCGCCATTTGGCCGCGCCGTGATTCTGTTGCCGACTCCCAGCTCTGCAACGAACGTCGTCGCTGGAACTCGCGGTAGTCCGGCCATGTCCAGGCGCGCAACCCCCCTCGTCTCCAACGCTGCCTGGGTCGCCGCTTTCTCCACGGATGTATTGGCGCCCTTGTAAATGCCGCCCCGTCGGAGATTCCGCCAGCGCCCGTCGACTGCCTGGGTGCCCCCCTTTGAGCTGCGCCCATTCCCCCTGTTGATCAGCGCACCCCTCATACGTATCGTGGCCCCACAGGGGCGCAGCCCGCACGCGGTCCCGCCATCCATTTCGGCACACCCCTCACACATTCCGTGGCCCCACCCATAGGGAACTCCACCGAAGGTCCCAAGGGCGCCGCAGCCCGAATGCAGTCCCGCCCAATGTCGGCCCACCCCTCACACGTCTCGTGGCCCTACACGGAGCTCCACCGAAGGTCCCAATGGCGCCGCCCGCATGCGGTCCTGCACGCATGTCGGCACACCCCTCAAACGTTTCGTGGCCCCACCCATAGGGAGCTCCACCGGAAGTCCCATTGCCGCAGCCCGCGTGCGGTCCCGCACCCACTCCGGCACACCCCTTACATGTTTCGTGGCCCCATCCATAGGGAGCTCCACCGAAGGTCCCAACGGCGCAGCCCGCATGCGGTCCCGCCATCAATTTCGGCACACCCCTTACATGTTTCGTGACCCCACACGGAACTCCACCGAAGGTCCCAGCGGCGCACCCCGCATGCGTCCCCGCCCCTCTCATTTCGGCACCCCCCTCAAAGTTCAGACTCTCCGTGGCTCCACACGGAACCCCACCGAAGTTCCATTTGCGTAGCCCGCATGCGTCCGCCGTGCCAATTTTGGCACACACCCCACATCGAAGGCCCCGGCGACGCAGCCCGCATGCATGCGGTCCCGCCCCATATGTCGGCACATCCCTCACACGTTCCGTGGCCCCAAAAGGAGCTTCACCGAAGGTCCCAGCCGCGCAACCCGCATGCGCCCTCCCAATCAATTTCGGCACATGTCTCACGCATTTAACGGCCACACACGGAGTTTCACGGAAGGTTTCAGTGGCACACTTCGGATGCCGCCCCCCGCCCATGTCTGCACACCCCTTACTTTTCCTGGCCCCATGAGGAGCTCCACTGGAGGCCCCAGTGGTCATGTTCGCATGCGTCCGTCGCGCCCACTTTGGCACAACACTCACGCGTCTCGTGGCCCCGTAAAGAGCTCCACCGAAGGCCCCAATCCCTGGCCACGCTCGCAAGTGGCAGCCCCACCCACTTCGGCACAGCCCACACTCGCTTCGTGGCCCCATAAGGAGCTTCACCGGAAGCGGAACTCACAACGACGGCACTCGCGACTGCATATGGTTGGGTTCTTCGCCTGGCGAAGCGTTTTTTTGTTTGTTCGTTCCCCAAACAGCTTGCTGAACGGGGTGCTGTTGTGATAGAAGCTAACTCCAGCCGAGGGAAGTCGGAGCAGAGACATCCTCACAACAATTTGATGGTCCGGGCCGTTTCGCTTGAGACATCCTCACAACTCTCGTTTCTGAGTTGGCCGGGATTGGCCGTTTCGCCTGAGACATCCTCGAAAAGTCGCGCTCCGGGACGCCGCGCGAGAGGTGGTCCGGGCCGTTTCGCTTGAGACATCCTCGAAACTCTGAGCCCCGAGGTGCCGTGCGAGAGGTGGTCGGGCCGTTTCGCCAGAGACATCCTCGAAACTCTGAGCTCTGAGATGCCTTGCGCGAGGTGGTCCGGCCCGTTTCGCCTGAGACATCCTCGAAACTCTAACCTCGGAGATGCCGCGCGAGAGGTGGTCCGGCCCGTTTCGCCTGAGACATCCTCGAACTTCTGAGCTCTGAGATGCCTTGCGCGAGGTGGTCCGGCCCGTCTCGCCTGAGACATCCTCGCAACTCTTGAGCTCTGAGATGCCGTGCGCAAGGTGGTCCGGCCTGTTTCGCACAAGACACTCTCGCAACTCTGAGCTCCCAAATGCCGCGCAAGAGGTGGTCCAGCTGGAGGCCCAGAAGACCACATGTTACATATCCTCCCTGGGACCCTGGGAGCCCGCCTAAGACATCCTCGCAACTCTGGGCTCCGAGATGCCCTGCGCGAGGTGGTCCGGCCCATCTCGCCTGAGACATCCTCGCAACTCTGAGCTCTGAGATGCCGTGCGCAAGGTGGTCCGGCCCGTTTCGCACAAGACATTCTCGCAATTCTGGGCTCTCAGATGCTGCGCAAGAGGCAATCCAGCCTGGGGGCCCAGAAGACCACATGTTACAGATCCCCCCTGGGACCCTGGGAGCCCCAGGAGGCCCCAGAGAGCTTCAGGAGGCCGCAGGACGCCCAGGACAGGCCCCAGGGGTCCACAGGAGATTCCCAGGAGGCTCCCATGAGGCCACAGGAGGCCCCCTATCAGAGCGTGTCAAGTTAATACACATCCGGTGCCGATTCGTTGATTTTTCCTGCTCTTGTGGCCCCCCCCATTTTTGGGGGCCCCGACGGCCACATGTTAGATATCCCCCCCCGGGAGCCCCAAGAGGCTTCAGGAAGCCCCAGGTGGGGTCCAGGAGGCCACAGGAGGCCCAGGAGGAAGCCCCAGGTCACCAGGAGGCCCCAGGAGGCCCCAGGAGGCCCCCGCAACTCGGAGCTCTGAGACGCCGCGCTCGAGGTGGTCCGGCCCGTTTCGCCTGAGACTTCCTCGCAGCACGTTTCGCCCGAGACATCGTCGCAACTCTGGGGTCCGAAATGCCGCGCGCGAGGTGGTCCAGCCCGTTACGCTGGAGACATCCTCGCAACTCTGGGCTCCGAGATGCCCTGCGCGAGGTGGTCCGGCCCATCTCGCCTGAGACATCCTCGCAACTCTGAGCTCTGAGATGCCGTGCGCAAGGTGGTCCGGCCCGTTTCGCACAAGACATTCTCGCAACTCTGAGCTCTCAGATGCTGCGCAAGAGGTGGTCCAGCCTGGGGGCCCAGAAGACCACATGTTACATATCCCCCCTGGGACCCTGGGAGCCCCAGGAGGCCCCAGAGAGCTTCAGGAGGCCGCAGGACGCCCAGGACAGGCCCCAGGGGTCCGCAGGAGATTCCCAGGAGGCTCCCAGGAGGCCCCAGGAGGCCCCCTATCAGAACGTGTCAAGTTAATACACATCCGGTGTCGATTCGTTGATTTTTCCTGCTCTTGTGCCCCCCCCCATTTTGGGGGGCCCCGACGGCCACATGTTAGATATCCCCCCCTGGGAGCCCCAAGAGGCTTCAGGAAGCCCCAGGTGGGGTCCAGGAGGCCACAGGAGGCCCAGGAGGAAGCCCCAGGAGGTCACCAGGAGGTCCCAGGAGGCCCCAGGAGGCCCCCGCAACTCGGAGCTCTGAGACGCCGCGCTCGAGGTGGTCCGGCCCGTTTCGCCTGAGACTTCCTCGCAGCACGTTTCGCCCGAGACATCGTCGCAACTCTGGGGTCCGAAATGCCGCGCGCGAGGTGGTCCAGCCCGTTACGCTGGAGACATCCTCGCAACTCTGGGCTCCGAGATGCCGTTCGGGATGAAGAGGAGGTGGGAGGAGGAGGAGGAGGAGGAGGAGGAGGAGGAGGAGGAGGAGGAGGAGGAGGCATGTTTTAACATGCCATGCCAGCCCGCACTGGACGGGCACGCAATCGACCTTGGAAACCGCAGTGGGTCTAAAAGCCCTGTTTGGGGATACTGCACTCCCGCTATATTTTTTGGTGGGGGATCAAGGGTTTTCCAACTGATTTGGTTTCCCAACCCCACGGGCCGCAGGACGGCGCATTTTCGTTGGAAGTCTGACTAAGGGACAATTGAAGTATTCAACAAGTCTGCGGGGTGCAGGGACTGGCGCATCTCATATTGAATTCCTGTTGATCAGCGAACAAGATGCTAAAGACTTTTGCGGGAGGTTGGAACCGGCCCACTTCCTATTGAACTTTTGTTCACTAGCAAGTTACATAATACAGAAGTCTGCAGGGGGCCTGGGACTGGTGTGCTTCCGATGGAATTCCGATTGGCACAAACACATTGGATATCAAAGAATTCCTGGGTATGCTGGGATCGGCGCTTTTCCTATTGAATTCAGCAATTGGGAATATTTAAACATGTGGCGGGGGGCTGGGACCAGCGCGTTTCCTATTGAATTATCCAGGCGACGGACCCAACCATATGCAGTTATACCGCAATTATGAGTATCATCTTTGCCCGCGCCCTCTATGGGGCCACGAACAGTGTGAGGGCGTGCCGACAAGCGTGGCGGGGCACTCAACGCGAGAGAAGACGATAGGTCTGTGCGCGAGAGACTGAGCGCGAGTGAGTCTGACTGTGAACAAGTCTGCGTGCGAATCAGTCTACGTGCATAAACGTCGACGCCCATGTCGGCACGCTCCTCCCGAGGATCGCGCCCGCTTCCTTCCCGTTCTTTTTGTCTCTCTTTGCCCGTGCACGCCCATGTCCGAGGCTGCGGGCGCGGCGCCGCACGGAGTCCCCGCGACGCACGCCGGTCGCCCCGAAGGGGTCCCATGAACCACGTCTTGTTCTTCGGCCTCGCCGCCGTCGCTGCAGTCGCCGCGAGGACGATAGGACGCGAGGGAGGGACGGCGGCGGCGGCGAGAACGACGTCGGTGACGCGAAGAAATCGTCGTGCCGCCCGTCGCTCTCTCGGGGCGGGGCCACCGGGACCAGCAGAACTCAACCGAGGACGGGGCACCGGCCCCAAGGAAACTGTCGGGACCACCGGGGAGCACCAGGGACCCCGCATCGAAATAATCACGACGTCGGACCCCTGGAGCCTTCGGTGAAGCTTCCTGTAAGGCCATGCGGTCAAAAAGCGTGCGAGGGGTGTGCCGACATGGGTGTGACGGACGCATGTGGACGCAGTTGTAATTATCATCTTCGGTGGAGCTCCCTATGGGGCCACGAAGCGTGTGAAGGGTGTGCCGAATTGGGTGTGCGTGACGCATGCGGGCGGTGGCACTAGGGCCTTCGGTGGAGCTCCCTATGGGGCCACAAAAACGTGTGAGGGGTGTGCCGACTTGCGTGTGTGTGTGTGTGTGTGTGTGTGTGTGTGCGTGTGTGTGTGTGTGTGACGCATGCGGGCGGTGGCACTGGGGCCTTCGGTGGAGCTCCCTATGGGGCCACGAAGCGTGCGAAGGGTGTGCCGAATTGGGTGTGCGTGACGCATGCGGGCGGTGGCGCTGGGGCCTTAGGTGGAGTTCCCTATGGGGCCACGAAACGTGTGAGGGGTGTGCCGACTTGGGTGTGAGTGACGCATGCGGGCGGTGGCACCGGGGCCTCCCTATGGGGCCACGAAGCGTGTGAGGGGTGTGCCGGCTTCGGTGTGCGTGACGCATGCGGGCGGTGGCATTGGGGCCTTAGGTGGAGCTCCCTATGGGGCAACGAACCGTGTGAGGGGTGTGCCGAATTGTGTGTGTATATGTGTGTGACGCATGCGGGCGGTGGCACTGGGGCCTTACGTAGAGTTAATTCCTTATGGGGCCACAAAAACGTACGGGGGGTGTCCAACATGGGGCGGCGCCGCCATGCGCACTGCGCCATTGGACCTTAGGTGGAGCTCCCTGTGAGGCCACGAAACGTGTGAGGGGTGTGCCAAATTGGGGGGCGGCGCCATTCGAACTGCGCCACTGGGACCTGATGTGGGGCTCCCTATGGGGCCACGAAGCGTGCGAAGGGTGTGCCACAATGGGGCGGCGGCGCCCTGCGGGCTGCGCCACTGGGATCTTGAGTGGAGCTCCCTATGGGGCCACGAAGCGTGTGAGAGGTGTGCCAAAATGGGGCGGCGGCGCCATGCGGCTGGTGGCACTGGGGCCTTAGGTGGAGGGCCACGACGCGTGTGAGGGGTGTACCAAAATGGGGCGGCGGCGCCATGCGGGCGGTGCCACTGGGACCTTCGGTGGAGTTCCCCATGGGGCCACGAAGCGTGGGAGGGGTGTGCCGAAACAGAGACATGCGGGGAGCAAAGGCAAGGAGGGGGAAGAGGGAGGAGGGATAATGAGGAGGAGGAGGCGGAGGAGGAAGGAAGAAAGAGGAAGAGGAGGAGGAGGAGAACGCGGGGCACCGTCCCTGGGATCGGCGCGTTCCCCGTTGAATTCCGAATGAAAAATTATCCTGGCAAAGGACCCAACCATATGCAGTTGTGAATACCGCAATTCTGAATCTCATCTTTGCCCGCCCTCCCTATGGGGCCACGAGCCGTGTGAGGGGCGTGCCGAAATGCGTGGCGGGGCACACAACGCGAGCGAAGACGATAGGTCTGTGTGCGAGAGACTGAGCGCGAGTGAGTCTGACTGTGAATAAGTCTGCGTGCGAATCAGTCTACGTGCATAAACGTCGACGCCCATGTCGGCACGCTCCTCCCGAGGATCGCGCCCGCTTCCTTCCCGTTCTTTTTGTCTCTCTTTGCCCGTGCACGCCCATGTCCGAGGCTGCGGGCGCGGCGCCGCACGGAGTCCCCGCGACGCACGCCAGTCGCCCCGAAGGGGTCCCATGAACCACGTCTTGTTCTTCGGCCTGGCCGCCGTCGCTGCAGTCGCCGCGAGGACGATAGGACGCGAGGGAGGGACGGCGGCGGCGGCGAGAACGACGTCGGTGACGCGAAGAAATCGTCGTGCCGCCCGTCGCTCTCTCGGGGCGGGGCCACCGGGACCAGCAGAACTCAACCGAGGACGGGGAACCGGCCCCAAGGAAGCTGTCGGGACCACCGGGGAGCACCAGGGACCCCGCATTGAAGTAATCACGACATCGGATCCCTGGAGCCTTCTGCGAAGCTTCCTGTAAGGCTATGCGGTCAAAAAGCGTGTGAGGGGTATGCCGACATGGGTGTGGCGGACGCATGTGGACGCAGTTGTAATTATCATCTTCGGTGGAGCTCCCCATGGGGCCACGAAACGTGTGAAAGGTGTGCCGAATTGGGTGGGCGGTGGCACTGGGGCCTTCGGTGGAGCTCCCTATTGAGCCACGAACCGTGAGGGGTGTGCCGACTTGTGAGTGTGTGTGTGTGTGTGTGTGACGCATGCGGGCGGTGGCACTGGGGCCTTCGGTGGAGCTCCCTATTGAGCCACGAACCGTGAGGGGTGTGCCGACTTGTGAGTGTGTGTGTGTGTGACGCATGCGGGCGGTGGCACTGGGGCCTTCGGTGGAGCTCCCTATGGGGCCACGAAGCGTGTGAGGGGTGTGCCGACTTCGGTGTGCGTGACGCATGCGGGCGGTGGCACCGGGGCCTTAGGTGAAGCTCCCTATGGAGCCGCGAACCGTGGGAGGGGTGTGCCGAATTGTGTGTGTGTGTGTGGCGCGTGCGGGCGGTGGCACTGGGGCCTTAGGTGGAGCTCCCTATGGGGCCACGAACCGTGTGAGGGGTGTCCCAAATGGGGCGGCGGCGCCATGCGGGCGGCGCCACTGGGACCTTACGTGGGGCTCCCTATGGGGCCACGAAACGTGCGAAGGGTGTGCCAAAATGGGGCGGCGGCGCCATGCGGGGTGCGCCACTGCGACCTTAGGTGGAGCTCCCTGTGCGGCCACGAAACGTGCGAGGGTTGCGCCAAATTGGGCAGCGGCGCCATGCGAACTGCGCCACTGGGACCTTACGTGAGGCTCCCTATGGGGCCACGAAACGTGCGAAGGGTGTGCCAAAATGGGGCGTGACGCATGCGAGCTGCGCCACTGGGATCTTAGGTGGAGCTCCCTATGGGGCCACGAAACGTGTGAGGGGTGTGGCAAAATGGAACGGCGGGCCATGCGGGTTGCGCCACTGGGACCCTAGATGGAGCTCCCTGTGGGGCCACGAGACGTGCGAGGGTTGTGCCAAAATGGGGCGGCGGCTCCATGCGGGCTGCGTCACTCTGCGACCTTAGGTGGAGCTTCCATATGGAGCCGCGAAGCGTGTGAGGAGTGTGCCAAAATGGGGCGGCGGCGCCATGCGGGCTGCGCCACTGGGACCTTAGATGGAGCAAAGTAAAAAAATTTGCGAAGCTGGGACTGGCGCATTTCCTAGTCAATTCAACTGGGAAGAAGCACATACAATATTCGTGAAAGGGGCTGAAGATGAATGACATGCCGAAATGCGCCTCCTCTGGAACGCACACGAATCGTCATCATCGTCGTTGCGTCGAGCGTGCTTTAATTTACTGCGCAAGAAGCACACACAGGCCAAGGAACGCCCAATGACGCAATACTAGTCATCGTCGTGATAGTTGGGAACCCGTTTCTGTAAGAATAAACATGATCGTAGTCGAAGACGTGACAGTAAACATTGCAATAGGCGTAATGCCATTTTTTGTCAAACTGGTAGCCGTGGTGGTTGTAGGAGCGACAGTAATAATGGTGGTAATAATGAGATCACCCGTCGCAGTAATAGTCGTAATGGTGTTTCTAAGTAAACTGACAACCGGACTGGTCGTGGTAGTCGTACTGCTAGCACTCGTGATAGCAGTAGTAGCTGGTTGCTGTAGCAATTATAAGCATAATCCCGTTAGTAATTTTGAAAGTAATAGATATACGATGTGCGGTAGCAGTCATCGTATCAACGCCAAAGTTCAGGGAGGACGTGGGTAAGGATGAGAAGGGAAATCAGAAGCAGCAGACAAGGTACGAGCAAGACAGGGGGTGGATGAGAATGTATGAGCGCGAAAGAAGAGATGATGATGTTGATGCTGATGCTGATGCTGATGCTGATGATGCTGATGATGCTGATGATGATGCTGATGATGATGATGATGATGATGATGATGATGATGATGATGTGTCTGGCAGGGAGGAGGATCTGTAGTAGTCGCGGCACGTGGAGGACAAGGGGGGCAAGAACAGGTGACACATCACGACGGAGATGACGATTAACATGAGGAGGAGAGAAACTGAGGAGGCCACAGCAGAAACTGGCGAGGAGGGGACAGTGATGGGGCAGGGAGGGAGGGAGGAAGAGAAAAAGCATGGTGAGCATGGCGATGGCGGGGAAGAGGACGAGAAGAGGAGCCAAGACCATGCGGTCAAGGCTGCGGCTCTTGGAGCACGGCGCGGGGTGACTCCAAGACAAGTTTGAAGTAATTTGAAGAAGTGTTTGTGGCCAGCGCGCGAGCACTCTGACCGCACATGAGTATGTATGTAGTGGCGGGATGGTCTGCACACAAGAGCGATGGCGCAAGGGGGCGATGCAACGACAACGCTTGTCAATCCGAGCAGTTCGTGACATGGCAAAGCGGCGTGGGAGCTGCAATCAACGGTGAACAACATGGGAATGACACTGGTCGGACGGGGCACACCTGACCACACCGGATCATACCAGAAGCCAGAGACAGAACCACCATCGAACCTCAGCGCGCCTTTCGTTGGCAAGGCTGCAGCATAGAATATGGCTACGTGGCAGACGTCGGCGCCCGTGGCCGGTTTTTAGCAGGGGGGCCGTCCGCCACGCGGGGGGACGAGGGCGAATATGGAAGATCATGGGGAAGAGGACAGCAGGTGAGGAGCCTGACGATGATCGGGAACAAAAGAGCAACAATATCAGGATGATGCGGAACGAAGGATAATATTGGCAAGCGCGCTGGAGCAGATAGAGAACAGAGCACTCGATGATGCAGCGGTAGATGGCGCGCGTGGGCAGCCCCGCGCGAGCGTGCAGTGGCGAAGGGCGTACATCGGGAAGGAGCGAGCAGCTCGTGGCGGCCATAACAAGCGCCGTCCATCCTCCAGGCCACCCGAGGACGCCAGCAGCAGGGCGAGCAGGGAGGCGGTTTGCAACGTCTTCAGGTGCAGGTTGGACAGCAGCTGGCGGCGGCCCTTCAAAACCTGACAGGGTTGGTGGGCCGCCGTCGCTTCTGCCTCTCCAGCACTTGAGGAGTCTCCCTGGGTGCCTCCAGGCTGGCCAAGGTGGAATGGTCTGAGGCTAGGGGGCCCGCATGACACTCAACAATCGGACCCCCCTGCCCTTTACCCTACGAAGGTGGAAAGGGCAGTCGCGAGGTGGCACGAACCTCCTCTCCCCACCCTCCTCGCCAGGGGGACAGGAGGGTGGCTTCCCCGTCGGCAAGGGAGCTCCGGACCCCTCCCCCCGCCTCGGCCCCGGCTCCGGCTCTGGCCCGGGGCCCAGCCCCAGCCCTTGCCCCAGCTCAGGTCCCAGCGGGAGGCGGCCCTGGCCCCCCGCGTGGCCTCGGCCCTGGCCCCAGCCCCAACGAAGCCCAATAGGTTCCCAAAGAACAAGAAGGGCTCCACAGCATCAGCGTCGTCGCCACCGCCGCCGCCGCCGCCGTCGTCGTCGCCGTCGTCGTCGTCGTCGTCGTCGTCGTCGTCGTCGCCGCCGTCGTCCCACTTCAGGGTCGGCGGCACAAGTCTTAATCTACGACGCGACACTCAAGAAAGCGTCTAACAATCGCACGGATGTAAGTCGCCTTTCCATCATGGGGCTCTCGCTTCAGACTTCCACAAGGTTGATGACCAGGTCTTCGAAATGGCGCACTACTTTCACGGGTGAAAGGATGGTTCCTTGAACTTGATCATCCTACCTCCCAGTCCTCCTGGAGTTGAGCTAGTGGCGCGTGGGTGCTTTGAGAAAAATGTCTCACATGAATGGCTACTGCCGATGCAAGAACATGATGATCGTGGCTGATTGTTAATCTCTTACGTGTGCCCTCATTGCATGGACATTTTACCTCCTCTGCCGTCTCTTCGTATGTATTCCTCCTTGACCTCATTGTATGCCTCTTCCTCTTGACATTCCTCGTTTCATCGCCGACTCCCGGAAAGACCTCGCGGTACAGCGTCTCGGCCTCCTCCTTCCGACCCAAATCGACCTCGGTGTGGGATTGAACAAAGACGAGAAAAAAAGAGCCAAAGGGGAAGAGGGAAGATCGCTCGTAATTGCGGCATCACCTACCCAAACGTGTGACCGAATGGCCCAGCCAGTGACGCCACATAACGCCACATGCGGCGGCATTGCGGCTACTTCGCGATTGTTCGATAGCCACAACATGACCATGCCACGGCCGTATGTATAATTCCCGATGGCCACCTCCGGGCTACTGCATGACTGCGGCATCCCGACTCCGAAGCGATTACATCGGAATCTAAACTATGACAGAAGATACCGCTTCCACACAACAAGCAAAATCCGCATCAAAAACACATATGTAAGCACCCACGGCTGCCGTACTTCCTCGTTGATTTGTAAGCCCCTCAGTCTGGGTCACCGTCGCTTACACTCGAGCTGGTCTCCACATTGCTTTCGAATTGAATGCTAGACAGCGCGCGCCCCAAAACAATGAGTTGTTGCGCGGTGTGTGTAAGCTGTACCGTGTCAGCCAAGTGGTGCAAGCCATGTGTTGCAAGCTATGTAGCTGTGATGCAATTAACGAATTCTCACTACTGAGTTGTCAACTTCACTGCTCGCGCAATCATCCCACTCACCCGCCCGCAACTTGGCTCGCAAAACGCAGGCGGCGGCGACTGTGATATCACCTTGACGCTGGCTGGCGCATCGCTACGGTTGCGCTTGCGCGCGCAAGCTTGCTCGCGCGCAGAGCGGCCGGCTAGACTGGGGCGACTAACGTGGCCGCGGTGGCGCTGACCGCTGGGGACTCCCCATCGCGACTCGACACAAGTGGCGCTGACGCGCGGGCACTTCAGGGTGAGTCGGTGACTCGGGCGGGTTCTTGCGGCACCATGGCGACGTCGACAACGGCAGGCACGGTGATGACAGTAGCGATGCTGGTAACGATGAGGACAATGTCAACGGCAAAGCCAATGACGGCGCCGATGCTGATCACGCCGGTGACACTAATGGTGCCCAGGTGTCGGCGATGAAGGCTGTGGAAGGAGTTCGACATGCGCGCGCGGCCGACGTGCGCGAGTGGCCCTCATGGGATCATTCGACAGGAATCGCAGCCCTCCCACCGTCCCCAGGCAAACGCGCATGGGCGTTCGAATGATTTCGACATTCGCACGCGGGAGGCCCGCTTGGCCAGATTTGCAAAACAGGAAGCGTGAAGCACCTATAGTGTTGGTGAAGATCCGCAAGAGCGCACGCACAGGTTTGTTCAACACCATGAGGCAAACATACTGGGTGTTTACATGTGCTCGGTAATCTCGGCATTGAAGTCCTTGCGAAAGCTGAACATTCGGAGGGATTTCGGCATGCGCGCGCGACGCCGCGCGCGTGTCGAGGTCGTTGCATGTGTTGCACGGGGTTCTTGAAACATTATGTTTCTCGAAGAGAAACGAGTGCGCGCGCATAGCACTGTTTGACAGGGGTGGGAGGGGGACGATAAAGGGTTTGGCTGGGATGGTCTGAACTCAAATCTAAACTGTGCTGTGGGGCAGAATCACATGCAAATCGTATCATCCCAGGGGGAAGCGATAAACCGAGGGGGGGGGTAAATCCTAAGCTCTTCTCGAAAAGGAGAATCTACGTGGCGCAAACTATGTACGTGGTGCAAAATATGTGGCGCAATCTACGCGGTGACGCAGCAACGGGCGCCAACAAGCGACAACGGGCAGCAACGTGGCGAATTCTCGGCAGACCCCCCAAGCGGCAACGAGGCGACAACAGGCAGCAACAGGCGGCTACGTGGCGAATCCTCGGCGGACACCCCAAGCGGCAACGAGGCGCCAACAAGCGGCAACGTGGCGAATCCTCGGTGGATCTATTCAATCTCATAGAGGCGCAAATAAAGACCTCTAAGCGCAAACACTGCTTGGGGAATATAATATACAACCGTTGATGTGCTGCACACCCGTGGCACATGCAAAATGGAAGTCGCAGCTCTATCGGGGTGCTGGGTGGCCTCTCCCGAAACATGGTGGTTATATCTGCAAGACCCCGTCGAGCCACCACGCGCGCTCGAGCATGAGAATCTTCTTTCCCATGCAACGCGCACGAGGGCCACGGATGATCTGTGTGAAAGGTGAACGCGTGCTCTGAGGAGGGTGCAACGGCCAGGGAATTAAATCGAGATTTTTTCTGAGCTATACACACACACATCCTGACTGGTGAAAGTGGGGAGGGAGGGACGCGAAGCAGGGAGCTTGAGCCAGGATGGGAACGGACGGCCCTCTCCTGCTCTGCTTGTCACAAAGAGATTCATCTAAAGATCGAGTTATCTTCTTTCCCATGCTACGCGCACGAGGGCCACGGATTATCTGTGTGAGAGGTGAACGCGTGCTCTGAGGATGGCGCAACGGCCAGGGAACTTAATCGAGATTTATTCTGAGCTATACATATACATCCACATCAAGAAGCAGACCACATTTGCTCTCTTGGCCGGCTGATGCGGCCGAACATATATGTCCCACTAGTGCCTGGTCACCCACAGAGGACCCTCAAATATAAGCACGAAGGTGCGAGAGTGCTGGGCCAGAAAGGCAACCGAGAAGCAATGCACGAGACGCCGACACAGGTTACGACGGTAGGCTTCGGTGATTCTAGTGTAAAACATGCCTAGGGCGTTCTTACCCTCGAGCTGCATATGGGGATGTTCGAACGTGCACACACACTCCGCGGCCCCCGCAATGTTTCACCGCGGGGCCGAGGTCGACATTGACTGCTCTGAATCGGGCACGTTTCTTCCAGGCGGTCCCGCCCATACAATAACCGGTGTATAAGTCATGGGGAGAGGGGAAAGACAGCGACGACGAGGAGGAGGAGAAGGGCAGGGTGACCCCCCACACCGACCTCTGGCCAGGATTCTTGATCACGAGCGGGGCCCCCGACCGACGCGCAAGCTTCAAAAACCCACCACAAAACGAATCGTGGGCGTTCCCAGTCCTGACGGCCCTCTCGTCCCACGGCTTGAGCCCCGGGGGTCCCAAGGGAAAAGACGCGGTCCGAAGGGTCGCGGGCCCGTTGGGCCTGTTGCGAGCAGTGCTGAAACTATTGCACGGGAGACCAATCCACACGGCCCGAAGGGGTCCATCCTGGAGCCTCGAGCGCAAAAACTTTTGGAAACTTCGGCTCGAGAGGTCATGCTCGGGGCCAACCTTAAAATCAAACTCGAAAATCGGGACCCAATCGCAGCGTGGGATGCTGTCGCCAGGCCGAGCTGAGGCGGCCCTAGCCTGAGAACAGTTCGGCGGCGAAGCGTCTGGGGAATTCAAACGCCCTCCACCGTCGGATCAGCTCCGCAGGAGCCACGCGGAAACATTCAGCGCGGCCGTGTTGGCGGCGCGCTGCACAGCCTCTGGAAGCCCATGCAGCAGCTGGTTGACTCGACCTCCCTTCTTGTACCTGATCACCGATCGTTCGGTGAGCCGCCGACCTCGATCCTGGATGTCGCGGAGCCCCCGCGAGCCCGTCATCGCATCGTGGGGGGCCCCGCCGTGCCGCAGCATGTGCAGCGCCGGCAGCGAGTCGCCGACGAGGCCCACCGCGACCGCGGCCGCCTCGAACCCCTTCGCCCACTCGCGGTAGCTGGAGGGGAACACGACCTGGACGCCGCCGCTGCCTCGGAGCCGTGCCAGGAGTCTCTCCAGAAACGCGAACTCCTCGACGTTGTCTACCAACGCGGTCTCGTCGCGGGCGCCCGTCTTGGACGTGATGGCGAGCTCCTGGGGGTGTAGGATCACGCTCCACTTGAGTCCACGCTGACGTGACTGACGAGGGGGCGGCACCAGCAATGGATGAAGGCGAAGACGACGGCGGCGGCCATGCGCCAGCCCCCCTCCTCCGCGAGCCGCCGCGCCACCAGGCAAGCCGCGGCCCGCGGCAGCGGCAGCCGCGCCTGCGGCGGGTCGAGGCGGGAGAAGCCCCAGCGGGCCAGCTGCACTCGAGCAAACTTCGAGCAGCCGGGCCCGCTCTCTGGGCGGAAGTACGCCACCGCCGCCACCATCATGGACGCCGTGTTCGACCTCCACCCGTCGTAGAACATCTGGCTGAGCATCTCCACCAGCGCCTCCTCCAGGTCGTTCACGCGGCTCGTCTTGAGCCGCTGCTGCATCGCCCACTCCGCGAACCTGCCGCGCTGGTCGCGGCGCTCGCTCTCCTGTCGTGCGGACGCAGACCGGCGCTCCAGGACCGCCCGCCAGCGCCGGGTGACCCTCGGCCGCGGCGCGGGCGGGTGGGCTGCCCGACGGGCTGCCCCGCGCGCCTCCCGCCCCGGGCCGACCTCGCGGACCGCCCGCGCCTGGTGGGGCGGCCGCGGCCGCCGCGCCCCGGCGCCTGGGAACACGTCCGTGGAAGCGTAGGTCCCCAGCAAGGTCGTCGCGGTCGTCGTCAACGCCGTGCCCGCGGACGAGGTCCACGGCCTCCTGCCAGGGCGGCTCCCCGAGAGGAAAGCGTCTGCTACCCGCCGAGCGCCCGTCCCGCGCGCCAGCGCGTGAGCCGCGGCCAGGCGGCGACGCGGCCGCGGCCCTCGAGCTCCTGCCTCCAGCCACGCTGGGTACAGGTTGGCGGCCAGCACGAGGGCGGCGGACCGCCGGAGAGTTCGGCAAAGCCCGAAGGAGGAGCCCCAGCCCTTGGTCCGTGGAAGGATGGCGGTCATGGCAACTCCGAGGACGAGGTGGCGCCTCCGGTGAGACGACGACGTACTGGCCAGGTGATTGAGAGTCCAAGTCGCCGAGCGAGATTCGGAGGTGAACTTGGTGATCTCCAGAGCTCCATCGGAAAGAAGCAACCCGGCACCAGTCTCCCCCCCCCAGACGTGCTCTGGAACAGGAGGTATCCGATCGAACCCACTATCATCTCCCCGATGAAGGTCGCCCCGACGATCATGACATACTTCTTGCTCCCCCGACTTCGAGAATCGCCACCTATCGTTATACGAGCCGATGGTTTGCACCTCCCTCGCGTCGATCGTCTTACTCATGACCCCGCGCCCCCACTCCGAGGCGTCGAAGACATGTACTTTTGAACGCCGGGGGGCATCCAACTCTCGAGCAGCGACGAAGACGAGCGAAGCCATCCAGCGCAGCTCCCGGCACGCTGAGGGCCAGAGGCGGCCGCGCCCAGACTTGAATTGCTGAGCGAAGGCGAAACAGGCCTGGGGCGCCGACAGCACCTCTCGGCGGATCAGCCTGCGCGCGGTGAAGTGGCCGAGCAGCGCCGACATCTCACGCCCGCTCGCCCCCCCCCAGCGCCACGACGCGCAGGGGCGCCAGCCGCGGCCGCCACGCCGTGCACAGCGACATCGAGCAGCGCCCGTCCTCGGTGAAGTGCCAACCGAGAGTGCCCCCGCCCGCGCTGACCTCGGCCTCGCGCGTCGGCAGCCCCGCGGCAACCGGGCGCCCGCGCACCCGAGCGACGACGTCCTCCACGACCGCGGGGCCCCGCCCGAAGCACGAGAAATTGCCCACGTACTCGGCGTGGACGATCGGCTCCCGCCGGGAGGCGGCCGCCCGTCCACCAGGGCGTTGTGCTCTCCCACGTCGGGCTCGCGGCGCGCCAGGACCTCGTGCAGCGCCTGGCAAGCCTGCAGCGCCAGCACCCAGCCCATGGGCAGGACCGCGATCACCGGGAAGACGCGGTCGCCTGGCTTCACGGGCTTGCCGCCCACGCGCGTCGCCCCGAGCTCCCGCGCCTTGACGGGGTCGAAGCCGAAGAGGTCCCGCAGCTCGTTGGGCATCGCGATGGCGTAGAATGCCACCTGGATGTCGGCGCCTCCCAGCACCGGCGGCGGCCCTGCGCCCAGCTGAAGGTTGGCGGAGCATGCCCCACTTGCCAACTGCACTAAGTCCGGATCCTCGAAGAAGCAGTCGGGGGTCCTGGCGATCACCAGGCGCTGTGCGCCCGACTTCCACGCGCTGAAACACCCCACTCTACGCCGAACACTGCGTCGGAAGTCGATCAGGTTCGCGGCGTAGAGCCGCTTCAAGAGCTCGATGTATACCTTGCGACTGCGCAAGGCGGGGTCAGTGTAGGCCCGGCGCAAGCCAAATTGCTTCAGTCTCGCCTCCCCCTCCACGCCGGGAAGCGCCTTATTTCTCGATCAACTCGCCTGCAGGCCCCGCCGCCCCGCTCAACGTCACAGCGTGAAAGCCAGGAGGAGGAGGGTCCAGCAGGTGCACGCGAAGAGGGGCCAGCCCGGACGACGCGCCGTCGTAGGCCAGCTTGGACCAGAGCTCGTCGAAGGCTCCTGGTCCGTCGAGGTCCTCGGGAGGCGGCCCCAGGTCCACCACGCGCTGCTGGAGGTTGTCCAGAGCAAGTCTTTGCGCCAAGGCCGGTCTCGAAGCCGGGCGGCGGGGCGACCCGCCGCGGGGGGCCCTGTGCGTCTCGTTCAGGGTGTCGACGAGCTCGTCGGTGGCCGCGTCGATCGCTGCCTGGCGGAGGTCTCGCCTTCTTGTCGCGCGGCATGCATGGGGGGAGGCAAGCGTCCAAGGAGCCACCTCCGAAAGCCGAGGAAGGGGAAAAAAGGTCGCGCCGTCTGCGATGCACACCGCCAGCTGACTGCTCGAATCCGTGGGCCCGGTACTCCCCGCCTGGCCCGGGCCCGAAGCCAGGCGGATGCTCCTCATGCGCCATTGCCCCGCAAGGCACGACGTTCCTCCCGTGCATTGCGAACTCGTTTGAGCGCGCTGGCGTCGCGCTCGACCTCTCTCGCCACGAAGTCCAACAGATCGGGCGACACCATCGTCTCACCAGCCTCGCGGTGCCGCCCCATGAACACGTCACTCTCGTCCAGCAGGCCCGCGCGGCCGCCGCCCTTGCCCTTCTTGTCCTTCTTGCCGTCCTTGTCGCCCGACTCCGCCGCGGACCCGCCGATGGGCTCGCGGGAGCACGCGTGCTCCGCGAGCTGGCACTCCCGCGCGATGACCTCCAGGATCGCGAGGTTGGCCAGCTCCAGGTTGTCGTAGGTCGCGCCCAGCTCGAGGGCGCGTAAGCCATTCTCGTGGATGTCGACGCCCCAGTCGCCTCGCTGCAGTCGGTTGACCTGGCGCCACCAAGCATGATGATCGCCTGGCCCACCTCCGCGTCGGTCGAGGAACCTCATCACCCACTCCACCGTTCGCGGGCCCTGGATCGGCCAGTCGGCGAAGGGCGTCACCGACGACCGCTCCACCGCATGCCGCCAAGTCAGCCTCTGGCGACGGTCGCCCAGAAGCTCCACCGGCAGCACGCGGGCGTCGGCATGGAACTCCGCCCTCATGAAGCTGGACACCTCGTCGTACCTCATGCGCCGCACCAACACGGCGGCAGGCCCCCGGGGGCCGGGAGCCGCGCCTGGCACTTGGTACAAGCCAGCGTCTCCCAAGCTCGGCATCCCGGCCCCAAGGAACACCACCGACCCCCGCTTCAGCCCGGGCTGCGTCTCCGTCACGACCCACACGAGCTCGTCGTCGCGAGGCGGGGGGACGGCAGGACCCGCCGCGGCGCCCGCAGCAGCCCCGAGCGCGGGGCCAGCGCCAGCGCCGCCCACGCCGGCCGCCGCCCGAAGCCCGCCTCCGCCTCCGATTGGGTGCGGACACCCCTCCCCTTCGCCAGGGAAGCGGGGCGGCGAGAGCGGCTCCCGCGCCACGTCGGCGGCCAGCGGCAGCAGCGCGCCTCCAGCGGGCTCCACGCCTGGTCCCCCGTGTCGCTGGTCCCGCGCGACGAACTCATCTCGAGCAGCAATCCGAGCCTGCCGCTGGAACTCCATCTCCTCCGCGGGGGTGGTGTCTCTCTTGAATCGGTACGAGTCGCGAGGCACCCCCGGCGGAGGCGGACGCCGAACGTCACTCCAGCGCACGGCCGCGATCGTCGGGTCGGTACCTCCATACACCTCGCAGTACACGTCGCCGTCTGGCGTCGTCACCACAACCTCAATCGCTGCCGCTGGAGTACCCGCCAAGACTCCGTCCACGTGTCGCTGGTGAAAGAGCGGTGCTCCTGCGTACTGAACCCACGCCCACTCCTGAACCACCTGCGCCATCGCGAAGGGCACGAGGAACGGGACGAGCACGAGCCAGAAGCGATTTTCAGGCAAGCCTGGGCGTTCACCCTGGCGACCACCAGCACCTCGTGAAGAAGAGCCCGACGCTGCCTCCCAGCAACTCTAGGACCGCGCTGGCCAGCCACCCCGCCGCACTCCCCTCCGCCGCCGGGGAGACCGCTGGGGCCGCAGCAGCCCCTGACTCACGGGGCCGCGGGGCTGCCCGAGGTGCAGCCTGAAGCGGTGCCTCCTCCAGCGAGCTCGCGTTGCCTGCGGCCTGCTATGGTGGCCCCAGCTCCTCCGAGCAGCGGGCCTGGCAGTGCACAGCCGGCGACGCGGGGCACTGCAGCGCCGGGCACGCCGGCGGGGCGGGGCAGCTCAGCCCCGGGCACGGCGGGACCTCCGCGCAGTAGAGGTCTGGACACAGCGGGCACGCTGGTCCCTCGCGCCGCCACGCCCACTCCAGGCCAGAGCGCGAGACCCACGCCGCCAGCCAGGCTATTGCGGTCGACGCGGCGAGGCTAGACCGCATGATCAGCCTGAGCCAGGATAGGAACGGACGGCCCTCTCCTGCTCTGTTTGTCACAAAGATATTCATCTAAAGGATCGAGTTAGGACAGCCGCGTGACAAACACGGCGAAGATGTATGGCAGACGGGTGCTTTCAACATCCTCCCGGAAGTCTTCTCAGAAGCCCCAATGTAATGCTTCTTAGAAGTCCCCCGAAAGCTGCTCAGAAGCCTTGTCAGAAGCCTCTCAGAAGCCTTCCTGAAAACCTCTCGGATGCCCCCGAGAAAGCCTTTCGGACACATTTCGGAAGCCGATGAGAAGCCCCTCCGACGCTTCCCGGCACTCTCTCACGAGCAACCCCGAAGCATCCGAGTACCCCCTCGAAGCCCCTCAGAAGCCTATCGGAAGCTTCTCTGAAGCTTCCGTGAAGAACTTGTTGTTTTTCTCTCTCTCTCTCTCGCTCTCTCTCCCTCTCTCTCTATCTCCTTTTTTGTTTCTATCTCTCTCTCTCTATATCTGATCTCTCTCTCTCTATCCTCTCTTCTCCTCTCACTCTCTCTCTCTCGCTCTCCCTGTGTGTGTGTGTGTCTCTCTCTCTCTCTCGTGGGGGGAGCAATACTATTTGTACGATTTGTTGTTATCAAGGGCTTCTCGTCTTTTGTTTGGGTGGGTGGCTCCTGTGGTTGCTGTTGTTGGCGGGAGGAGGGGGGGATGGAAGGGCTCTTGCCTCGTGAGCCGGCGCGGGGGCGCCTCACTTCCCGCCGCTGTGTGAGCCGAGTCCTGCTTTCGGAAGGGGGCTCGTCCAGATCTTATTGTCGCTACTGCTTCGGCTTATTACTTTTATTATTCTTATCACTATGATGATGATTATGACTAGTAGTATTAGTAATGTTAGTATTATTGGTCTTATTAGTATGATTATTCCTCGTATGATTCTTCTTATGACTTTTCTTCTTGTGCGCGTTTTCTTATTCGGCCCTTCGACATTGGGCGGACAGGGGGGAGGGGGGGGGTCTGGCTCTGGACCCCTGCTTAATGCGGGGAGGGCAGGGGTCTGGCTCCGGACCCCTGCTTAATGCGACTGCTTGCAGCAGGGCGTCCTGTGGGGGAGGCTCCACCTGCTCGAAGCTGGCGCCCGAAACGGCCCAGATCTACCCCACGAGGGGGGGGGGAGAAGGGGTGCGAAGGCCCGCGCCGATCGGCAAAAGAACGAATCAGAAAACGAGCACATTTCTTGAGCCGGAGGCTGGGCGAAGCACCGCAGCCGCGCGCCCCTCGTATCGGCTCCTCGCTTCTCTCCACCCCGGTGAAAGCGGCGGCGCGCACCCACTCCTCCTCCTCCTCCTCCTCCTCTTTCCTCCTCCTCCCTCCTTCTCCCTTCTCCCTTCTCCCTCCTCCTCCTCCTCCTCCTCCTCCATCTCCCTCCTCCCTCCTCCTCCTCCTCCACCTCCTCCTCCTCCTCCTCCTCCTCCTCCTCCTCCTCCTCCTCCCCTCCTCTCCCCTCCTCATCCACCTCCTCCTCCTCTCCCCTCCTCATCCACCCCCTCCTCATCCACCCCCTCCTCATCTAACTCCTCCTCCTCCTCCTCCTCCTCCTCCTCCTCCTCCTCCTCATCCTTCTCCTCCCTCCTTCTTCCTCCTCCTCCTCCTCTTCCTCCTCCTCCAGAGCAGCAATCTGCGGGCGGGTGGGCTGGGAGACGCGCGCCGCTTCGCGCCTGCGCCCAAACTACATAGATCCGAATTCCCGTCTCCACCCCCCGGCCTTCACATTGGCAAATACGGCGCTCGAGATGCTGGGCTCAAGATTGTTCTGGCCCCGCTTCTCCAGAAACGCGCGTTCAATATTAAGGCCGGGGGGTGGATAGGGGGTTACGCGACATGTATCTCCAACGCTTAACGCAAGCATTTCCTTCAACAACATCTATTTTGTAAGCTGGTGCCGAGGTCCCGTATGAAAAACAACCCCTGAATTGGTATTCGTTTATCAGATTCTAGCTTCATACGTTCGGAGGGGGAGGAGGAGGAGGAGGAGGAGGACGGAGGAAGAAAACGAATGCTGTAAGGAGTATGCAGAGGAAGGACTGGGCGGGAACATCATGCATGCGCGTGCGCCTCCCCTTTCTTGGCTCGCATTCTGGGGCGCTGGCCAGCAAGCCCGCCAGATTGCTCTGCGCACTCAGCGTGTACGGGTGCAGCCCAGAGAGCTGCTCCTTGCACCCCTTCACCGCCTGCGCCCGCGCGTGCATAGCCCCTTTGGTGCCCGCAGTCCATACTTCTCTTGGGCTGACAGTTTCAAGGAAGAGAAGGAGGAGGAGAAGGAGGAGGAGGAGGCGTAAGCAGAGCGTGAGGACGACGACGGCGATTAGGAGGAGGAGGAGGAGGAGGAGGAGGAGGAGGAGGACGGCGACGACGACGACGAAAGGAAAAAGTGATTGGTGGCAGTGGAAACGGACGAGGAGAAAGAGGAGGACGACGACGACAACGATGACGACGGAGGAAAGCAGTGATTGGTGGCAGTGGGCGAGGAGGAGGAGGAGGAGGACAAGCAGAGGAGGAGAGCAGCAAAGCCCACGGCGAAGGGGGATGACAAGCTTGGAACGGGGGCAGCTCCCGCCTTCTCATGTGCCTTCCCAGCCTCAGCCTCGAAGGCCCCAGACGTCCTCCCCTGAGCGATTGCTCGCGTCGGCCCCTGGGTGGCCTCAGTAGCGCAGGCGCCTGAAATGGTGAACCTTGCAGGCCAGGGCCAGACAAACTCCCACTGCATCTCTTACTTCCTGGCGCTCTCGATCACTCATTGCCCTTTCCCGCGCGCTGGGGGATGGGGGAGAAGGGAGGGAGGGGGAGGATAAGGAGAGGCAGGATGAAGAGAAGGAGGAACATGAATCAGGAGGAGGGAGACTGATGATGATGATGCTGCTGCTGATGATGATGATGCTGATGCTGATGCTGATGATGATGCTGATGCTGTTGATGATGCTGATGTTGATGCTGATGATGCTGATGATGCTGCTGCTGATGATGATGATGAGGAGGAGGAGGAGGAGCGACACTGGCCAGCAAGGGAAGGGCGGATATTCGGCGGCGGGCGAGGGGGGCAGTGAGAAGGAGAAGGCGTTCTCAGAAGGTGGCGGGACTTCTCAGAAGCCCTCGCGCCTCCTGAACAGTTTTTCGCGTCCTCGGGGAAGGCTTAGAACATTTCTCAGGTCGAGGGACTTCCGAGCCTTCTGGGAAGGCCCGCCCCTCCCCATTTCCACCGCGGGCTCGCCGCCGAAATATGGGAAGCAAGAAGATCCAATAGGCGCCCTTCACAAGATCTATGCCGACACCGGACAGAACACCATCCCTCTACCAAATAAAATGTGGATTCAATCATCTCTGCGGGCGAGCTGCTGCAATCCAGCTTCGGCATGCTTTCGCAGTCGGGCTGAGTTTATATAAGTGCGCTTGAAATCAGGGTACGCTTTGCTATATGTGTATAGTTGTGTCAAGGGCAAAAGCAACGGAGACAAGCGTCTCAGGAGCCATGAGAAGGTGATGCCACACGCATGCACACACACACACACACGCGATCTTGCCATCCACCTCACTGGAAGAAGTTCGGAAGGAGGGGGAAAAGGAGCAGACGAGGTACAAAGGTGGGGCAAACCACAATGTGCCTCAGACAATCGCCTCGGGGGGCATTGCATGCGCGGCAGCACTGCGCCTTCCCGAACTACTCAGTCTTGCACCACGCATTGCAAAGAGTGCGAAGGGAGGAGGAAAGGACGCAAAGAGAGAGGAGGGTTGAATGCCGGGTGATGACCGCGGTCGGGTAAATCTCCTGATCCTGGGTGAGGTCTTGGTCGAACTTCCGAGCACGCCGAACCAGCACTGACTGGTACGAGCAGCTGAAAGATTCCATCCGAAAGGCCTCAGGCCCGAGGGAAGAGGGGCAGGAGGAGCAGTTGGGAAGGGAGTACGAGGAGGGGGAGGGGAGGAGAGGGGAGGAAACGACAGGAGGTGGAGAAGGAGGAGGGAAACGACGAGAGGAAAAGGAGGAGCAGGAGGAAGAGAAGGATGAGGAGGCGTGCCGGATGGGGGGGAGGGAAGGAGAGGAGGAGGAGGAGGAGGAGGAGGAGGAGGAGGAGGAGGAGGAGGGGGAGGAGGAGGAGGAGGAGGCGTGCCAGATGGGAAGGAGGAGGGAAGGGGAGGAGGAGGAGGAGGAGGAGGAGGAGGAGGAGGAGGAGGAGCAGGAGCGAATCCTTCTCCACCTCCTCGCCCCCCGATCCAGTCATCCCAAACCTCTTGGCCCACGGCCGCCGGGCTCCTGGCGGTAGTGGGGCTCCGCGTCGTGCAGCTGGCCCGCGTCGTGGAGCTGGATCGCGAGGTTCGTGGCTGGTGCGGGGGGGGGGGGCGCTCCAGGACGGGAGGGCGGATCGACCAAAAAAGGACCCCTAACCCTCTGGGAGGGGACCTAAGTCAGGAGGGCCAAGAACATCAAACATATGGGGGTCTGTTTTTTTTTTCTGCAGATGTACTGGGCTAGCCATGATTCCGAATGCAAAGATGGGAACCTAAGTGAGGCCACGTCTTTACTCTGTCAGTAGGGTTCGCAGTTCTTTTATCCTCGATTGAGGACGGAGAAGACAACACGAGGCGAGCAAGTCCCGCGAAATCCAGGGCGACCAAGGCTATACATGTCCACTGCTCCCTGGCCAGGCCCATCCTGAACCCAGCAGCGGTGCATGCGCCACGCCCTCCTGGCTTGGCCAGAACTGCGTATACACAGCTCCTGGGTTCAAGATGGGCCTGGCCAGGGAGCAGTTGATATGTACAGACTTCGTCGCCCGAAAATAACACCAAGCAGCTCCGTCCATCACCGTCCTTGCCGGCCGAAGCTGCGTATCCTAGCGGATATGCACATATGCACCGGATTGAGCAGACGTTCCGAATTCACCTATATGTTTGGTGGCTGCGCTCAGGGAGCAACAGCCACCAGATGCTACGAAGCTGAGATGAGAATCTCTTCATGATGAGTTTGTGGAGGAGGGGAGGGGGAGAGACAGCGAAGAGGAAGGGTTGGGAAGAGAGGGGAGCGGGGGAGAAAGCAGAGCGGAAAAGCTCTCGAAGAGGGCTTTCTATATTTACGCAGTGCGCCGAAATGTGCTGCGGGTAGATCTGGGCCGCCTTATGAATGGGCGTCCGTGGTACTTCTCCGATGTGAGCTTGTCTAAGTCAGGCGGCAACCTTTACTTTGACATGTGATACCTGTGTGACTAACGCAGCTGTCAAAGGGCTTCGAACTGGGTATCTCGGCCAGGGGCTCCTAGCGGAGAAACCCAGGGAACCCTGGCCCGAAGAGGTTTTTCGCGGACCGCGCCGAGAGAAGCGCCAGCAACGCTGTGGAAGAAACCCATGGCTGTCCAGACATAGTGGGTACACTAAAGCGCTCCGCGGGGACCAAAAGCATCTTCTCATGTCGCTGCTGACGCCCGAATGCACGGTTCACCGCTCCGCGCGGCCAGAAGAACTTCACCAAGGTACCTTCGGCGCAGCGGGGCGTCTTCGGTGGCGGGGCGTTCTAGCACTTTCGCTGCTAGCCATCCGAATCCGCGCGGAAGCAAGAACTTCAAGGTACCTTCGGCGCAGAAGGGCGTCTTCGGTGGCGCGGTATTCCAGCACTTTCGCTGCTGGCCGCCCGAATCCGCGCGGAAACAAGAACTTCAAGGTACCTTCGGCGCAGCGAGGCGTCTTCGGTGGCGGGACGTTCTAACACTTTCGCTGTTGGCCTTTCGAATCCGCGCGGAAACAAGAAAGTCCAGACACCTGCGGCGCAGCGGGGCGTCTTCGGTGGCGGGGCGTTTTAGCACTTTCGCTGTTCGCCGTCCGAATCCCCGCGGAAGCAAGAAATTCCAGGCACCGTCGGCGCAGTGGGGTTTCTTCGGTGGCGGGGCGTTCTAGCAATTTCGCTGCTGGCCCTCCGCCTCCTCAGCTTGTTCTCCTCCTCCTCCCCCTCCTCCTCCTCCTCCTCCTCCTCCTCTCTCCTCCCTCTCTCCTCCTCCTCCTCCTCCTCCCTCCTCCTCCTCCTCCTCCTCCTCCTCCTCCTCCTCCTCCTCCTCCTTCCTCCTCCTCCTCCTCCTCCTCCTCCTCCTCCTCCTCCTCCTCCTCCTCCTCCCTCTCTACTCCTCCTCCTCCTCCTCCTCCTCCTCCTCCTTCTCCTCCTCCCCCTCCTCCTCATCCTCCTCCTCGACAAAACCTGAGCGCAACATGAGTCTGTCGCGCCCCTTGTGCCACTTGCGCCACCGCATGTGCAATGGGGTGGCGCTTCAAGCCACCTGCACCCCCGCACTGCACAAAGGCGGGTGGCGCCAACGGAAGAATACGGAGTACCTGACTCCGTGCCACTTGCGCCACCGCGCGTGCAGCGGGGTGGCGCAACGCGCCACTTCCGCCACCTCACTGCACAGCGGCGGGTGACGACTCACGGGCGGACGCGGAGCCAAATGAAGTGGCCTCGCCAGCTCTGGGTATGTCAACCGTGCAGAACCTTTGCACGAAGAGGTGCCACACGTGATTCACGGAAAATCTCGCTGGCGCACGGCCCAAGTTGGAGAGGACACGGGCGCCATGCGAGCCTGGACGGGGCGGCCCTGGACAGGCCCCGTTCAGCTTGGCCGAAACCTTCATACACCCAAACCAACACCTCACGCACACCACGCGCCACGCTCGATTGGCCAGCTGGAGCGGGCGAATGACATGCTGGAGCGCGTCTGGATTCGCAAGAGCCTGCCTCACAGCCGAGAGATCAGCTTGGCCGAGGCCTCTCGGGGTGCGGGAGGGCGGCGGGGGAAGAACAACCAGCGAGGGCTCGTGGGGGTTCGAGCTGCGCTGTTTAGCACCGGCGTGGAGGCAATCAAAATCAGTCATGTGCGGGCCGAGACGGGCGACCCACTCGGCCCACTTGGAAAAAACACGTAATTTGGCACGACGTGCGGTGCGCATAGACTCGGGCACACGCGCACGCTGGGCCATCCACGGGGCCCACTCGTCGGCCAAATCATTGCCGATCTTCTCGAAGCGGGAGGCGGGGCCTAGCTGCACGCGCGCTTCGGTGCAGTGTCCTTTGACCTTGCGCACGTGCACATACTCTAGGCCACCCCAGTCATGCGCGCGCGCCCAGACCTGAACCCAACGATCAGCCCAAGCGCTGGCGGCAGAACATCAGGCCGCCTGGCCTCTGACGTAGAGGCCGTCGACGACGAACGACGAATCATAATAGAATACGGTGCCTGGTAGCGCGTGCTGAAGACTGCGCAACAGCGCCGCCAAGTCGGCGGCGTCGATGTCTCTATACGGGTCGGCGAGACAGCCAACCAGCACGGAGAGGGTGCGAAAGGGATGGGGCGGCTCGGCGGCAACGACAGCCTATGCAACAGCCTGCGCACGCGCGGGCAAATCTTGATCATACCAACTCCCGTCGAGAAAAACGTGTCCATATAACTCCTGTGAGCCTCCCCCGAACCATCTTTCAGGCAGCGCAGCAGAGGAGGGGAGAGGAGCATCGGGCACAAGCAGCCTCTCGGCAAACAACCAGGGAAGAGCACCTCCGCTGGCCCTGACGAGATTTGTGCTGAACTCGGGAGGGGCAACATCAGGAAGGACTTCGGAGTGGCCTGGGCAGCAGGCGTGTCTGTGCAGCAACGTACCAGGACTACTCAAACAGAGCTTGCACTCCGAGGAAGCAGAGGGTTCGGCGGTCCACTGCCGATGCTGAGGCCATTGGCCTCCGCTGATCACAGACTTCAAATAGCATCGTTCTTGATGCGAGAACGCGCTGCTGCGAAGAATCTTGCGCACGGGCTCAAGCAGACATCTGTTAGCAAGCTCGGGCACTCCTTCGCGCTCAACAACCTCAGCCCCGAGAATGGCCGTGATGGCCCTGGTGGGCCACGCCCTGGCGGTGCGTGGGCACGCGGCAGTGAAGCCGAGAACTCCCAGGCCAGCGACCCGCCACGAAAAACCAGAAATCTCGATCCCGATCCTCTGAGCGGTTGCGGCACAAGCTGAAACAGGGACCTCGGATGCTGGACCAAGGGTTCCCATGCCCCTCCAAACGCTCAACCTCGGCGACGATACCTTGCTCCAGCATTCTCCTGGGCAACCAGTGGTCCCAGACGGCGGCGACAAAGGTGATGAGAGGACCGAGGTTGAGGGAGTAGAAAGGATCAACGGTGGGTTTGGAGGACAGCATCAGCAGCAGCGTGACCGAACGTCCTGCCAAACACTGCGCCTGCACTCGTGCTTGGGTGGTGCGTGCCAGCCTGAGATCCGTGCCAGTGGTGTCAAGCACTGTACCACCACACTTCATGGAGGAGAGAGCTGCGCTCTGCACCATGGTGTGCATAAAACTGCGCTTAACAAGGCCTCGCACCGACAACAACTCCTTGGCACACTTGACAGCTGGCTTTTCCCTTGCAGCTCGCGTGGCTCGGGGATGGCAACGTGCAGCGGCGACACCAATGCCAATGTTACGCTCAGTCTTGGCGGCCTGCACTCCGTAGCGCTTCAACTTGCTGTCGCATGTGATGCGCAGAGCAGGCGAGCAGGCAACGATGCGGGATTATTTGACGGCGACGGGCATCTTCACCGCAGCGAGCTCGCGGTGCAAGAGAGCGGTGGCAGCGGCAAGCTCCCTGGCCACATCGGCCTCGCGCCCGAGGCGCTGGAGCCCGAAGTCATCAACACCATTGCCTAGCTGCACGTGAACAAAAGCCGCCTGGACGGTGTCCAGAGGAAGCAACATAATGAGCTGCAACATCAAGGTAGCGAAGTGGCAGCCTGGGAGCACAGCCTGAAGCGTCTCCACGGGAGTGGAGACAGCGTTCTGCAGGCAGAGGACACGAGGACAACGATAGAGCTCTATGAGAAGCCTCAACTGGCGAAGCGGAAACTTTGAGAGCTTCGCGGCCGAG
>CAUYUJ010016263.1:276530-287597 GCA_963575745.1 Prorocentrum cordatum
GGTCATGATGACGATCAAGTAAAACAGGCTAGGATCCTGAGGCCTGAAGTGGAGTTGTGAGGATGCCTCGAGCGGCGGCGCCAGAGTTGCGAGGATGTCTCAAGCAGCGGCGCCGGAGTTGTGGACGCTCCTGACGCTCCCGACGCTCCTGACGTTCCTGACGCGCCTGCGCCAGATCTCGAGCGGCGGCGCTGGAGGTGTGAGGATGTCTCGAGCGGCGGCGCCCGACTTGCGAGGATGTTTCGAGCGGCGGCGCCGGAATTGTGAGGATGTCTCGAGCGGCGGCGCTGGAGTTATGAGGATGTCTCGAGCGGCGGCGCCGGAGTTGTGGACGTCCCAAGACATTGAAAAGGGCGAGGACGACGAAGGTGGAGGGTAGTGACGGGTGAGGACGATGAGAAGGGTGAGGACGGGGATGCGGATGTGGATTAAGATAAAGAAAGTGATGAAGAGGATGATGAGGGCAAGGAGGATGCGGAGGACGCGGAGAATGCAGGTCATGATGACGATCAGGTTGAAAAGGCGAATCAGAAGAACCAGGACGAGGACGAGGACGATGATGAGAGCGAGGACGACGAGGACGAATGATGATGCTGACGACAGTGACGATGAGGATGAGGGTGAGATGCCCCGAACAGACTTCGAACAGGTCCCTGAGAGGCATCAAAGGAAAACCACAGATGCATCGACGAGGCTCCGGGCCCATAGCCTAGGCACGGTGGTGGGTTGGTCCGAAGGCCGCTAGATCCGCCATCCCCTGTTGTTTCTTCATCACAGGGGTGCCTGGCGTGCTGGATCCTTTCGGTTTGGATTTTGATGTTTTTTTTCTCAAAAGGCGACGAATCCCACAGGCGGTTTCCTCCTCTTCCCCCTCCTGCTCCTCATGATACCCCTACGCCTCCACGAACCTCCATCGCATCTTCTTTTGCCCGGTCCGCCGCGGCCGCAGAATCATTCCATGGGAACGCCCAGAACCGCGGATGATCTTGGATCCGTTTTCGAAAGCCCTAGGGCCCGAAAGCGGCCCCCGGAGCCTGAGGCCTGAAGTGGAGTTGTGAAGATGCCTCGAGCGGCGGCGCCGGAGTTGCGAGGATGTCTCAAGCAGCGGCGCCGGAGTTGTGGACGCTCCTGACGCCCCCGACGCTCCTGACGCCCCTGGCGCTCCTGACGCCCCTGACGCGCCTGCGCCAGATCTCGAGCGGCGGCGCTGGAGTCGTGAGGACGTCTCGAGCGGCGGCGCCGGAGTTGTGAGGATGTCTCGAGCGGCTTCGCCCGACTTGTGAGGATGTTTCGAGCGGCGGCGCCGGAGTTGTGAGGGTGTTTCGAGCGGCGGCGCTGGAGTTGTGAGGATGTCTCGAGCGGCGGCGCCGGAGTTGTGGACGTCCCTGACGCTCCTGGCGCTCCCGACGCTCCTGACGCTCCTGACGCTCCTGGCGCTCCTGAGCTCCTGACGCTCCTGACGCTCCTGACGCTCCTGACGCTCCTGACGCCCCCGACGCTCCCTGATGTTCCCTGACGCTCTGACGCTTTTGACGCTTTTGACGCTCCTGACGCTGCTGACGCTCTGACGCCCCTGACGCTCCTGACGCTCCTGACGCTCCTGACGCTCCTGACGCTCTGACGCCCCTGACGCCTGGAGCGTCAGGAGCGTCAAAAACGTCCAGAGCGTCAGGAGCGTCAAAAGCGTCAGAGCGTCAGCACTTGTTTCCAGGGGCGCGCTGCGCCAGCTCTCTATATACAGGGTGCGAGCCCCAGGAAGGCACTTCAATCGAAAAACAAACAATGTGCACCGGACGGGTGGACAACAACAACAACAATAATAAGTTTAAGACTGATCGCCCTTATATGCTCGAGTGCCCAATAACGCGTATTTCCCAAACCCTCGATACCCGCCCTCTTCGTTTTCGATCGAACCCCTTTTGGGGGGTATAGCTTTCTTCCCTGCAGGCCGGGCCCCGGCAAGCGGCGGGGCGGCCGCGGACCGTCGGCCTGGCCAGCGGCAGCGCTGATCGGCGGGGCGGCCGCGGACCGTCGACCCGACCCCAAGAGGGACGGACAGGGGACCGACGACGACGACGACGACGACGACGACGACGACGACGACGTCGAAGACGACGGCGACGACGACGACGACGACGGCGACGACGAGCGAAAGCGAGAGCGAGAGAGAACGACAGCAGGGCCACGAAGGGCACGAAGTAGGCCACGAAGGGCGACAGCGGGGACACGAAGGGAATGCGTATGGGGCCACGAAGAGCGCGAACGAGCGGGGGCCACGAAGTGCAGATAATGCGGGGCCACAGAAGGCAACTATGGGGCCACTGAGGGTAGCAACTGGGCCACGTAGGACAGTGAGGGGGACACAAATGGCGACAGCGGGGCCACGAAGGGCATGCACATGGGGCCACAACGGGCTCGACTCCTGGGTGCCTGGGTGTCGGGAGCGCGGCGCTTGGGCAAACTGCAAGAGATTCCAACGCAAGGCCATTCTTCAGTAAGTTGCAAGCAAGTCTCCAGCGAGAGCGCGACTCCAGAGCGCCGGGAAAGCGATTCCTGAATAAATACAAAGGAACTCCCAAGCGAGAGCGTGATTCCTGAATAAAATGCGAGGAACTCTCGGGCGGGAGCGGGGGTCCTGGCTAAAATTGTAAAGATGTCTCAGGCGGGAGCCGTTGTTGTTGTAACCCGGGGGGCCAGGGGCCCAGTTTGAGCAGGAAGATTTTCCCTGTCAGAAAACAGGGTGCGAGCGTCGAGGGGCACACTTTGATTGAGAAAAACAATATGCACCGGTGGGGGGGGGGAACAACAATAATTATTCTTCAGAAGTGAGAATTCAACAACAACAACAACAACAACAACAACAACAACAACAACAACAACAACAAACAACAAACAACAAACAACAAACAACAAACAACAAACAATAAACAACAAACAACAAACGACAAACGACAAACGACAAACGACAAACGACAAGACGACAAACGACAGACGACAAACAACAAACAACAAACAACAAACAACCAACAACAAACAACAAACAACAAACAACAAACAACAAACAACAAACAACAAACAACAAACAACAAACAACAAACAACAAACAACAAACAACAAACAACAAACAACAACAACAAACAACAAACAACAAACAACAAACAACAAACAACAACAACAACAAACAACAAACACAACACAACAACAACAACAACAACAACAACAATCATTTTACCCGAACGCTCAGTGTTCTCACCAGTGCCAGGGTTTTTATGCGACGCGAGACAATACCCCCACTTCGTGGGGGGGCAGTTCAAGCTCTACCAAATATCCAAACGACTCTTCGCGACCACCCAAACCCAGCTTCCCGCCCTATGACGTTGGGACACTTCACTTCGTGGCGTGCGGACGACCGTGGCTACTACACTGGCGTGGGGTACACACCCACAGAACTTGGTCACTTATTTGGGGCGCGCGTGTGCCCAGCATCCTGCAATTGTGACATACAATACATGACACAGACAGACAGAGAGAGAGACAGAGAGCAGACAGAGAGAGAGACAGAGAGAGCGGAGTTGGTCACATTTTTGGGCAAGTTCCTGAGATCGTCGTGTTTTTTGTTGGTCTTGCGCGCGCGAATGTCCACTTTACTTTTTTTTGCAAGGGATGTTGAAATTTGATTATGTAAGAACAAGAAAAATTAGCTCGCGCGAGCTTATGTAACATAAATGTTGAAAAACCATTGGTTTTGTGGGAGTCGGACAGCGCGCGCGGGATGAAATTTGGACATTTTTTTTTGAAAAACCATTGGGTTTTTGATGTTTTATGTTGAAATCGTTACGAAACCTAAGGTTCTGGAAGGATTTCGTCTTGCGCGCGCGAATGTCCACTTTACCTTATTTTTTGCAAGGGATTATTGAAAATTGATTATGTTAGAACAAGAAAAAGTAGCTCGCGCGAGCTCATGTAACATAAATGTTGAAAAACCATTGGTTTTGTGGGATTCGGACAGCGCGCGCGGAAGGACATTTTGACAATTTGTTCTTAAAAAACCATTGGGTTTTTGATGTTTTTATGTTAAAATCGTTACGAAACCTAAGGTTTTGGAAGGATTTCGTCTTGCGCGCACGAATGTCCACTTTACCTATTTTTTGCAAGGGATTCTTGCAATTTGATCAAGTAAGAACAAGAATTTTCATTTTATAGTGTTTTTTGCAAGGGAAAACGGATTACAACAAAACATAACCGGATCGGTAAATAATTCACTTTTTGAAGCTTTCGCTCAAAAATGATGAAAATGTAGCGCGGCCTAGTTTTGGAGGGGGGTCGCGCACCAGGGGTCCCAAACAATAATTATTCTTTTAAGAGAAATTTAATGTTCAAAATAGTTTAGATCTGTTCGCCCTTATATGCTCGAGTGTCGCGAATTTCCCAAACCCTCGATACCCGCCCTTTTCGTCTTCGATCGAACCCCTTTTGGGGGGTATACCTTTCTTCCCTGCAGGCCGGGCCCCGGCAAGCGGCGGGGCGGCCGCGGACCGTCGGCCTGGCCAGCGGCAGCGCAGATCGGCGGGGCGGCCGCGGACCGTCGACCCGACCCCAAGAGGGACGGACAGGGGACCGACCACGACGACGACGACGACGTCGAAGACGGCGACGACGACGACGACGGCGACGACGAGCGAAAGCGAGAGCGAGAGAGAACGACAGCAGGGCCACGAAGGGCACGAAGTAGGCCACGAAGGGCGACAGCGGGGACACGAAGGGAATGCGTATGGGGCCACGAAGAGTGCGAACGAGCGGGGGCCACGAAGTGCAGATAATGCGGGGCCACAGAAGGCAACTATGGGGCCACTGAGGGTAGCAACTGGGCCACGAAGGACAATGAGGGGGACACAAATGGCGACAGTGGGGCCACGAAGGGCATGCACATGGGGCCACAACGGGCTCGACTCCTGGGTGCCTGGGTGTGGGGAGCGCGGCGCTTGGGCAAATTGCAAGAAATTCCAACGCAAGGCACATCTTCAGTAAGTTGCAAACAAGTCTCCAGCGAGAGCGCGACTCCAGAGCTCCGGGAAAGCGATTCCTGAATAAACTGTAAGGAAGTCCCAAGCGAGAGCGCGATTCCTGAATAAAATGCGAGGAACTCTCGGGCGGGAGCGGGGGTCCTGGCTAAATTGTAAAGTCTCAAGCGGGAGCCGTTGTTGTTGTAACCCGGGGGCCAGGGGGCCAGTTTGAGCAGGAAGACTTTCCCTGTCAAAAAACAGGGTGCGAGCGTCGAGGGGCACACTTCGATTGAGAAAAAACAATATGCACCCGTGGGGGAGGATCAACAATAATTATTCTTCTGCAATGAGAATTCCTCAACAACAACAACAACAAAGCAAGGGCGGTCAGCGCCGACCCGTCGGAACCCCCCCTGGCAACAACCACAACAACGACCCCCCCCCACAACACCACAACAACGCCATTGAATTCCATTTGTGCGAACATCTGCGGATCTCCTCTCTGGCACCAACGAATCCCTGCCGGCAAAAAGCATGTGTGCACCGGCGAAGCGAGGAATTGCTAGGAATCCTCAGGAAGTCCTAGGAACCCTTCGGAATCCCTAGGGTTCCTTAGGAATTCCTAAGAAATCCTAAGACTCCTTAGGAATCCTTAAGAATTCCGAGGCGTCCTTGGGAATTCCTAGAAATCCTAAAGAATAGGCGTCCTTAGGAATTCCTAGGAATCCTGAAGAAATCCTAAGAATCCTTAGAAACCGACGAATCCTTCGGAATTCCTGAGAGTCCTTAGGAATTCCTAGAAATCCTTAGGAATCCCTAAGAATCCTCAGGAATCCCTAGGAATCCTTAGGAAGTCCTAGGGGTCCTTCGGAATCCCTACGAAGCCTTAGGAATTCATAGGAATCCTCAGGAATTCCTAAGAATCTTTTGGAATTCCTAGGGATCCTTCGGAATTCCTAGGAATCTTGGGGAATTCCTAAAAACCCTTCAGAATTGCTAGGAATCCTCAGGAATTCCTAGGAATCCTTTGGAATTCCTAGGTATGTATCCTTAGGAATTCTTAGGAATCAATAGGAATCCTTAGGAATTCCTGGGAGTCCTTCGGAATTCTCAGGAATCCTCAAGAATTCCTAGGAATCCTTGGGAATTTCTATGAATCGCTGAAAAGCCATAGGAATCCTCAGGAATTCCTAGGAATCCTTATGAAGTCCTAGGAATCCTCTGGAATTCTTGCGAATCCGTAGGAATTCCTAGGAATGGTTAGAAATTCCTAGGAAACCTTCGGAATTCCTAGGAATCTTTAGGAATTCCTAGGAATCCTTCGGAATTCTCTGGAATCCTTCGGAATTGCTAGGAATCCTCAGGAATACCTAGGAATCCTTAGGAATTCATAAGAATCCTTAGGAATTCCTAGGAAAACTCGGAATTCTGAAGAATCCTTAGAAATTCCTAGGAATCCTTAGGGTTTCCTAAGAATCGTTTGGAATGTCTGAGAATTCCTGAGAATCCTGAGAAATCCTTAGGAATTCCTAGAAATCCTCAGGAATTCATAGGAATCCTTAGGAATTCCTAGGAATCCTTCGGAATTCCTACGAATCCTTACGAATTCCTAGGAATCTAGGAATCCTTCGGAATTCCCTGCAATCCTTCGGAATTGCAAGGAATCCTTAGGAATTCTTAGGAATCCTCAGGAACCCCTAGTAATCCTTAGGAATTCATAAGAACCCTTAGGAATTCCTAGGAAACCTCGGAATTCTGAAGAATCCTTAGAAATTCCTATGAATCCTTAGGGTTTCCTAAGAATCCTTTGGAATTTCTGGGAATTCCTGAGAATCCTGAGAAATCCTTAGGAATTCCTAGAAATCCTTAGGAATTCATAGGAATCCTTAGGAATTCCTGAGAGTCCTTCGGAATTCCTACGAATCCTTACGAATTCCTAGGAATCTAGGAATCCTTCGGAATTCCATGGAATCCTTCGGAATTGCTAGGAATCCTTAGGAATTCTTAGGAATCCTGAGGAATTCCTAGGAATCCTTAGGAGTTCCTAAGAATCCTTTTTGGGAATTCCTAAGAATCCTTAGGAATTCCTAGTGACCCTTCGGAAGTCCTAGGAACCCTTCGAAATTCCGGTTGTTGTGGGTGTTGCGGGGGGGTGTTGTGGGACACGGGTCGGGGCGCCCCGCCCTTACTACCAACAAAAACAACAACAACAACAACAACAACAACAACAACAACAACAATTACTAGCACGTGGGGACACTCCGTTCTCACCAGTGCCAGGGTTTTCATAGGATGCGGGCAATACCCCCACTTTGTGGGGGGGCCGGTTCAAGCTCTACCAAATTTCCAAACGACTCTTCGCCACCACCCACACCCAGATTCCCGCCCTATGACGTTCGGACACTTCACTTCGTGGCATGCGGACGACCGTGGCTACTATTCAGGGCCCCGCGGCCGACGACGACGGCGTGCGCGCGCGAAGAAAACGAATGTGTCCCGCATGGTATTATTTGACAGGGATGATGGCCCTGGCAGGTGCGCAACCGTTGTTGCAGAAGTTCGAAAAAGTTGCTCGCAAAAGCCCGTTTGACAGAAATGTTTAAAAAGTGTTGGGTTTCCTACGAATCCGCAAGAGCGCGCGGGATGAAATTTTGACATTTTTAACAAAGAAAACATTGGTTTTTTGATGTTTTTATGATAAAATCGCTACGAAAACTAAGGTTTTGGAAGGATTTCGTCTTGCGCGCGCGAATGTCCACTTTACCTTATTTTTTGCAATGGATTCTTGAAATGTGGTTATGCTAGAACAAGAAATGTCATTTTATATTGTTTTTTGCAAGGGAAAGCGGGGGGGAACAAAACAACCGGATCTGGATCACATCGTTTTGTCAAGGGCTTTCGCTCGAAAATTATGAAAACAAGGCTGCGGCCTAGGCGCGGCGAGGGGGGCGTGCACCAGGGGCCCCAACAATAATTATTGTTTAGAAGAAATAATGTTCAACAACAACAATTACTAGCACGTGGGGACACACCGTTCTCACCAGTGCCAGGGTTTTCATAGGAGGCGGGCAATACCCCCACTTTGTGGGGGGGCCGGTTCAAGCTCTACCAAATTTCCAAACGACTCTTCGCCACCACCCACACCCAGCTTTCCGCCCTATGACGTTCGGACACTTCACTTCGTGGCATGCGGACGACCGTGGCTACTATTCAGGGCCCCGCGGCCGACGACGACGGCGTGCGCGCGCGAAGAAAAAAACGAATGTGTCCCGCATGGTATTATTTGACAGGGATGATGGCCCTGGCAGGTGCGCAACCGTTGTTGCAGAAGTTCGAAAAGTTGCTCGCAAAAGCCCGTTTGACAGAAATGTTTAAAAAGTGTTGGGTTTCCTACGAATCCGCAAGAGCGCGCGGGATGAGATTTTGACAATTTTTTGTTGAAAAACCATTGGTTTTTTGATGTTTTTATGTAAAAATCGCTACGAAAACTAAGGTTTTGGAAGGATTTCGTCTTGCGCGCGCGAATGTCCACTTTACCTTATTTTTTGCAAGGGATTCTTGAAGTTTGGTTATGTTAGAACAAGAAATGTCCACTTTGCCTTATTTTTTGCAAGGGAAAACCGATCGTAACAACACAACCGGATCTGGATGACATCGTTTTGCTGAGACTTCCTCACGAAAATGATGAAAATGAGGCTGCGGCCTAGGCGCGGCGGGGGGGCCATGCACCAGGGGCCCCAACAATAATTATTCTTAAGAAGTAATAATGTTCAACAACAACAACAACAACAACAACAACAACAACAACAACAACAACAACAACAACAACAATTTTAAGGCTGTACGCTCTTACTTGCCCGCGAGTCATTCAACACGTATACCCTACACCCTCGATACCCGCCCTCTTCGTCTTCGATCACACCCCTTTCGGGGGGATTATTTCTCTTTGCTGGGGCCGGCGGGCTTAGACGTACGGGCAAACCGGAACGGGCGGACAATCCTCGGGGGCGTACATCTCTCTGCCCGCCATTGGAATTGGCGCGGGCCCTGCAAGAGGAGGAGGGGAAGAACGAGGGAGAGTGGGAGGAAGGGGAGGGGGAAGGACGAAGGAAGAGGGAAGATACCACGTTGTGAAGGCGTCCTTGGAGCTGCGCGTGTTTCCTGAGCGCCGAAACGCAATTCCAGAATATTTTTTTTTTTTAAAAAAAAAAAAAAAAAACAAAAAAAAAAAAAAAAAAAAAAAAAAACAAAAAAAAAAAAAAAAAAAAAAAAAAAAAAAAAAAAAAAAAAAAAAAAAAAAAAAAAAAAAAAAAAAAAAAAAAAAAAAAATTTTGTGAGGACGTCGCACGCGAGAGCGCAGTCCTGAGTACATTGTGAGGAAATCTCAGGCGGAAGCGGGGGCCCTGACTAAGTTGCGAGGAGGTCTCAAGCGGGAGCGCCGTTCCTGAGCAAATTGCACGGAAGTCTCAGGCGGGAGCGGGGGTCCTCACTAAATTGCGAGGAAGTCTGAGGCGGGAGCGCCGTTCCTGAGTCAATTGCGCGGAAATGTCAGGCAGGAGCGGGGGTCCTGAGTAAAATTCGAAGAAGTCTCGGGCGGGAGCGCCGTTCCCACGTAAATCGCACGGAAATCTCAGGCGGGAGCGGGGGTCTTGATTACATTGCGAGGAAGTCTCAGACGGGAGCGCTTTTCCTGAGTAAATTGCGCGGAAGTCTCAGGCGGGAGCGGGGGTCCTGAGTAAAAATCGAGGAAGTCTCAGGCGGGAGCCGTTGTTGTTGTAGCCCGGGGGGCAAGGGCACAGTTTGAGCAGGAAGACTTTCCTTGAGAAAAAACAAGGTGCGAGCCCCGGGGGTGGCACTTCAATCGAAAAAAATCAATGTGCACCAGTGGGGGGGGGTCAACAATAATCATTCTTCAAGAATGAGAGTTCAACAACAACAACAACAACAACAACAACAACAACAACAACAACAACAACAACAACAATTACTAGCACGTGGGGACACTCCGTTCTCACCAGCGCCAGGGTTTTCATAGGAGGCGGGCAATACCCCCACTTTGTGGGGGGGCCGGTTCAAGCTCTACCAAATTCCCAAACGACTCTTCGCCACCACCCACACCCAGCTTCCCGCCCTATGACGTTCGGACACTTCACTTCGTGGCATGCGGACGACCGTGGCTACTATTAGGGCCCCGCGGCCGACGACGACGGCGTGCGCGCGCGAAGAAAAAACGAATGTGTCCCGCATGGTATTATTTGACAGGGATGATGGCCCTGGCAGGTGCGCAACCGTTGTTGCAGAAGTTCGAAAAAGTTGCTCGCAAAAGCCCGTTTGACTGAAATGATTAAAAAAAAGTGTTGGGTTTCCTACGAATCCGCAAGAGCGCGCGGGATGAAAGTTTGACAATTGTTTTTTGAAAAAACCATTGGTTTTTTATGTTTTTATGTTAAAATCGCTACGAAAACTAAGGTTTTGGAAGGATTTCGTCTTGCGCGCGCGAATGTCCACTTTACCTTATTTGTTGCAAGGGATTCTTGAAATTTGATTATATTAGAACAAGAAATGTTATTTTCTATTGTTTTTTGCAAGGGAAAGCGGATTACAACAAAACAACCGGATCCTGTACACACCCTCCTTTCTGAGGCTTCCTCACGAAAATGATGAAAATGTAGCTGCGGCCTAGGCGGCGCAGGGGGGGCGCGCACCAGGGGGCCCAACAATAATTATTCTTTAGAATAAATAATGTTCAACAACAACAACAACAACAACAACAACAACAACAACAATCATCTTAAGACTGATCGCTCTTATACGCGCGCGCGTCACTCAACATGTAAATCCCAAACCCTCGATACCCACCCTCTTCGTCTTCGGTCATACCCCTTTGGGGGTATATCTTTTTTACTCGCCACGTGTAGTTGGCGCAGCCCTTAAACAGGAAGAGCAGGGGGAAGGAGGAAGGGAGAGCGAGGAGGAAAAGAGTGGGGGGAGGGAGGGAGGAGGGAAGGGGCAAGGGGGGGAGGATGGACGGAGGACGAAAGAGGTTAGCAGGAGGGGAGGGGGG